>CM042692.1:174002377-174602377 GCA_023614405.1 Avena insularis | reverse complement strand
TTCCTCTTCTTGTTGTTGCCCCTAGACTTCTTCATCTTGAAGTAAGTATTTTTGTTTACCATCATCATATGATTAGTGTTCTTCTTTATGTCCTTTTCAGCCACCTTCAACATCGCGAATAGTTTATTCAATGTATTATTCATCCCATGCATGTTAAAGTTCATGAAAAACCCAACAAAGCTAGGTGGGAGTGATTTTAGGATTATGTCAATTCCCAGTTCTATAGGAAAGGGAACGCCTAGCGCTTCCAACCTTTGAACATACCCATGTAACTTGATTACATGAGCACTAACTGAGCCTCCTTCCGCCATCTTGCAATCTAGGAGAGCTTGAGATATCTCATATCTTTTAGGTCAGGCTTGCTTCTCAAACATGCCCCTCAATTCAGAAATTGTTTCAAATGCACCCTAGTCTTCAAACCTCCTGTGAAGATCCGGTTCCATGGATGTAAGCAAGGCACATTGGATAACAATCTAGTCATCACTATGTGACTGAAAGACATTATACACTTCATCGGTAGTGTTATCAGCAGGAGCATCAACAATAGTTGCTTCCAAGACACAGTCTTTCTTAGCACCTTTTAGAACTATCCTCACATTGCGGTACTAGTCCACAAAGTTTGTTTCAGATTCATGCAAATTATCTTTCTCTAATACCAGCTAAAGGGAAATTTTTGCGCGCCATTGATCTACAAATAAGTGCAAATTCATTTAGACATTGTTTCATAATTAATGAACTACACAAATTAACAACTTTAATTCAAAGTGTAGCTCCCACAAAAATCAATATCTCTCATGATTGATTCTTAGTGATTCAAGATCCACGATCTTGCTTTCTCGACACCAATGCTACATCATATGCCAGGGAGCAAAGACCGGTAGGTAACCATACCAATCACATCACCATATAATTCTTGTTAATCTTTTGGTTCTTGTGTTCCATACTCTAGATGTTCTAGGTAGTATGTCAAATTAACCTTAGTACGCCAGCAGTGCGACAGTTTCACACCCACATTATGAATGTCGCTAGGTGCACCCATGTTACATGACCCACACTAGTTCGAAGCCCATGTTATGTGGAGCCTAACTAAAGGGAACACATTAACTTGATAATTTTAGTGAGAGATCACCCTATATATTACGAGTACCATGCAACAACTAAAGTGCAAAAACGGATTAACATCACATGCAATTCATATAGTGATATGGTATAGAACGTCACGCCAATGATCTCCACCATCAACATCTTATGGCTCCATGTACTCCTACATGCGCCTTGGGAATAACATCAAGGTCCATCGTTTCTTGATCATCATTGTCATGTCTTTTCTCTTACAACTATTGCTACTCTAGCTAATAAAGTAGAAACAACTATGGCTATTATAATAATACTATGACAATCATTGCGGCTCTAGACACTCGTACCCAACGAGATTACAACATAGCACATCGCATACATCACATTGCAAACTTCAACTATACCACATCACTTCCGTGCAAAAATAAGTTAGACGACCCTAACACGCTTTTCTAGATTACGAGGCTCTGTGGTGACATACAGAACCATTCTTTTACCTACGTGGTAAGTAAGCATCATGATTCAATTATTTAGTTTTTAACTTATCTGTGTTGTGTCCCTATTGCACTATAAATAGTACAATAGCTTCACCAAACTTCACTTATATGCGTGACTCCCGTGCGGACTTCACCAAATCCACCAAAGCCCAATGTGCAAAATATCTTTCTTAACTATGGTGGAAAAACCGACACCCGACGAAGTTGTTTCATGCACCTGAAGTACACTTCACAAACCGGTCTTGATCCGAAGATCATGAAGTTGGCTCAGACCGCCAATCATGCAATACCATCAAGATCAAAATTGCAACAATTTGGTAGCAAAACAAGATCAATAATGCCAGAATTCGATGATTCCTCTATCCGTACATGTGCTTATGCATATATCATTCGGATACCACTGTTGGGGAACATTCTACGCAAAATAAAAAATTCTAGCACATAACCAAGATCCAATGCGAGGGAGAAGGCAATGGATCATACCCTTTAAGATAAAATTAGCGGAAGTTTTTCGATGACAAGGTTGGTCATATGTCGATCCTGGAAACAAGCCTTAGCGAGTCGCGAGGAGATGTATTATCCCATGAACGGCTCCAACAACCAAGTGCTCCAAGCATCGCACCTCCAATGGTATCTACACGTGTAACAAGAATGATACCGCGTCGAAGTGAGATCAAGCTCATGGACGGAGCGGGAACGTGTCGATGAAGATCCGACATCACTTCATCATCTGGCTAGATTAGATGTAGATGGAGGTAGTAGACGAGCAACACTCCGGTGTGATGAAGAAGAAGGGTTCCTCACGATGACGACGACAATGCGAAGAAGCAGAGGAAGAGGAGCTTAAAAACACTGAGGCGGCGGTGGACAACAGCAGCGGTGGGTGGCACGGCGACAGGGCGGCGGGGCTTGGGCAAGGCTTGTGCGTGGTTCTCCAAAAACACGTGTACTTGCCTTTGGCCCTGCCCTCGTATATATGTGCGCTAGCCTCTCTCCAAGAGAGGGAGTAGAAGTAGGACTCCTCCTTTCTTCCTCCACAAAGAGAGAGAGAGGAGTTGGATTCCACCACGGAATCCTACTCTTCCTCCTCCTCCAACTCTCGCAGGGAGGGAGTACGAGTCCCGGGTGGACTCCTTCCTCCCCCACCGCCTCTCCCCACCCACCAGCCTAGGGGAGGCCCTAGACGACTCGGCCAGGGTCCGCCTTCCATGAACGCGCGGCCTGGTGGGGTCCATGTGTCCCCTCTATCCCATGGTGCCTCCACCAGGATAATTACTTCTAATTATGAATATTTATTCCGGAGTTTTCCAAAAGATTCTGAACTCATTCGAATTAAAACTGGAACCTTGCTAAAATATTCTCGATGTCTTCCATAACATGTCCAAAACAATTCCGTTCATTCTAGATGATATCTCGGACACCTCTAGAATATTCTGAGACATTCTGAAACATCCTTTTGGTATTTACTTCATTCAAATATTTTAATAAAACTCACATTATAAATGCAGAAAACTTCTTAAGTGTGTGTGACCTTGTGGGTTCGGATATTTACGGACATGTCTAGAACTCCTTCAATGATTACTATTAGTGTCTTGATACACGTAGTAATCCCCAAAATAACACAGAGATCTTTATCGTGTGAATCATAGTATTATGTCTGATACATATCGCATTGCTTCATCGATACTTTACATTGCCCGATATGAAACTCTAGGTTATTCTTGTTACCCGGGATGTACTCTTTACTCATACTGTACCATCGATATTCTTGTGATCAATAACTTGATCACGTGTCCGACCATACGATGACGAACATCACAGTACAATAGTAAGTGAACCCGTGCAATGCACGTCAGAAAACTTGAATACACAAAGCATACGATTTCAATCTAAGTACATGTACAATGGCTTAGAGTAAACAATTTCAAACCTTAATGGGACCTAAAACTCCATAAACTTACATGAAGTGCATTGAACTCTGTTGGTCCAATGCACATATATAAGCTCTCAAAATTCCTCGTTTTAATGTCATCAAACAGATAACAGTATTTGTTTCTCCATTCATACTTTTACGTAAAACCATCAACGTTCTAGACTAGGAGGTCCATGGTTCAGTTCGGCTCCCTACACCTCCATGATTCACTCGGGATGAAAACGTTATGCACCCATTCCAGGTCATGCATATCTGAAGAATATTAAAAGCATTGTCATGTTACACCATAAACCATATAGAGTTAATATGAATTGAAGTTGCACATTGTAGAGAAGTGGAGAATACTTGGCAACCGCGGACTATTAGATGGCCGATTAGCTCACACTGTAGCACCATCGTCGCTACCGTGCCGCTTCAGGCCGGCAAGCCTACGATTTGAGTATTGTAGCGGCAAGGTCGTGCTTCTGGACCTTGAGGAAAGTACTTTTGAGTGTCGCCCGAGCGGCACACAACACACAATCCCTACATTTCTCGGTTCCTCAAAAGGCAAGTTATTATCGAGGTTAATGGAAAAAATAATACTACATAGTATACGAATTCTTTATAATTAATTCTTTATAATTTCATAAGGAAAATACTATGTAAGTATCTCCTTGAAGCATTTTAACAAACACAAGGTTAGCAGGTCGACTAATATGGTGCCTTACCGATGCTCGATAACTACTGTATTCAAGCCAACAACTCATAAGTTCCCATCGTCTTCAGTCTCCAGAAAAAACCCAGTACATCACTTGCATGGATGCATGTCATCGATCTATTAGGGGTGCAGAAAAACATAGGGCACTCAGAGGAGAAGGAGAGCACCGTTTAACTACTTAATGTGTGGTACACCCAGTGCTGCCGCCTCCTCTATTTTCCATCTTGCAACACAGAGAGAGACCTAACTATCTCGACCCCGATGTCCAGGAGCTCCTACCGCCTGCATGTCGCTCCCTACACGAGCTCCTTCCTACTTATGCGTCGCACAAGCCCGAGAAGGAGGCGATCCCAGCGCGGCTCCTTCACGACATTACTTCTCTCTAGGAGCTGTTGTCCTGCGACGGAGGCCATTATCTTGCATCTACATGGCTGGGCAGCGCTCGCGACAGAAGCTTCAGCACCCGTCGCACGGACTCTAGCGACGATAGTTCTGGCCCTCCCTTACCTTCTCCGCATCAACATTTTTTTCTTGCATTCTTAATCCACACCAAACCGGAGAAAAATGTGGGAACATCTTTCTACTTGATATTGTGGGATCAGGAGGAAAGGATAGCAATTAGGGGCCGTTAATTTCATGATCGTATATACCACAAAAACCTCCCCGCAATAACTACCTCAATCAGTTACCATTGGAGAGACTTGGATCGTTCGATCTAATGAAATAGAAGGCTGAAATGCAAAGCGGGGACACGATGAAGTGCATGTTGGGTAATGTCAATGGAGAGGTTTCAGTCATTACATCTAATAGAATATAAGGCTCCAAGTTGGTGCTTTTATAAGTAGTACAAATAGAGATAGAGATAGAGATGAGTGGGCCCAGAGTGTATCTCTCCATCGTTAGGAGTAGCAATTTCCGCAAGCACACCATGTGAATACTTAACGTACCATCTGGTAAGAGCAAAGACAGACTTTATAATTACTCTTGTCCAGAGCAGCATTTTAAGAATCATGCCACGTCCATATTGTACCCAAGTTCACATATGTCTCATGGTTTAATGATCTTTAATAAAGACAATGCATTATTTATGAGAAACTACTGATAACAAATATTGACGGTGTATTTCACGGTATACCATGTTGGATCCATCCATCATCATTGTTTTCCAACAACTCCGATCTCACATATCATTGGCAACTCCATGACACTTTGTTGTTTTGCCCATAGTCAGGAAACCGGGACTATCGTTGATACATGAACTAGTCTCAGAGGCAAGACTAGAGATGTCTTATTGGTGTTTATTATTCCACACATGAATTAGGGTTTTCCACCAAATACATATTATCTGAAACCAATACAATTATACCATAGAACAATACACTTAATTATAAAATAGAAATATGAATAATAATACATTTATAATTGCCTCTAGGGCATATTTCCATCAATGTCCCCGTTACCGTGGTTAGCGGATCCTGGTCTGTGGGTCTGGGTTAGGGGATGTGGGTGGCATAGCGATGCTTGGCCGCGTGGTCAGAGTGACACCATGGTGGTGTTACCGACGGTGGGCTAGGCGGGTGCCGAACCTGGGCGGTAGCCCTAGTGGATCTAGAGAGAGCGCAGTGCCATGTCAGTGTTCCGTATAAAGGTAGTTTAACCGTGTCGTTTTTCAAGTGCGAAGGCATCGATCTACTTCAAGTTTTCCTCCTCGATGGGGTCGGCGTCGAGTTCTGATCTTCCTCTCAGAGGTTTCTGCAGTTTAGCACAAGATGCTACTGGATATCTAGAGTGGAATCGATGCGGTTGTGCAAACCCTTTTTGGTCAAGGCGTGAAGCTTCATCCTCTTATCGGTATCATGGGACATGTCTTCATGTAGATTTTGTTGGGTTCTCCACATAAAAAACAAAACATTTCGTACAATGTGAACAACTAAGCACCAAGATCTATCTACCTAGATATAATCAATAGGTAGATATACATTCATAGAGAACTTACCCTCGAAGAGCGATAGAGCATTACGAGATTGATCTCGTGGCTGATGTAGTCGTTCACTTGCCAATCTCAAGATCGTAAGAAAGTCTAGCACCGCAACTCGGTAGTACATCAATGATCGCACACATGTCTGGTCCTCTGACAACCTCCGCGTCCTCGGTCCGGCAAAGTAGCGGAAGCAACAAATCCTTCCAGACAAAGCCACCGGGAACATGTACTTCGCTAATCCGAAGCCATGGGAAATATTCTAATGGGGAGAGAGATCCTTCACGAGGAGGTGTGAAGTGAGAGGAGGAGGAGGCCTTTTATAGGGGGAGGGGGCAGCCCCTCCCATGGCCCGCGGCCAAAGTGGTGCCCCCACCTCTCCCTTCATTCATGTGGGTGGAGATTCCACTCACATAAAATTCCTCCACTCACACTTCCACTCACTTGCATTAAATTTCCACACAATTTATTGCATCTCTCATTCAATAAAACTATTTTATTTAATTTATTCCGAATTTTTTTAATTACATTAATTAACAAACATTCACATAAAACCCCTTGCAACATTTCGATATCACATGCAGAACCAATTTCATCAATTTCACCCGAAAAAAATTTGGTGTCCACCGAAGTAATTCCAGTGCTTTCATAGTATTTCTGTGGAAACATATTTGCTCCAAATGGTGTCGATATCCCTTAAGTGTGTCGCCCTATGGTTCGCGAATAATGCATACATGATCGAGACTCCTCTCCGATCAATAATCAGCAGCGGGGCCTAGAGATCCGTACTGACTCCGACACATTCAACGATCACTCTACTGATTGTGAGAACCTTTAATGTTTGTAACTAAATCACTTTGTCTCATGATATATTACATGTCTGAGATTCGATCATCGGTATCTCCATACCTATTTTGATCTCGTTACCGACAAGTACTCTTTTCTTGTTCCCATGATATAACATTCTAGTGATCTTATCACTTGCTTGCAAGGTATGTCAATGTGATATCACCGAGAGGGCCCAGAGTATATATCTATGTCATATGGATGGACAAATCCCATCCACGAGCCTCTACATAACACTTTCAGAGTATCTGAACCCACCTTTATTGCCACCCTATTACGGTGTGACATTTTATATTATCCAGTTACTCTTCCAATGTTAGTGATTGACATGATCTCATGGTCTAAGGACTAAAGTTACTTTGTATGATGTTATATTAACTTAAACATAATGACTTTGATCCTATTACTATGCTTTGGATGAATGTTCATCACATCATTCCACCAATGTTGTGACCTCGTTATTAACAACATCCAATGTCCATGATCAGGAAACCTTTGATCATCTTGTTAATCAACGAGCTAGTTTATATGAGAGGCATAACTAGGAACTCTATATATTTGTTTATTAAACACACATGTATTAACGTTTCCAATTAATACAATTATAGCATGCAAAATAAACATTTTTCATATACTTGGAATAAGATAATAATAACTTTATTATTGCCTCTCGGGAATATTTCCTTTAGTCTCCCACTTGCACTAGAGACAATAATCTAGTTTACATAGTGATAAATATAACACCCATGGAGTTCTAGTGTTGATCATGTTTTGTCCTAGGGAGAGTTTTAGTCAACAGATCTGCTACATTCAGATCTGTATGTACTTTACAAATCTTTATATCTCCATCCTTGACATGCTCGCGATGGAGTGAAATCGACGCTTCATATGCTTGGATTCTTGTGAGACCTCGGTTCTTTAGCATTGTCTATGGCTCCATTTTTGTCACAATAGATCACCATTGGGTCCAACACTCTAGGAACCACACCTAGTTCAGTTATGAACTCCTTCATCCAAACTGCGTCCTATGCCGCTTCTGAAGCAGCAACATATGTTGTCTCCGTTGTTGATCCCGCCACCAAAGGTTGCTTGGAGCTCCTCCAACTAAATGCTGCTCCATTCATGAGAAACACGTACCCAGATTGAGACTTAGAGTCATCTAGATCAGTGTCAAGGCTAGCATTGACAGAACACTTAGCGACGTGATCTTCTTCACCTCCATACATGAGAAACATGTCCCTAGTCCTTCTTAAGTACTTCAGGATATTCTTGACCGCTATCCAGTGTTCCGAACCTGGATCAGATTGGTACCTGCTAGTCAAACTAATAGCATGTGCCACATCCGATATTGTACATATAATGTCATGCATAATAGAGCCTATGGCTGAGGCATAGGGGATCTTATCCATTATTTCTCTTTCTTCCGTTGTAGCCGGACTTTGAGTCTTACTCAATGTCTTACCTTGTAACATAGGTAAGAACCCTTTCTTAGTTTCGTCCATTTTAAACTTCTTTAAAATATTATCAAGGTATGTACTCTGTGATAGCCCAATTACACATCTTGATCTATCTCTATAGATTTTGGTGCCTAGTATGTATGATGCTTCACCAAGGTCCTTCATTGAAAATTTGTTATTTACATAACTTTTAACACTATTTAAAAGATCTATATCATTTCCAAATAATATGTCATCCACATATAATATTTGAAATGCCATAGAGCTCCCACTCACTTTCTTGTAAATACAAGCTCCTCCGTACGTTTGGACAAATCCAAACTCTTTGATCACCTCATCAAAGCGGAGATTCCAACTTCGGGATGCTTGCTTCAGTCCATAGATGGATCGCTGAAGTTTGCAAACCTTGTCAGCATCCTTAGGGTCGACAAAACCCTTTGGTTGTATCATATACAACTATTTTTCAATATTACCATTGAGGAACACGGTTTTGACACCCATCTGCCAAATTTCATAATCGAAAAATACAGCAATTGCTAACATAATCCTAACCGACTTTAGCATCACTACGGGAGAAAAAGTCTCATCATAGTTGAAACAGCATGTGGGCCCCCATGTGTGGTTTTGGTAATTAATGACAATCTTTATGGACTAATGCTTGTATTAAGTTGTACTTGTAGGAAATGTCCATTGGCATCGTTTGGAGCATGTGTTGGTTCAAGGTAGAAGAAGTGTTGTGCAAGCTCAAAATGTGCCATCTCTAGAAGATCTCATGTTTGATACATGCTACCCTCGGTGATCATGGATCAATGAATACAACGTCAAAGTAGAGGTTTCCCCATGGTGTATGGGGGAGCAAGTTGCAACTCTTCATCTCGCGAGTGCAAGGAAGAGCAATCAAGAAAGGTGTCCATCTTGAGGAGGACAAGATCATCTACATCGAGCTCAAGTGGAATGCTCAAAGAAAAGGTATATTCTTGATAGGTTTTCCTTTGCCGGTCTCATGTTGTTAATTGGAAGACCGGGTTTAGGATAGATAGCCGTACTATCAAGAGTGGCTCTCGAGTGAGTATCTCGATCATATCTTTCGGAGAGAGCTCAAACCTTTGCATTCTTAGCATCATCCTTTTTTGTTGCTATTTGGATCTTATCCATGTGAGGATATAGAGCTTGTGGTAATCTTCATAGCAAGCTCTAGTTCATCAAAAATGGATTTTCCCGTTAGATCTCTTTGTGTTTTTGATCTTGAGTTTTTACGGTTTCTTACCAAGGGAGGTATCTCACTTTAAAATACAAGAAGTATTCCCACTTGGTGGTAGCTCTTGTCGTCCTCCGACAAAATTGGTTTCGGGTTGATCGGAGTTACCAAACTCAAGTTATTGCTATTTGAAGTTTGCCCTTTATTTGGTTTAAAAAGAAAAGGAAAAAAGGGTTTTTTCTGGGCCAAGCAGTACTACCGGATCCACTACCGTCCGCACTTGAGCAGCGCGCCTCTCCTCTCTGCCTCGTCCGGTAGCATTTCAGGCCAAGGTCCGGTTGTACCGGCCCAACCAGCAGTATCCCCTGGCCAGGCTGGTACTACCGGGTTGCCCTAGCTGCCCTGCCTGCTTCTGCCGCTGCCGCTTGCTCCTGTTCGCAGCCCCTGTGTGTGCTCGCCCCCGCTCGCTTCCGTGCGTAGCTCCCCGATCCCCTTTCCCTGCTTGCTGCCAGATCGCTCGAGCGTTGCCGCTTGCCTGGCTTCCTAGCGCTATCTGCTCGCGGGCCGGTAGTACCGGCCCACTACGGTACTACTGGCCCAGGTTGGTTTTTTAGCCCCTAACGGGATGAAAATTGTGGGACCTTATATAAGCTTCCTGTCTCTCTTTTTGGTAGCTTCTTCTCCCTCTTTTCTTCAAGCTTTGCCCCATTTATTTGATATCCCTTGAGCTTGATTTCTTTCTTCCCCTCCAATGATTCTTGCACATATTTGAGAGGAAGATTGAGGAGATATAGATCTACATTTTGACCAAACCATATTATCTCTTTGTGACTGAATCTTTGGGATCTAGATCTTGGAGGATTTGGTGTTCTCGTTGTGTTATTCCTCTCTTGTTTCCCCAATTGCTTTAGTAGCTTTGTTGGAACTTAAGAGTGAAGCATTGGAGCATCTTTGTGGTGTTCTTGCCATTTGCATTATGTGCATCAGTTTGAGTTCTCCTCGGAGGATTTGGTTGGTGAAATCAAGAAGCTTGCCCCTCTTGGGTTCTTGGAATCCTAGACGGTTGTGTGGCCTTTGTGGCAAGTTCTTGGGGCCTTCAATTAAGTCATGAAGCTCTCCCCAAGATTGTGGCCTTGGTGGCGATTATTGGGAGCCTCCAATTAAGTTGTGGAGGTTGCCCCATTCTTGTACGGGTTTGGTGACCGCCCTAAAGTGTCCCATAGTGGAACAGGTGCTTGTCGTGCGGCGGGTGCTCGGGAGAATAGGGTGAGGCCTCTTGCGGTGTTGGTGGTCTTAGTACTGCCCACCCCTCCAACGAGACATACTCCCTTGTTGGGAGGAACTTAGTAAAATATCCTCGTCCCCGCGTCCCTCGGTTATCTCTATACCCGAGCTCTTTACTTATGCACTTTACATTGTGATATCCTTTGTGCTTGAAGTAATCTATCTTGCTATCACTTTGTTAGTTGTCTTGCTTAGCATAAGTTGTTAGTGCACATAGGTGAACCTTAGTATATCTAGGCTTTGTGCTTGACAAAAGAAAATGCTAGTTTATTCCGCCATTGTTAAGCCCATCTCGTAAAAGTTTTAAACCGTCTATTCACCCCCTCTAGGCGACATCCGTGATCTCTCAGTAATCAACTCCCTGAATTTGTCTAAACCCCTTTGGGACAAGTCGAGCTTTATAATGGTCACATTACCATCAACATCCGTTTTCTTCTTGAAAATCCATTTATTCTCAATGGTCTTTCGGTCGTGAGGTAAGTCCACCAAGGTCCAAACCTAGGTTTAGTACATGGATTCCATCTCAAATTGTATGGCTTCTAGCCATTTGTTGGAATCTTGGCTCATCCTCGCTTGTTAATACGTCGCAGGGTCATCATTTCCATCTACCATGAAATTCATGATAGTATTTCCATACAGTTTAGGAACTGCATGTGTCCTACTTGACTTGTGAGGTTCGGTAGTGTCCTCTTTCAGAGTTTCATGATCTTTATCATTAATTCCCTCTTCATTCGGTGAAGTCAACTGTGGAATAGTTTTCGGTGTTGCACCTGTTTCATGAAGAGAAGGTTCAATAACCTCTTCGAGTTCTACCTTCTGACTACTCACACCTTTTGTGAGAAACTCCTTCTCTAGAAAGGATCCATTATTAGAAACAAAAACCTTGCCCTCGAATCTGTGATAGAGGAATACACAATTGTTTATTTAGGGTATCCTATGAAGACGCATTTTTCCACTTTGGGTTCGAGTTTATCAGGTTGAAGTTTCTTCACATAAACATCGCATCCCCAAACTTTTAGAAATGACAACTTTGGTTTGTTTCCAAACCATAATTCTTATAGTGTCATTTCAATGGATTTAGACAGTGTCCTATTTAAAGTGAATGCAGTGGTTTCCAGTGCATAACCCCAAAATGAAAGTGGCAAGTCATTCAAAGCCATCATAGATCGAACCATATCTAATAAGGTACGATTACGACACTGCGATACACCATTACGCTGTAGTGTTCCGGCGGGCCTGAGTTGTCAAACTGTTCAACACTCTCTCATGTGTGTGCCTAACTCGTAACATAGATATTCACCTCCATGATTAGACCGCAGAAATTTAATCTTTCTATTACGATGATTTTCCATTTCACTATGAAATTCTTTGAACTTTTCAAAGGTTTTAGACTTGTGTTTCATTAAATAGATATACCCATATCTACTCAAATCATCTGTGAAAGTAAAAAAATAACGATATCCACCTCACGCCGACACACTCATTGGACCACATACATCAGTATGTATGATTTCCAATAAATCTATCACCCTTCCATTGTACCAGAAAATGGGATTCTAGTCATCTGGCCCATAAGGCATGTCTCACATGTATCAAATGATTCAAAATCAAGTGATTCTAAAAGTCCATCAGAATGGAGCTTCTTCATGCGTTTTACGCTAATATGACCTAGACGGCAGTGCCACATATATGCAGATATATCATTATCAAGTTTAATCTTTTTGGTATCAACATTATGAATATGTGTATTACTACTACCGAGATTCAAAAGAAATAAACCATTCATCACAAGTGCGTGACCATAAAAGATATTATTCATATAAATCAAACAACCATTGTTTTTGGATTTAAAGGAATAACCATCTTCCAATAAACATGACCCGGATAAAAATTTCATGCTCAACGCAGGCACCAAATAACAATTATTGAGGTTTAAAACTAATCCAGACGATAAATGGAGAGGCAGCGTGCCGACGTCGATCACATCAACTCTTGACCCATTATCGACATGCATCGTGACCTCATCCCTTGTTAGTGGTCACCTATTCCATAACCCCTGATTCGAGTTACATATATTAGCAACCGATCCATTATAAAATACCCAAGTGCTATTGCAAGTACTAAGTACACATTAATAACATGTATATCCAATATACCTTTGTTCATCTTCCCAGCCTTCTTGTCTGCCAAATATTTGGGACAGTTGCGCTTCCAGTGACCGGTCCCTTACAATAGTAGCACTCGGTATAAGGCTTAGGGCCAGCCCGGGTCTTCTTCTCAGGCGCAGCAACAAATTTACCACCCTTCTTGAAGTTACCCTTATGTTTACCCTTCTTGTCCTTCTTGAAATCGGTGGTCTTATTGATCATCAACACTTGATGTTCTTTCCTAATCTCCACTTCAGCAGTCTTAAGCATTGACAGAAGCTCGGGGAGAGACTTCTTCATGCCTTGCATGTTATAGTTCATCACGAAGCTCTTATAGCTTGGTGGCAGAGATTGGAGAAACAATGTATGCCTAAGTCAATGGGAATCGTTATTCCAAGGCTAGAAGCTTATCGGTGTACCTAGACATTTTGAGTATACGCTCACTAACAGAGTTGTTCCCCTCCATCATGGAGCTAAAGAACTTTTCGGAAGCATCATAACTCTCTGCGGTAGCATGGGTATCGAAAATCATTTTCAATTCAACCATGGTATCAAAAGCATTGTAATTCTCAGAACGCTTTCGGAGTTCTGGCTCTAGCCCATACAGTATGCCGCAATGAACCATGATGTGGTCCTCCTGACGACTTAAGTAAAAATTATTTACATCATCAGAAGCATCATCAGGTGGTGGGGGGCCTAGCGGTGCATCTATCACATATTACTTTTGTGCAGCAGTGAGGAGAATCCTCAAGTTCAGGGCCCAGTTGGTAAAGTTGCCACCATTCATTGCAAGTTTCTCTTTCTCCATGAACACATTGAAATTAAAAGCAGGTGGTGCCATCTACAATAGAATTTTTGCAAAGTTTATTTAGACTAAGTTTATGATAGATTGAGTTCAACTAATCCAAATTACAAATGAACTCCCACTCAAAAATAACATCACTCATGTCTTTTAAGTGATTACATGAACCAGATCCACTACACCAAGAACGATCATCATGTGAATTGGTGTAGGCGAGCATCTAGATGGTCATTGATGTCTGCAAGAGCACAGATCGTTTGTATCTAGTTTTGAAGTTCAGATATCGATCCCACAGGGACCCCAAAGGTAAGTGTTTATAGGTGAAGTCTCTATCACACCCGAAGTTGTCACAGGTCTTCGATTGAATGAACTACAAGTGTTGAAATAAGGAATTGGGTTTTGATTAAATGAAATGTATTTAAATAGAACTAAAATGTAAACTTCAGAAATATAAAGCATAAAACTAAAGAATGACTTTGTTGTTTGTTGTGTCCTACAGATGGCGAAAGAAGGCGCGGGGAGGTTCGGTTCATGGTGATAGTGACTATGCCAGTGGACAACTGATAAATGTAACTATTATAATCTTATATATATGTGTAGGCGAGCAACCCATAATTAGCCGAAACTCCTCTTGGTAGATTTCATCCCAAGTTCAATAATCCTACTAGCCTGCTACCAAAACCATGGTCAGACACTAGACGATTAAGACCCTTCAGGTTGCTTAATGATTAAGCTCCTTGGATCGAACTAATGCAATAAGCATAGTGGTTACTCATTATCCTCGAGTAAACTAGCTTTCCATTGATATGACACGTGTCACCCGGGGGTCGCCGGTCCACTAGCAAACAAGATCTTCTCTATGTACAACAAAGCATCATGTTGTCTGGGCCCTTAGTTGTACAACAAGCATTAGGCATCCCACAGATAGTCAAGGACATATAATATAGTAATTAGAATCAATCACAAACTAATGGAAAATATGAAGGCACAACACATCTCACCAATCCCCTACATCTCCCACGCCCAAGGGAATTACTCACACATGAGAGAAGAACGAATCATCAATATAATTAAATAAAGGGAATTCGTCTTTGTATTATCGTGGAGATCCATAATAAGAATAGAAAAATATCCAACACAATTCAAGATGGGAAGAAACAATCTCAAACCCTAGTCTTGCAAGGTGGAGATCCCTCTCTCTCTCTCAAGTACAAGTAGTGGCTATGGGGGTGTATTGGCTAGGAGGTCGAAGATCGTGGAGCGAGATGAAGAACGTCTTCTCTTTCTTCTTCGGATATCTTCTTTCTCCCTTCTAGATAGTATGGAGGCTACTGTGTTGTGTTTTCGTCCTTCGTCCCTTCACGTAAGTTGTCCCTTTCGACAAGACAGAGGCGGCGACAACTATACAGCAGGAACTATATGGCTAGAAAAATATTCCCGCCGTATAGTTGCTCGCTAAAGCTTCTGTGAGCTCCCGTCGCGTTCTTCCAAAGTGATACTTGCTTGTTTTCTCCAAAATATTGTATTTCTCTAATTAAATCCTTCTGTTGATGTTCAGAACCTGAAACACACATAAAAAACCAAGTTTTCTTCGCTACCAAAGTATTAGTGTTAGGTAAAGCCAGAAAACGATCAAATCCGGGAGAAACCCATCAATAAAAGCCATAAAAAAAGTGTCGAATCTCACAGCTATCAACTCCCCCAAGATTAGATGTTGCTCTCCCTCGAGTGACAAGGAAATAAGGAAGAATAGCGGAGATTCGAGACTGAAAATAAAGGAACTCACAAGTTTGAATTGGTGTCAAATTCTTTTCTTCACAATCCCTGCAATCTTAAATATGATCATACAAGTATTCACAAGATTGCACTAATTCCACTTCCTACCACGTATATCTTGTTAGCAAATAAATCATTTGCCCAAGGAAGTGTCGAAAGTTTTAGCTAGGAAAGTGAGACAAATTCTTTTGGTGCCTCTCTCTATAGAGAGGTGAAAACTTTTTGTTCTTATTTGTTTAACCAATTAAGAGTACTCAAGTTGGCATCAAAGCATGTAATTTAAGAATAACTCATCTATCCCATGTCAAAATTTCAAGACTATCAAAGCACCTCTTTCTTTTCTGTTGCCTTTCAAAAACTTTAGCTCTTTCATAGAGAAATCATGCCACTATTTTTATCATGTTTAATTGGGGCTGTGTTGTGCATTCGTGACCATGCCAATAAATAATTGTTTGAGCAATAATGGGCTAGAGGTGTACTACAACTTCACTTGGAACGTGAAACCATGAGGAGACTAAAAATTTTACCCGTCATAGAATTGCTGCTACACATGTTTACATAACTCAATAGCCGAAATCAAGTGGTTTCCCATATTTAGATCGTTCGTTGGCTAGCGGAGTTAATAGTTCCGCATGGAGCACGACAGAGTTGTAATAACATGCGTAAAGCAATATCTTATGGTAATTATTAGAAAAAGTAGTGGCATAATTTCTACTACTTCGAAGCATCCATTTTATCAAACAATTTCAATCAAGGGTACTATCAAGTCTATTTATATTAAGCTCAAATGGAATGGAGTAGTTCTAGAATTAAATTCTTTGGGCTAAACATGGAGTCAAGTAATCTTTCAGATACTTTTTCTTGTTGTAAAAAAGTAGGAAGTATTTTTAACCAAGTTCTTTGTTCATTATTTCAAGGCTAAAAAGGAGACACTAGCAAAGGAATAGAATTTATAGGATAACAAGATAAGTGGAGAGCGACCTTAGTGCAAGCGAGTAAATATTTAAGGATCAATTTAAGGCTGCAAAAAGGATGATGAAAGGAATGTGATACCTCTTTTTGCTTGCTTCGTTCCCGTCTTTAAGTCACACTTCATCTATGTTTCCCTATTGCCAAGTCACTTGTAATTAAGCAATCTTCGAGAAAAACAAAGAAACAAACTTGCAAATAAAATTACAACTAATGTTTTTTGTATTTTTGGTTTAGACATGCAAAGCTGAAAAATAAACATGCAAATTTGAAGAAATAAAATAATTCAAAAGAAGAGATGAAAATATGAATGCAAAGTTTGGAGGTTTTCAAACCTCCCCCAAGCTTAGGCGATTGCCACGCTGAGTTGTTGCTGTCATTTGGCAGCTGGCGCGGATACTGCTAGTAGTAGTCGGAGAAGTGGGTCATGAAGTGACTGAAGTTGTGAGTCAAAGTACTCACATCTTCATTCACATCCTGAAGAGTGTGGTCGATCTCCCCTATGCGCTGGTTGAGCTACTGGAACTCCTCATAGGGGACGTAGTTCTACCCTGTTGTGGCTGATTGGGCCATGGGTCCCAAGCTCCTCCTCGCTATTGCTGTTGTTGTCCCTCCCAAGCATGGTTGTGTCCCTGCTCTTCCTCCTGCTCCTGCTCCTCATCATCCTGCTGCCCTTCATCTTCCTCTTCCTAGGGCTGGAGCTCGCCCAAATTCTCCGTCACTTAGTCCTTGATGAGGATCCAAGTGTTCTTGTCCACAATTGCGAAGGCTTGGGGGCAGGGCAACTGAACCTGCTCACCTTGTACATCATCAAGATAACTGAATTGATATGCTCGGAGCCTCGGGTTAGCATGGTAAACACCAAGGAAGCCACAAGCAGTCAAATATTTGACGTCCATGAGTTTGGAGCCGTCAACAGGTTCCATAACAGGTAGTACAATGTTCAATGCATAGGTGATACGTCCAAAACGTATCTACTTTCCGAACACTTTTGCTATTGTTTTTCTCTAAACTTGTGTGATTTGGATACAACTAACACAGACTGACTCTGTTTTTAGCAGAATTACCTTGGTGTCTAGTTTTTGTGCAGAAAATCAACTATCAGGAAAAATCCCGGAAAATATGCCAAAATGCTATTTCACCAGAAGATTCACGGAGCCAGAAGACGAGACGGAGGAGGGCCACAAGAGGCCCACACCACCTGGCCGCGCGGGCCAGGCCAGGCCACGCCTGGGGATGGTGTGGCCGCCTCGGTCACCCCCTCGGCCTCCCTCTTCGCCTATAAGTTGCCTCTTGACCTAAAAACCATGGGGGGTTTGACGTTTTTCCAGAAAGAGTTCCGCTGCGCCACCACCACCAGATTCTGTGATTCAGAACCAGAAACTCCGTTCTGGCACCCTCCCGGGATGGGGAATTGGAGGAGATCATCGCCATCATCATTACCATCGCTTCTCCATCGACCATCCATGATTCCCCCAACCATGAGTGAGTAATCCCCCGCTGTAGGCTATGGGATGGTAGGGATTGGATGAGATCGTTCATGTAATGGCATCAGATTGTTAGGGCATGGTGCCTAGTATCTATTATTAGTGCTTTTTGACTTTGTTGCAACTTGTTATTCTTAATGCTTGTCACTAGGGCCCGAGTGCCATGATTTCAGATCTGAACATGTTATTGATTCATTATGATAGTATCGTTTATGATCTTACCTGCAAGGTGTATACACATATTGTTGTCTAGAACCAAAGGCCCCGAACTGACAATAATCGGGATAACCGGAGGGGGTGGCTTTGATGTGAGGATCACATGTGTTCATGGAGTGTTATTGCTTTGCTCCGGTGCTCTATTAAAAGGAGCACCTTAATTGCCAGTAGTTCCCTTGAGGCCCCGCTGCAAACAGGCTGGCAGGACAAAAGATGTTGTGCAAGTTCTCATTGCGAGCATGTATGACTATATATGGAACACATGCCTATGATTATTTAGTACTTGGATGCTTTATCTTATTTATCTGCAAATGCCTTATGTGTTGATTGCTATATGAATTGTCTTGTCCATGCAATGCCCGTCCATCCATCCCTATGCCTACCACGCTTTAATCCTACTGTTTGCTACAATTGTTACTATTGTCTTTACTTTTACTACTACTATTACTTTGCTATTGCTATTACAAAACTGTTGCTACTGATAAACTGATGTGAGCAAGATTGTTTCCAGGTGCAGCTGAATTGACAACTCAGTTGTAAGGCTTATAAATATTCTTTGGCTCCCCTTGTGTCGAATTAATAAATTGGGTTTCACTTCCCTCGAAAATACTGCGATACGCCCCCTATACTTGTGGGTCATCAAGACTATTTTCTGGCACCGTTGCCAGGGAGCATAACTCTATTTATCAAGTTCACGTGGAATCACTATTGTTCGCTGCCATTCCTTCATCATGGGTAAGTCTCGAGATGGAAAAGTTCCTATATTACCATCCACTACAAGAAGAGGTACGGTTCTGAACACCTCTGTTTCTCTTGATTCACCATCTGTGATGAGTAAGCTCCTTACACCACCACATACACATACTACACATACTGCTACTACTACTGAATCTGAAACTTCTGATACTTATGATGTTGCTTCTATTGTGCTTGATAAGAGTGGTTCATTAGGTCCTTTCCTAGATGCTACGATTGCTAGAACTATAGCTAGAAATACTGAAACTCGTAATGAAGACACTACTACACCTGTCAGTTCACCTGAGTCTAGAAAGAGCTATGATATTGAAGACGGTTATATAGAGATGAATGATGAATTTATTAAAGAATGTCAAAACACTCATGGTAGGAGTGTTATTAAGAGTCTCCTTGAGAGGCGTACTATAAAACCCAAATTATATCCTAATGCTAAGTTTGCTACATCTACCATAAACATTAAAGATAAGGATTATGATTTCTCTCTTGATTTATCTTACATAACTATTGTTGAGAAAGAACCTTTTTGTGGAACTAAGAATGAAAGTGTTGTAGCACATATGACTGAGCTTTCTACCATGAGTGGTTTATTTTCTGATGATATTAAGATGCACACCTACTTTGTTGCTAAAATTTTCCCTTTTTCACTAAAAGGAGAAGCTAAAACTTGGTTTAATAATTTACCTCCTGGATCTGTTAACAGCCCTGATTGCTTGATTAGTACCTTCCTTCAGAAATATTTCCCTCCTAGTGCTAGACATGCTATTTTGCAGGAACTTTTTGATTTTAAATAGGGAGAGAAAGAGATATTGCCTGAATCATGGGCAAGGTTTTGTGCTTTGATTCATGCACAGGCTGGACATCCATTACCTACAAATGAGCTTCTTGATATATATTATAATGGACTAACTAAAGAATCCAGGACATACCTGGATAGTTGTGCTGATTGTATTTTCAGGAATAGGACTCCCAAGGAAGCTGAGGAATTAATGGCTAAAATAATCAAGAATTATGAAGATTAGACTCCTCCTGAACCAACTATACCTGAGACAACTACACCTGAGTTAACTATTCCTGCGCCTACACCAACATCAAAGAAGAGGGGAGTTATTGAACTAAATGATGAAGTGATGAAGGAAGCTAAGAAATATCTTAATGAGAAGGGAATTAAAGCTGCAGATGTGAAGAATTTACCTCCTATAGAAGAATTATGTAAGACAATCTCCCACTCATCCACTATTGAGGTACACTCTCTCCAACATTTTGATGAAGGTGATATTCCTTACTCTAAACCTCCTGATCAATGCTTAGAAGAATTTGATATTTTTATTGTTAAGCAAGATAATTTTAATAAAAGGGTGCAAAATCATCTAATGGAAAACTCTAGAGCTATTGTTGAGTTGAAGGATATTGTGGAAAGAACCTCTAATGATGTTAAAATGCTTGTTAAACATTTTCAAATGGTTCAAACTCAAATTGATCATCTTATTAAAGTACAAAAAGACTTGCTAGTTAATGTTGCTAAAAAAACATGCTTATGAAATTAGAACTAGAAGTGGTGCTGCTACCCAGGATCCTCTATATCCTGAGGGGCATCCTAAAAAAATTGAGTAGGATTCTCAACAAACTGAAAATAGTGGCACTACTCCTAAGAAAAGGAAAAAGAAACATAAAACTATTGTAGAACTTTCTGAACCTGCTAAAGATCATAATAGTATATTTGTCTCTGATGCTGAAACTGAAAGTGGTAATGAAGAAAATGATGCTCCTGATAAAGAAAAAGTTGAAGAAGAACCTGATAGGCACACTAAGAATACTAAATACACTAAAGAAGATTTTGTTGCTAAGAAACATGGTAGTGAAAGAGAGCCTTGGGTCCAAAAATCTATGGCTTTCCCTGATAAGAAACACAAGTCAAAGGAAGATGAACACTATAATAAGTTTTGTGAGTGGATGAAACCTTTATTTTTGCAAATACCTTTAACTGATGCTATTAAATTGCCTCCTTATTCAAAGTATATGAAGGATACTGTCTCTAATAAAAGGAAGATCCCTAATGAAGAAATTTCTACTTTGCTTGTTGATTATTCATTTAATGGTAAGGTTCCAAAGAAACTTGGAGACCCAGGGATTCCAACTATTCCTTGCTCTATTAAAAATAGCTATGTTAGAACTGCTTTGTGTGATTTAGGAGCAGGAGTTTGTGTTATGCCGTTTTCCCTCTATAAGGGACATCAATTGGAAAACTAATACCAACTGATATATCTTTGCAAATGGCTGATAAATCTACTACTATTCCTGTTAGTATATGTGAGGATGTACCTGTTCAAGTGGCTCATAATTGCTTGATATTAACTGACTTAGTTGTGCTTGAAATGCCTGAAGATGACAATATGTCTATTATTCTTGGGAGACCTTTTCTTAATACTGCAGGAGCTGTTATTAATTGTAATCAAGGAAAGGTGACTTTTAATGTTAATGACAAGGAGCATATTGTCTATTTCCCCAAGAAGATTGATAGGACTTATGGCTTAAATTCAATTGAACATGTTGAGGGCATCCAAGTTGGAGAAAGATATTGTCCCATACCACGAGAAAAATATGAAACTATTATGATTGGGACCATTGCTATCAAGGTTGAGGTAACATAATCATTAGTGGAATACAAAGTTTTGTTTCATATAAAATTGTTTTGGTAACAAGACCTGATCAACCTTGTTAACAAAGGTATTTTAATGAACAAAACAATGTTTTCACCATGATTATCTTTGTTTACTTTTAGTTTATCCATTTTAGTTTTTTCTTTCACTTAGTTCACTTTTCTGTTGCTAGTTGCTTACATATTAGAGTGTCTTAGAACTTCTGAAGTTTTAGCTATGTTTTGTTTTTGCATCATTCCAAAGTCATCTTTCTGTCATAAAATCGTTCATCAATACCTGAAAATTGCTCAAAAATAAAGTGTCTCGAAAAATTCCAGAAAATCCATATTAAATTTTTACGTGAAAAAGAGGCAGAGAAGTGCCTGGAGAGTACCAGGGGGGCCCACCAGGAAGGCACACCACCTGGTGGCGCGGCCACCCCAGGGGCACGCCTAGCCATGGTGTGGGCCACACTGGCCCTCCACTCACTCTCTCACTTGCCACTTCCTTCTCTCTCCCGAGAAAACACCAGTTCATTGCTCGATATCGCATTCTTGTTGTTCTTGTCCATGATTTGGCGATCTCCTTGCTCAGCCCATCTTTGCTGCTGAAATTTGGAGCATTTGTTCTCCGGTATGTGACTCCTCTGCTTGTCCAAGTAGATTTGTGTTTAGTGGTTTATATCTTGAGTATTTTGCTATTGTAGGTAACAGGTTATGTGAGCTTGTAAGCTTGTTCAATGCTTAGAAAATTTGTTTTGATGCATGCCTATGCCTCTTACAAGTCCCTATGAGTAGTTCCCTTCATTATGTATTCACTTTGCAATGACTTGTATAATGGATGTTTAAATTTCAGAATATCAAAGATGAACAACCACACTTTTGGAGAAATATTTGAGAGGGACACACCCAGGAGGGCAAGGCCTTCAAGATCAGCTTCTCAGTTTAGCCCTGATATAATGAAGATCTTATTGCACCATGCTTTGGCAATGAAGGAGATGCTCACCCATCTACTTTCCCTTGTTTTACCTTTTTGCGAGCTGCAGGGATCCTTGATGAGTTCTTACTTCTTGTTCAGAGGGTTGGGCTAACTACCTACATGGAAGATGAGAGTGAGCAATATGCCGTGCTCACCAAAACTTTCATTGAGAGTTTCGTTTTCACTAACACCCCTTATCAGTCAACTGTTTCGTTCAAGATTTATAATCTGCCTATTACCATGCCCTTGGAAAGATTTTGCAGCATTGTAGGCATAGGCATGAATGGGGCAGTGAAGAAGATCCAAGGTCGACCCGTTGATTTGCTGGAGCTCTACCGAAGTGTGACAATGATTATGACCATGGCTCATGCGGAAGATAAGGAACATTCAACTCCCATCTCTTAGATATTTTGCTTATTATCTTGCCACTAGCATTCTTGGTAGGGAGAACACTAGTAATATTTCTAATTATCATTTGGCCTTCCTTGCTGCTGCACTTAATAATGATACCAAGTATAATCTTGGATCTCTCATTGCTCGCCACCTAGCCGCTAGAGGACCTATTTATGGGGGCATTATTGCCTCACGTATGGTTGCTGCTTTAGAACTTTCTGTGGATCCTAATGATGCTGTCTTGACACCACAAAGGCTTGATCTTGCTGCTATGAAAACACATCACTTTGTCACTGCTGACTCTAGTACGAAGGGTTTAGTATACAGGATGTTGTTACTGACGGAGATGAGAGGGAAATTCCTTTGCCACAATCCACTGTGTTCAGTATTTACAGGAGGCCATGGTCGTGTTCCAAGGAGCAGGTGGACGAGTAGCTCCGCTTGCTTGGTTTCCACTGGAAGCACCAGGGGGATGTGCCATCTTACGACTATTCTGCACACTACACTTGGGCGTCCTTGCGCTCGTATCAGGACGAGGGCAGCTCTTCGCCGTACTACAGAGGCGCTCCATCTTGGCCAGCTTGGGATTGGTACCCACTTAGGCCAAAAGCCTAAGCTTGGGGGAGGTACTCCGACACCACACTCATCTACGTATCATGTTTAGTCGGTACTTTGTATATCCTTGCTTCGTTCTTTCTTTACTTTTGCTTTCCAAAACACAAAAAGACCAAAAATATTTTTGATGTTTCTCTTTGTTTGCTTCTTTTTCTTTTTGCCTTGGTTTGCCTCTTCCTTTTTGCTTTGTTTGTACTATTCGAAAAATCCAAAATATTTCGCTTTGCTTGTTCCTCCTTTTCGTTCTTGCCATAAAAAAACACCAAAAATATTTTCTGCTCTTCTTTGGTTTTGTGAAGTTTGTTGCAGGGTTCAGCAGTCCTCAGTGGAGTTTGGTTTCATGTTATTATTCAAGCCACACAAGTGAAGGGCAATAATGAGGATTAATGACAACTTGAGGTGTGGTAAGAGGATGGTAACAAACTCTATTTGTTTTCATTTTGTACATATACTCATCATTGTGGGTATGCTTAGTCTGTTCATGTAAGGTGTATGCTATTTATGGATGCTTAGTAGTTCTTGCTTTCTTATGATTAGCTCCAGCTTGCTAATGGTTTGTAGCATGTCATATGAATGTTTGCTTGCATTGTTCTATTCATAACTTGGTATGACATTGTGGTATCCTCCTCTGAATGTTTCACTTGAATTAACTTGGCACATGCTCACGCAGGCATATAACTGAAACAATAAATCAGTTAAGCCTCGATGAATTATTTTGCCTCAGGGGTCTTGAATCACTTTCATGCCATGATTAGTCCTATTTTGTTGCAAGCATGATTTTGACAGTTATTGCACTCTCGTTTGTCACTCCCTTACTATTGCTAGCCTTCACTTGCACTGAGTATGAGCTCTACTCGTGTTTCCAACTCCCCAAAACCAATATTGCCAAAAGTGTCCACCATACCTACCTATTAGCATCATTTGCTATTCTGTGCATATTTTAGTATGCCTTGTTTTCTTCTGAATAAAATGTTTGCTTGTTATGACAAAGTTAGTTAGTAAAACTCTCACGAACTTGATGGCACACTTTATTTCTTGCACTTAATAAACCTGAACCATTGTGACTGTCCATGAAAGTTATATGGTTGCAAATTATAGGCTAGGGATTAGCAGAACCGTGTTGTCATGGGGAACGCTTTCAACACCTGTAAATATATACCCCGTTGATATCATGCTCTTTTGTTTACGGATGTCATCGGTGTGAAATAAAAGGGGAGATTGTAAGTCCATGGAGTTATGTATGTGTGTTAGAGAAACGCCTGGGCGGCTGGTCTAATCCATGCTTAATCATGGTGGAAACATGCAGCATAGCCATAATAAGCAATCTATGAAGCATTCTTCTTATAAAAAAAGAGAGAGATAGTTATTGAGAAAAAGAAAAAAAAGATGATGAGAAAAGAGGAAAGAGAGAAAAAATCACCATTTTCCCATGGTAAATAAGAAGATGCTAAGATGCTTATTGTCTGCTTGCCTTGTCATTTTGATATGGGGATTCTTCCGTATCATCGGGCAAGGGGTACCCCGTTGGTGGTTCTCTATGATACGCATGTATTTACTATGACAAGAACTTACCGGTAACTAAAGTTGAGTAGCATGAGGAGCGGCCCTCGTACTCAAGGGACATGAGATTTCCAGTTTATGGTCTGTCAAGCATATAACTCATATTGGACCTCACTTTCACTTTAACCATTTAAAGATGCTTATGATAGGGGCAATGAGAGCTCAAAGCTAACGAGTACCATACTTTCAGCATTTGGAAGCCTTTCAAACTTTTCAAAAACTTTTTCACTTCCTTGTTGAGTCACCACATATTCTATGAGCACTTTCTTGAGAGCATAGTTGTCATTCTTAGTGTAATATGCTTGTCTCAAAACTTGATTAATTGTGTCATGACTTTGATGCTTGTATCTTTGATATCTTTACTTCTAGTCTTCACTTGAACTTCAGAGGTGCCTTGGCATTTATGTTTGCTCTACAATCAAAGGCAAGCTAGATACCACTCTATCATACCTTTTATGAGCATTGCAATGTTGCTTATGTTTATGCTTCATGCTATTTATTATTTTTGAGTTGGAATCTCTTCATAGCTTGCAATTACTATTAAGTAAAATTATTTGCATACTCTTTATTATGATTTTCCTAAGTAGTTGATCATATGCTGAGAATATATACATCTTATGAAGCAAATGTGTTCGTGAAAATTTCTTTTATCGCACTCAGTTTTCAACTGAATTGCTTGAGGACAAGCAAAAAGCTGAGATTGGGGGAGTTGATACGTCCAAAACGTATCTACTTTCCTGAACACTTTTGCTATTGTTTTTCCTATAAACTTGTGTGATTTGGATACAACTAACACGGACTGACGCTGTTTTCAGCAGAATTACCTTGGTGTCTAGTTTTTATGCAGAAAATCAACTATCAAGAAAAATCCCGGAAAATATGCCAAAAATCCTATTTCACTAGAAGATTCACGGAGCCAAAAGAAGAGACGGAGGAGGGCCACGAGGGGCCCACACCACCTAGCCGCACGGGCCAGGCCAGGCCACGCCTAGGGGTGGTGTGGCCGCCTCGGTCACCCCCTCGGCCTCCCTCTTCACCTATAAGTTGCCTCTTGACCTAAAAACCAAGGGGGGGTCGACGTTTTTCTAGAAAGAGTTCCGCTGCGCCGCCACCACCAGATTCCGTGATTTAGAACCGGAAACTCCGTTCTGGCACCATGCCGAGATGGGGAATTGGGGGAGATCATCGCCATCATCATCACCATCGCTTCTCCATCGACCATCCATGATTCCCCCATCCATGAGTGAGTAATCCCCCGATGTAGGCTATGGGGATGGTAGGGATTGGATGAGATCGTTCATGTAATGGCATCAGATTGTTAGGGCATGGTGCCTAGTATCCATTATTAGTGCTTTTTGGCTTTGTTGCAACTTGTTATGCTTAATGCTTGTCACTAGGGCCTGAGTGCCATGATTTCAGATCTACACATGTTATTGATTCATTATGATAGTATCGTTTATAGTCTTACCTACAAGTTGTATACACATATTGTTGTCCGGAACCAAAGGCCCTGAAGTGACAATAATCGGGATAACCGGAGGGATGGCTTTGATGTGAGGATCACATGTTTTCACGGAGTGTTAATGCTTTGCTTCGGTGCTCTATTAAAAGGAGCACCTTAATTGCCAGTAGTTCCCTTGAGGCCCCGCTGCAAATGGGCTGGCAGGAAAAAAGATGTTGTACAAGTTCTCATTGCGAGCACGTATGACTATATATGGAACACATGCCTATGATTATTTAGTACTTGGATGCTTTATCTTATTTATCTGCAAATGCCCTATGTGTTGATTGCTATATGAATTGTCTTGTCCATGCAACACCCGTCCATCCATCCCTATGCCTACCGCATTTTAATCCTACTGTTTACTGCAATTGTTACTATTGTCTTTACTTTTACTACTGCTATTACTTTGCTATTGCTATTAAAAAACTGTTGCTACTGATAAACTGCTATGAGCAAGATTGTTTCCAGGTGCAGCTGAATTGACAACTCAGTTGTTAAGGCTTATAAATATTATTTGGCTCCCCTTGTGTCAAATCAATAAATTGGGTTTCACTTCCCTAGAAAATACTGCGATACACCCCCTATACTTGTGGGTCATCAATAGGCAAGGTGGGTTACCAATCCACCAATGCGAATATAACCTTTGGTATTGTTGCTTTGGTGGCGGAAGTGCTGGATGAGTAGAGCTGCAGGACTAGGGCTCTGCAGTGAAGTGGGGAAGAGAGCCTTGGTGATCATTGCCATGTCAACATTGGCCATGGAGCTTGTGTCACCTCTCCCCAGCAGTGTGTTGGCAAGGAACAGAGTGTAGTAGCGGATGGTTCGGTTCTGAATGTTGGACATCTTCTTCTGATAAAAGTGTCTGCCGCCATTAACAGAAATAACCTCCCAAGTCATTCCACTTGTGACTCTATAGAGGTTAGTAACATTGGGCTCCCCAGTACGAGGGAAGCTGAAAGCATCGCAAAATTGTTCGAAATTTATTTCATAGTGCTGTCGGTTCATGGTGAAGCTTATCATGCACATGTTACCTTTCTCCCTGTGGTCATCGTAGAAGGAGGCAAGGAACTCATGGGTGAGCTCGGCATAGGTGTCATGGCTTGCGAAGCCAAGTACCGCTAACCCCGCCCTACTGCACATGAGGTTGAAGTCCTCCTTCAACCCTGCCGCGGTGAGAAAGTTGTGGTCGGCCCAACGTGTGGGAAGCACCCTCCTTGATGAGACAATGTCCAACTTCAAGTTGGGCGGAGCTCGAGACCCCGAGCTTGAGCCCTCACTCCGTTGGCGCTTACTCGAACGAAAGAGGTTACCGATTTTGTTCATCGTGGTGCACTGAAAAATTTCACCATAAAACCTTAGGAAAATAGTTTATATATGATATATGAACGATTCTACGTGGAAAAATTCAATCCTAACGTGATAAATTAATAGGAAAAGTAAAATAAGCTTGAGTTCATCCACTAGATCAATGTGAGAGTTTCAACCATGGAAATCTTAAAATAAAGCATGGGTAGGGAGAGAAACATACCGATATGTTGATTCTCCCACTCAAACGAACGAAATTCATGAAGAATCAAGAGTTCTAGGTGGATTTTGAGAGGTTTAGAGAGAGAATATGAGAGAAATAATGAGGAGAGGAGGAAGACCTAGCCACCCCAGTGCGATTTTGTGATCGCACTAAACTATATGGCCGGAACTATACGGGCGAGTGATGTTATTCCGCCCGTATACTTGCGGCGGCGCCGCCACTAGGGTTTCTTTTTATAGAAAACGGCTATACGGACGGAACTATACGGCCGGGTCACATTGATCTCGTCGTATAGTTGGTCGTTGAACTGTCTGCCTATCGAGATAAATTTCTAAAACTAGCATCGATATCTATACGACCGAAACTATACGGCCGGATTATTCCCACCGTATAGTTGGTCGTTAAACTCTTAGTACCTTTGGGATGAAATTCTATGTAGGCATCGATATCTATACGGCCGGAATTTTTATTCCCGCCATATAGTTGGTCGTTAAACTCTCAGTACCTTTCAGAAATTTTTGTACGAAGGCATCGATATCTATACGACAGGAGCTATACGGCCGGAATTTTTATTCCTGCCGTATAGTTGGTCGTTAAATTCTCTGTGTATTCGAAGAAAATTTGTTGATGACAAAGATATCTATACGATCAGAACTATATGGCCGGAATTTTTATTCCTGCCGTATAGTTGGTCGTTAAACCATCAGTAATCATGAAATTTTTTCTATTTCTTCGAGGATTCCTTCTTATCCCAAAACTTAGCGAAATACCTTGTTTTTAACAGAAAATTGATAGTAAAAACTGTTGACCAACATTAGCATATTAAAAGCAAATTTTTTGCTTCTACAAATAGAAAACTCAAACTTTTATTCTTATTATTATTCTCTACTCATTCAATCGATGTTTCTACTACTTTTTGATAGCTGCATCTTCACGGGTGCGCTTCCGCAAGAATGTTTGTGAAAAAGTGGTAGGAATGCGATGAACTTCTTATTCTCTAATCTACTTAACTGACGAAATGGGTTGACTCCCATTAAGCATTTATTAAGAATGGTTGAGTAAGTCAACCTCTTCTCTCTTCTTGAATTCTTACCTTTGGTTGCGCTTATCAAAGGCACTTACCACATGAACTCGTTTTGCCGGTGGAACATATCCTTCTCCTGCTCCTAGCTTCTTTGGAAAATACCGGATGATTTCAACATCATAAACATTGAAGATTATCTTTCCTTTAGCACAATCAACTGATGCACCTGCAGTACCGAGGAAAGGTCTTCCAGGTATTATTGATAATCTTTCATCTTCAGGCATCTCAAGAATAATACAATCAGTGGGAATAACATGCTCATCTATTCTAAGTAGAACATCCTCGATTAGACCAATGGGCTGTTTAGTGGACTTGTTAGCAATCTGTAAAGTGATAGTAGTAGCAGAATACTCCCCTAATCCTAACCTTTTATAGAGGGAGTATGGCATTACACTAACTCCTGCTCTTAGATCACACAAGGTATTATGATTACCAGTTTTGCCTATTGAGCATGAAATAGTTGGCATTCCAGGATCTCCAGACTTAGACAACAGCTTCCCATTAGCACGATAGCTCGTTACCATGGCAAAAGTTTCAGTTATTTCTTTATTTCTACTAAGAATATCATGGAGGAATTTACCATAAGTAGGAACTTTGATTGCATCCGCAAATGGAATTTCTAGACAAAGGTCACTAAGTGCCTTTGTAAAAGAATTATAAATTACCTGATCCGGTACTTTCTTTTTTCGATCTAGATAAGGAAGCTTTTTCTCACCTGACTTACTCTTGTCTTTTACCTTTTGTGGGGGGTCAGGCTCTTTTGTTGCTTTCTTTTGTTGTTGCTTATTGCTTTCCTTCTTTTCAACTACAACAACTTCATCTTCCTTGCTTATTTCTTAATCTTCTCTTGGATCAACCGTCTCTGCATCAGAGTCATAATGATCATCTTGTGCATCATTTTGGTCCTCCTTGGTTTGATCTTGCGATTCAGTTTCATCTTGAGGATCCACCAATGTATCATATTATTGGCTTGCTTCGAGCAAGGCTTTTTCCTTTCGCTTTTTTCAGCTTTGTATTCCGGTGGTCCTAAGGGTCCTGTAACAACTACACCCCTTCTTGTGACAACATTAGTAGAGATAGGAATATCTTTATCTTCACAAAGAAAAATTTGATAACCAGATGATATTTGTTCACACTGGGTTTCAATCATACTAAGATACTTGTGAAATAATTTTATTTCTTGGCCAATCTCATCATAATTTTCCGTGAGTTCCGCCAAAATCTTTTTGTGTTTTTGGAAATGCTTATGGAAGTTATTATGAGATTTTACTTGTCGATGTTTTAATTCTTGAAAACCTTTTCTAGTCTCATCTTCTTTAGTTAAAACTTGTAACAGATCTACATTGTTTTCCTTAACAAGTTCATAAGGTATACCTTTTTATTTCATAGTTTTGTGTACCTCAGGCATAAGATCAAGAGTTATCTGAAGTATCCCTTTTTCCGGCTTAATGCCAAAATCAGGATTATATAAAGAATCATTCTTAGCCCTAGTAGACATTAATTCCAAACATTCTTTAATAGTTAAAGTATTTATTGATCCTCCTGCTGAGAAATCAAGTAATTCTCTAAATTGAGTATTGAGACCATGGTAAAATAAATGGAAAATTGTTACTTCAGAATAGCCATGATTAGGAATACTATTGATCATTCCAAAGAATCTTTCCCAGGCTTGTGGGTAATTTTCTCCCACGTTCTGACTAAAGTTGCCTATGTTCTTTCTTAGTTCAGTTACCTTTTAAAAAGGAAGAAACCTGTTTATGAATTTAGTAATGCAGTTTTCACAACATTTAATGTAATGGCGAGGGAGAGAATATAACCAGTCTAGGGATTTACCTTTAAGAAACCATCGAAATAATTTAAGATGAGAGAAGTCTCTTGGCAAACCTTTTGGTCCAAGCTGATGTTATCACATCATCAAACTCTCTAATATGTCTTCCTGGGTCTTCATCTTCCCTTCCACTGACAGCTTTCTCCTGCAAATTTTTAATAATTCCATCATCAAATCGATATTCTCTAATTCCAGGATTAGGGAACTCTGTTGGTTGTTTAAGAAATTCAGAACTTGGAGCACTATATTCCCTGAGAGTTTTCTCAGGTTTCATAGGGGTTGTCCTATAAATAGACATGATTTTCATAATATCACTTAGGTTTTCAACTTCAACGTTATTTGATCTTAAAAGTTTTTCAATAATTTCTCCGCGCCTCTGAGCAGGCACGCTCAATATAATCCGGCAGGTAGGTCCTACCAGAGCGTGTAGACCCTTTGTCTCCTAAGGAGAACATTTTGTAGTAGCAACACCTGAAATGTCAAAAGACAAACACTTAGCGCTTAGCTCCCCGACAACGGTGCCAGAAAATAGCTTGATGTCTGCAAAAGCATAGATCGTTTGTAGCTACTTTCTAAGTTTAGATATTGACCCCACAGGGAGCCCAAAGGTAAGTGTTTATATGTGAAGTCTCTGTCACACCCGAAGTTGTCACAGGTCTTTGAGTGAATTAACTATAAGTGTTGAAATAAGGAATTGGGTTTTGATTAAATGAGATGTATTTAAATAGAACTAAAATGTGAACTTCAGAAATATAAAGCGTAAAAGTAAAGAATGACTTTGTTGTTTGTTGTTTCCTGCAGATGGCGAAAGAAGGAGAGGGGAGGTTCAGTTCTTGGTGATAGTGACTGTGCCAGGTGGATGAGTGATAAATGTAACAATTATAATCTTATAGATATATGTGTAGGTGAGCAACCCATAATTAGCCGGAACTCCTCTTGGTAGATTTCATCCCAACTAGCCTGCTACCAAAAACATGGTCAGACACTAGACGCATAAGACCCTTCAGGTTGCTTAGCGATTAAGCTCCTTGGATCCGACTAATGCAATAAGCACACTGGTTACTCGTTATCCTCGAGTCAACTAGCTTTCCATTGATATCCCTGTGTCACCCGGGGGTCGCCGGTCCACTAGCAAACAAGATCTTATCTATGTAGAACAAAGCATCATGTTGTTTGGGCCCTTAATTGGACAACAAGCATTAGGCATCCCACATATAGTCAAGCACACATAATATAGTAATTAGAATCAATCACAAACCAATGGAAAATATTAATGCGCATCACATCTCACCAATCCCCTACATCTCCCACGCCCAAGGGAATTACTCACACATGAGAGAACAACGGATCATCAGTATAATTAATTCGTCTTTGTATTACCATGGAGATCCACAATAAGAATATAAAATATCCAACACAATTCAATAAACAATCTCAAACCCTAGTCTTGCAAGGTGGAGATCCCTCTCTCTCTCAAGTACAAGTAGTGGCTATGGGGTGTATTGGCTAGGAGGTCGAAGATCGTGGAGCGAGAGGAAGAACGTCTTCTCCTTCTTCTCCGGATCTCTTCTTTCTCCCTTCTGGATGGTATGGCGGTTGTTGTGTTGTGTTTTCGTCCTCCGTACCTTCATGGAAGTTATCCCTTTTGACAAGATAGAGGCGGCAGCAACTATACGGCCGGAAAAATATTCCTGCTGTATAGTTGCTCGTTAAAGCTTCCGTGAGCTCCCCTCGCGTGCTTCCAAGGTGAGACTTGCTTGTTTTCTCCAGAATATTGTATTTATCTAGTTAAATCCTTCTATTGACGTTCAGAACCTGAAACACACATTAAAAACCAAGTTTTCTTTGCTACCAAAGTATTAGCGTTAGGTAAAGCCAGAAAACGATCAAATCCAGGAGAAAACCATCAATAAAATCCATAAAAAATGTGTCGAATCTCATAGCTATCAGTCATCATATCAACCATATGACTCATGCTTTACCTTTCGATTCGTGTTCCAAGGCCATGTCTGTACATGCTAGGCTCGCCAAGTAAGAACCTTAGTACCGCGTGTGTAAAACTGTCTTACACCCGTTGTTTGTGAACATAGAGTCTATCACACCCGGTAATCACGTGGTGTCTCGAAATGATGAACTTTCTTAATGGTGCATACTAAAGGAAGAACACATTTTATCTTTATATTTAAATGAGGGACCATCTTATAATGCTACTAAAGCGCTATACAAGCTAAAAGGGCAATTGAAGGATGTCACCTAGAGGGGGTGAATAGGCGTTTTAAAATTATTATGGTTTAGGCTCTAATAAATGCAAAATAAAACTAACGTTTAATTTATCAAGACAAAACCTATATCCACTAGGTTCAGCTAAGTTCACCAACAACCTATGCTAAGCTAGACAAGCAACAAGGTGATAGCAAGATAAAATACTTCAAGCACGATGGCTATCACAATGTAAATTGCATAAGTAAAGGGATCGGTTGAGAGATAATAACTGATGGACACGGAGACGATGATTTTTATCCTGAAGTTCACTTTCAAAGAAGCTACGTTTCCGTTGGAGAGGCGCGATGGAGCAATGCTCTCCGAACGCCACAAATGGCCCACCTTGAGATGTGGTGGCTCGATGCTCACCCAGCGCCACACAAGGACTCACCTCAACATGTGAAGGCACGCAACACACCAACGCCACAACAGGATCACCCTATTCTCCTGTGAGCTCGCCACCAAGGCCTACTCACGATGCACTAAGGGACACTTGAGGTTGGTCACAGAACCCGTACAAAGCTTGGGGAAATCAACAACTTAATTGGAGGATCTCAAGAACAAATCCACAAAAGGCCACAAGCTTTAGGAATCTCCACAACTCAATTGGAGGCCCCAAGAACAATGCCACAATAGGCCACAATCTTGAGGAATCTCTACAACTCAATTAGAGTCCCCAACAACTCACCACAACTCTACACAACTGTCTAGGGTTCCAAGAACCCAAGATAAACAAGCCCAAGAGCTTGAACTCACCGAATCTCTGAGGAAAACTCAAACCTATGCACCAAATGCAAGAGGCAAGTCCTTCACTCTCAAATTACATCAAAGACAAAAAATCTATTGGGGGAATAAGAGAGGAAGAACAGAAGAGGAGAACACAAAACTCTCCAAGATCTAGATTCCAAGGACTCCTCCCAAGGACTCTTTCACAAAGAAGGGATTTGGTTTGGTGGGGTTGTAGGTCTAGATCTCCTCTCACAAATCCCTCAAAAAGATGCAAGAATCATGGGAGGGATAAGGGGAGAGGGCAAGCTCTTCAAGGTCAACAATGGAGGAGAGAGAGAAGGGCAAGAACCAAGAAAAGAGCTAGTGACCATGAAGGGGAAGAGGAGCCCCTTTTAAAGGGCTCCCCGATCTGCCCGTTACGCACAAATTCGTGCACCACCAGTAGTACCGATGGGGAACGGTACTACCGGTGGCACCCAACCAACAGTCAAAATAACAATGATGCGAGAGATAGAAAAGCGAGCCTAGCTGGTACTATCGCCGGTTCACCGGTACTACCGCCTGGGACAGTACTACCGCCAGAACTTCCGACCGAAAATCTGACAAATAGCAAACACCAACCAGAGAGGATACTGACCGAAAACTAGCCCTTGGTGGAAGTGAGGCCAGAGCTTCCATCGGTACTACCGGCGGCAAAGCGGTACTTCCGATGGAGCAGTGGTACTTCTGCCAGAGACGGTACTTTCGAGCAAAGTTCTGCCAAATAGGACTCCCAAAATAGAGAGGCTACTGAACCGCAACTAGGATGAGCGGAAGTGGATCTGGTACTTCCACCGGTACTACTAATGGCAAGAATGCCCTAGCGGTACTATCAGTGGCTTGCCGGAACTACCGATTAGGAAAAACTTCAAAATTAAAACTGTCATAACTTTTGCATCCAAACTCCAAATGGGAGAAACCAATTTTGTTGGAAAGATAACGACATGTAGAATCCAACAAAATACCATGAGACGAAATATTGGGTATCATCAAGGGAGAAAATACCATGAATATATACATGAGATATCTCCCAAGGTGTGGATCCGGAAAACCCGAAGATCAAAAATGCAATAAGATATTCAAGGGAAAATGTTTTTGATGAACTAGACCTTGTTATGAAGATAACCACAATCTCTAGATCCTCTCATGGACAAGATCGAAACAACAACCAATAAATATGATGCTATTTATGCAAAGGTTTGAGCTCTCTCTGAAAGATGCGATCAAGTTACTCACTCGAGAGTGCCTCTTGATAGTACGGCTATCTATCCTAAACTCGGTCTCCCAACTAATAACACGAGACCGGAAAAAGAGAAACCCTATCAAGATCATACCTTTGCCTTGTGAATTCCACTTGAGCTTGATGTAGACAATCTTATCCTTCTCAATATGGAACACCTTTCTTGAGTGCTCTTGCTCGCGCTTTGCTTGATGAAGACTTGCAACTTGCTCCCCCATACTCCATGGGAAAACTCTTCTTTGAACTTGTTGAAAGGATAGAGATGTCGCCTAGAGGGGCATGAATAGGCAATTTCAAAACTATTACGGTTTTGGCTTGATAGAATGCGAATTAAACTAAAGTTTATTTTACAAGCACAAAACCTAAATACACTAGGCTCAACTAAGTGCACCAATAACAAGTTAAGCTAAGCAAGATAACACAAGATAAATATACCTGATACGTCCATTTTGCATCACTATTCTGTATCGTAATTTACTATTATTCATTGATATATTTCATATTAAGAGATGATACTTATGTTATTTCATCTGTTTTTGCATGGTTGATGAATTTTGGAGCATGAACCGCTGTAGTCAGGATTCTGATGGAAAAGGTGTTGTTTGGAGTTTGCGAAGATCAGAAAATTTGGGAAAATACATGGAAAATTCTATTTTTTCAGAAGACGAAGATTTCCAGAAGGGGATGTGGAGATGGGCCACAGGGGGCCCACACCACCCCCTGGAGCAGGCAGCCCTAGGCCGCGCTAATAGGTGGTGTGGCTGCCCTGGCCCACTCTAGGCTCTCCCCTCTGGCGTATATTATCCTCCCGAAACCCTAAGACTCGGGGAGCGACCATAGAAAGATTCCGTCGCCTCTGCGGGGCGGAAAACACCGAGAAAGAAAGATCTCTCCGGTAGACAGAATTCTGCCAGGGGAATTCCTTCCCGGAGAGGGGAGATCATCGCCATCAACACCACCATCTAGCTGGACTTCATCGGGATCATCATCATCATCTCCACCATCATATCCACCAGAACCATCATCACCACTTCATATCGCTGTAACAATTGGGTTGAATCATGCATAGTTCTTAGGGGAAACTTTCCCGGTGTTGATTACTCCTTGTAGTTGATGCTATTGAGTGAACCACTGAATTATCGTTTATGTTCTGATTGTTACACATCATTATTTCATCTCTGATCATGATCCATATGATGTCTTGTGAGTAGTTTGTTTTGTTCTTGAGGACATGGGAGAAGTCATGTTGTTAGTAGTGGAATTGTGTTGAGAAAGATTCAATAGTTTGATATTTAAGTTGTGGTGTATTTCTTCTAGTGGTGTCATGTGAATGTCAACTACATGACACTTCACCTATATGGGCCTAGGGGAATGCATTGTGTATTTGGCTACTAGTCGTAGGGGTTGCCGGAGTGAAAGAAACCTGAACCCCCATTAGGAAACCTTTGCACAAGGGACGTCAGGTTCTTAGAGTTTAAAGCTGTGGTTAGGTTTCTACCTTAATTACTTTCTTCTACTTGCGGATGCTTGCAAGGGGTATAATCACAAGTATGTATTAGTCCTGGGAAGGTCGGTACATTAGCACAGGTTCACCCACACAACACTTAGCAAACTAAAGAAGATTAATCAACTATATGAAGCGAAAGCACTTGATGATGTTCCCATGTGTCCTCGAGAATGTTTGGTCATCTTAAGTAATACAACCGACTTGTCCTTTGCTAAAGAAAGGATTGGGCCACTTGCTGCATTTATTCTTATTGTCTTTTATTTACTCGTACTTTATTTACCTGCATTATCAAAATCCCCTAAAAATGCGTTTGCTAAGTATTTACAGAGAATTCCTGCTCCAAGCCATTCGCCAACACCTTCTGCTCCTCGTTGGGTTCCACACTCTTACTTCTCGAAAATACTGCGATACACCCCCTATACTTGTGGGTCATCAAGACTATTTTCTGGCACCGTTGCCAGGGAGTGAAGCGCTATTGGAGAGTGGAACTGGTAAAGGAAACTTCTACTGTGAGTATTGTTTACTTCTGTTAGTTGCTTTATTTCAATATGGATGATTTGCTGAGTTTCTTATTTCGTAATGCTACTACCATTGCTAAGGTAGTAGATGAACCACCACTTGCTGAGAATGATACTTGTAAAATACCTACAATAATTATTGATCGTGTTACGGATAACTATTATGTTGGAGATGGAACTATCCATCCCGGTGATCATTTGCTCTTTATACACGAATTATTCGGGTTGTTCAAGTGTGCAGGTATTACAACAGATCAAGTCAAGAAGAAGTTATTCTCATTATCACTGAAAGGAAGAGCCGAGGAATGATATAAGCTGCTGAAGAATGGTCAAGCTCTTGAATGGGAGGAAGTAGTACTGCTAATCATGTTTTACCTGAACCTTACATTGAGAAAATATATTTCCCAGTTAAGATAAAGGAACATTGTATGATAGCTAGTATGGTTAATGAAAGTACGAATAAAGCTATTGAACCTGATAAACAAATGGATGATGAACCTATAATAGCAAATGTGAAAGATTTTGTCACTAAATATGAAGAAGATGGACACACTATCCTCTGTAAGGATATCCTTAATATTGTTTCACAAAGTAGTGTTATGAGAGCTAGTGTCCTTGTGTTTTCTGTTAGAATAAGTGATCATTGCTACAATGGTTCTTGTGATAGTTATATCATTATATTTATGCATGATATTGAAATTTATTATGAGAGAGGGAAGACGGTTCTTATGCATCTCAATAATATCAAGTTTCCTCGCTTTATGCTAAAAGTCTTTATGTTGCACTTGTTTTGCCTTCCTATGCTTGCAGCTTCTGGTTTCAACAATTTATTTGCTTACAAAATTCCCTTGCATAGGAAGTGGGTTAGACTTAAACATGTGTATTTTTTATTCTTAATGCTCTCTTTCACTTCAATTCATACTCTTATGTGAGCATCATTGAAATTATCATGCCCATCTTAATGGCTATAAAGAAAGAGCTTTTTGGGAGACAACCCAATTTATTTGTGCTTTCAGTTTGTTTTTGTTCTTTGAGTTTTGGAAGTCTTTGGTAATAACCTCTCCTTATCCTTTTTGTTTGGTTTTTGTGTCTAGATCAACCTCTAGTGAGAGAGAAGTAAGATTTGGGGAAGTTGCTGTCCCAAAACAGATTTTTGTGCTTCACCGTAAAAATTCGTGAGAGATATCTGTACATCGGATTGAGCTGTAATTTTTTGTTCTTCTACCCCAGGTTATTATTTAACTTTCCTTAGTTTTGCACTTTTTGATTTGAGCAACAGAAGATTTTCTAAAAAATTGATCTTTACCTGCTGGTCTGTTCTAACAGATTTTGCCACTCTTGCATTTGCTTCTTAAATCGATTTCCTTTTTGAATTCTTTTTGGGTTTTCGGAAGGAGTTGCTACAGTAGCTTATGTTTTGATGGATTTCAGTTGAATTTGAACCTAAAAGGTTTATTACCTCGCTTACACTAATGTTGCTAATGAGAATTGTGTAAAGTTTTGTGTGAAAGAAATTTCTAGGTTATTGGAGAAAATGGTGTAATAAGAAAGTGAAAGGTTTCATGACTCGAGCAATATGAGTATGAAGATGAAGATATTGATGTTATTCAAGCGGTGACTCCGGAAGAATCTACTAAAGACCAAATTCAGAGACCTGCAGAGTCTGTTTTCGAATATGTAATAGTTTTGGTAAGAAAAGTTCCGCGAAAATTCGGTCCAATTATATTTTTTGCAGTTTTATCCAACAAGGAAAGCTACGAAGCGAAAGAGGGACGGAAACGGATCCTGGGTGGCTCACACCACCCCCTGGCGTGGGCCCCCTGGCCGCGCCAGCAGGTGGTGTGACCACCTCGGCCTCTGTCTCCGACCCGTTTTCTCCCAGTACCTTCCCTTTGTTGTAAAACTTTGTAATATATAATCCCCCGGATCCCCAGAGGTTCGTATATCGTGTTCTCGTCGTGTTTTCATTTTGATCTATTTCTGCCAGGAACTATTCTTAAAGTTTAGAAGCACAATGGTCTCCGCCAAGGATAAGGGAAAGGAGCATATGGAGGAAGATCTCACAGACCCCGGACGGGAGAAAGAGATCAAGAGTGAATATGAAGAGGAGGCAAAGAAAGGCCCGCATCCGCACACTGGTATTACCATTGCAAGCATCAGAGTGTTGGCAAAACCTGCCAAGATCAAAAGGAGACTATCGAGCTTAAGGATGAAATTCTCTCACTCCACCAAACAACCAACCAACTGCAAGCACAGCTCTACGACCTTCAAAATCAGAACTATGAGTACGAGGTTAGGTTTAAACGCATAAGTGCTGCTGCAAGTTTCAGGATGCTGGAGACCATGATGTCTTTTGTTGATGGGGATCCCTTACCTTGTAAGTCGGACGATGATGAAAGAACACCATCACCACCGAAGGAGTAATTCGTCATCAGGTTTTGGCATCCCCTTGGTTTGTTCCAAGCTTGGGGGAGTCTCGCGGTATCACATCACTATCTTCTATCTTTTTAACTTTTTAGTAGAGTCATATCATGAATAGAGAAGTTATCATGTAGGATGGTTTGCATTATGGAAGTTTCCCCCCTCTTGTTAGATATCTATGTATCCCTTTGTGTGAGTTGCCGTTATGGAATATTAATGAGAAGTTCTATCATTTACTCTTTTGCTTATCTTATATTAGTTTTCAATTCACGGTTATATGATTGATCTTGTCGTTAGTATTGGTATCACTTTGGGATCATTGAGTTAATTTAGTTGGTTTTGGCAAACCTGGCTCGATCAGTAGCAATACTATTTTTGAGAATTGAATGAAAAAGATAAAAGTACTCTTAAAGAAATATAATTTCATCATCTTTCTTTCTTGATTTGCTCATAAGTTTAGTATTGTCTAGTTAAGATCTTTTGTGCTTCCAAGGAAGATTGCATGTTTGTTTTTATCACTTGTATGTTTGTTTGTTTCCTTCAACTCTTATGCTTGTTACCCAGCCTTGCTAGCCAAAAACCTGTACTGAGATGGAATGCTTCTCGTGCATCCAATCCTTAAACCAAAACCTATGCCATTTGTGTCCACCATACCTACCTACTAGCACTATTGCTATTACAAGTAAATTCATGTTTTATCTACCTTCCGAATTAAACATGTTATGTGAAAATTAGTGATTAAAGCTCTCACGAACTTGATGGCACATTTTACTTTCTTGCACTTAATAAACTTGAACCAGTGTGTCCATCTTTGTTGCGTATATGTTTGCGCTTTATAAGTTGAAGTTAGCAGAACCATGCATCATGGGGAACGCTTTCAACATTGCACTTATATTCCGTTGATATCATGATTCTTTTGCTTATGGATCCCGGTAGTGTGAAATAAAAGGGGAACTTGTAAGATCATGGAGTTTGTATGTGTGTTAGAGAAACGCCCGGGCCGCTAGCCTAAGCCATGCCTAATCATGGTGGAAACTTGCAGCATAACCATAATGAGCACTCTATGAAGCATCCTCAATAAAAACCTATGCAAATAGCAAATAGAAAGATCGCTGAGATGATCATTGTCTGCTTGCCTTGTCATTTTGATTATGGGATAGCTCCTGTATCATGTGCAATGGGTACCCCGTTGGCGGTTCTCTATGATACTTATGTATTTACAATGACAAGAGCTTACTTGTGACTGAAGTTGAGTAGCATGAGGTTCGGTACTCATAAGTAAGGGGCATGAGATTTCAACTCATAACTTGGCAAGCATATCCTATTAGTTGTGTCACTTTAACCTTAATCACCTAAAGATGCTTATGATAGGGGCAATGAGAGCTGAAAGCTAATAAGTACCATAATTTTTGGAAGCTCTTTATGAAACTTGAATTCCCTGCTTCCCTCTGCGAAGGGCCTATCTTTTAATTTTTAGTTAAGTCAGTAAACCTATTCCCTTCTACGTCAGCAAGTACTTTTAGTTGTTGTGTTTCATTCATTCATATGATGATTTATTCAATCATGTTTCTTATGTTCCTTGTTTTGCACATTGCTCTTATCTTGGTGATTACTACTTTGAAAGATATCATTGAAAACCAGCTATTTGTGAACTCCTGCAAATTGTCAACTATTCTTCGACCAAGAGCTAAGTTTGCCACTACCAATTATGATTTACTTTATGCATATTTATTGTGTTTTATTTACTTATTGCAAGTTAAGTTATATAATAGTGAGTTGTCTTCTATTATGATCTATGTATTGATGAATGTGATGCTTCTTGTCCGTATTCTTTTATCGACTCTTCACTCCATAAACCTGAGGTCATGTTTATTGAGCTCAGTTTACGCTTGGGGACAAGTGAAGTCTAAGCTTGGGGGGAGTTGATACGTCCATTTTGCATCACTATTTTGTATCGTAATTTACTGTTATTCATTGATATATTTCATATTAAGAGATGATACTTATGTTATTTCATCTGTTTTTGCATGGTTGATGACATTTGGAGCATGGACCGCTGCAGTCAGGATTCTGGTGGAAAAGGTGCTGTTTGGAGGCAAAATTCGCGAAGATCAGAAAATTCGGGAAAATACATGGAAAATTCTATTTTTCCAGAAGACGAAGATTGCCAAAAGGGGAAGTGGAGATGGGCCACAGGGGGCCCACACCACCCCCTGGCGCGGGTAGCCCTAGGCTGCACCAGCAGGTGGTGTGGCCGCCCTGGCCCACTCCAGGCTCTCCCCTCTAGCGTATATTATCCTCCCGAAACCCTAAGACTCAGGGAGCGACCACACAAAGATTCCTCCGCCTCTATGGGGCGGAAAAAACCGAGAGAGAAAGATCTCTCTGGCAGACAGAATTCTGCCAGGGGAATTCCTTCCCGGAGAGGGGAGATCATCGCCATCAACACCACCATCAAGCTAGGCTTCATCGGGATCATCATCATCTCCACCATCATCTCCACCAGCACCATCATCACCACTTCATACCGCTGTAACAATTGGGTTGAATCTTGCATAGTTCTTAGGGGAAACTTTCCTGGTGTTGATTACTCCTTGTAGTTGATGCTATTGAGTGAACCATTGAATTATCGTTTATGTTCAGATTGTTACACATCATTATTTCATCTCTGATCATGATCCATATGATGTCTTGTGAGTAATTCGTTTTGTTCTTGAGGACATGGGAGAAGTCATGTTGTTAGTAGTGGAATTGTGTTGAGAAAGATTCAATAGTTTGATATTTAAGTTGTGGTGTATTTCTTCTAGTGGTGTCATGTGAACGTCGACTACATGAAACTTCACCTATATAGGCCTAGGGGGATGCATTGTGTATTTGACTACTAGTCGTAGGGGTTGCCGGAGTGATAGAAACCTGAACCCCCGTTAGGAAACCTTTGCACAAGGGACGTAAGGGTCTTAGAGTTTAAAGCCGTGGTTAGGTTTCTACCTTAATTACTTTCTTGTACTTGCGGATACTTGCAAGGGGTATAATCACAAGTATGTATTAGTCCTAGGAAGGTCGGTACATTAGCACAGGTTCACCCACACAACACTTAGAAAACTAAAGAAGATTAATTAACTATATGAAGCGAAAGCACTTGACGATGTTCCCATGTGTCCTCGAGAACGTTTGGTCATCTTAAGTAATACAACTGGCTTGTCCTTTGCTAAAGTAAGGATTGGGCCACTTGCTACATTTATTCTTATTGTCTTTTATTTACTCAAACTTTATTTACCTGTATTATCAAAAAAACCTAAAAATCCGTTTGCTAAGTATTTACGGAGAATTCCTGCTCCAAGCCATTCGCCAACACCTTCTGCTCCTCGTTGGGTTCGACACTCTTACTTATCGAAAATACTGCGATACACCCCTATACTTGTGGGTCATCAATACCACAAGTGATAGGCAAGATATAAGTACTTCAAGCTCGATGGCTATCACAAGGAAAGTAAGCTCGGGTATAGAGATAACCGAGGCACGCGGAGACGAAGATGTATTCCCGTGTACCCTTACACGTAAGGTACGTCACGTTGGAGAGGTGTGGGATTCCACGAAGGATTTCCCAACGCCACAAAGGCTCACCTTCTTCTCCGAGTATATCCCATGAAGGAATAGGCCATTTCCTTATGGCTAGCTTTTCCTCCACTCCGGAGATGGAAAGCTGCACAACCACTTCACAAGCTCCACGAAGGAGAAGCCCGGGTCTCTTCACAATCTTCCACGAAGAGGACACCACGGCACCAACTGCTAAGCCAACTAGGAGGTCACCCTCCAAGAGCAACAAGCGCACGGTCTCTCACTCGAACAAATCGTAATGGAGAGCTCAACACTTATGCAAGAATGCAAAGCAAGAACACCAAGGGTGTTCAAATCCTTCACTCTCAAATCCCACCAAAGCAGCAAGTGCTAGGGAGGAATTAGACAGGAAGGACAAAGGTGGAAGTCAACCAATGACTCCAACATCTAGATCCAAAGGGTTCCCCTCGCTTAGAGGAGGAATTGATTGGTGGGTATTGTAGATCTAGATCTCCTCTTCCAAAGCCCTCAAAAGGATGCAAGAATCATAGGAGGGAAGGGAGAGGAAGCACGCTCAAGAGGTTCAACAATATAGGTCAATTTTGTGGTCAAGAACACCCAAAAACGTTGGGGGGAAAATCCCCTTTTATAGGGAAAAGAAAATATGGCCGTTGGAGAGAAAACAGTGAAAACTCGGTTTCAAAGTCGGTTGGACCGGCCCCACAACTGGGAAACTTGGTCCCCAGGCCAGAGGACCGGCCTACAAACCAGAATACCTCTGTTTGCCAACTCAGAATAGACTCGGTCGCGAAGAAACCAGAAAATCTGGTTTTAGATCCGGTCTAATCAGCGCTGGCGCCAGACCGTCCGGTGTGGGAGTCAGTTGAACCGGACCCACAACCGGGATGAAACAGACTTCAGAAAAACGCAATAACTTTTTGAAGGAAATATGCCCTGAGAGGCAATAATAAAGTTGTTATTATGTATTCCTTGTATATGATAGATGTTTATTTTGCATGCTATAATTGTATTGATAGGAAACATCAATACATGTGTGTTTAATAAACAAAAAGGGTTCCTAGTTATGCCTCTCTTATAGACTAGCTTGTTGATTAACAAGATGATCAAGGTTTCCTGATCATGGACATTGGATGTTGTTAATAACAAGGTCACAGCATTTGTGAAATGATGTGATGAACATTCATCCGAAGTATAGCATTACGATCAAGTCATTATGTTTATATTGCTATAACATCATACAAAGTAGTCTTAGTCCTTAGACCATGAGATCATGTTAATTGCTAACACCGGAAGAGTATCTTGATAACATCAAACGTCACACCGTAACAGGGTGACCATAAAGGTGGGTTCAGTGCTATGAAGGTGTTATGTTGAGGCTCATGGATCAAGAGTGGAATTTGTCAATCCCGATTAAAGATAGATATACTCTAGGCCCTCTCGGTGATATCACATTAAGATAGCTTGCAAGCAAGTGATGTGATCACTAGAATGTTATATCACGGGAACAAGAAAAGAGTGCATGTCGGTAACGAGATCAAACTAGGTATTTGGATACCGATGATCGAATCTCGGACATGTATTATGTCATGAGACAAAGGGATTAAATTGCTGACATTAAAGGTTCTCACGATCACAGAAGTCATCGTTGAATATGCATGAGTCAGTATGGATCTCCAGGTCCCGCTTCTGACTATTGATCTGAGAGGAGTCTCAATCATGTCTGCATTTTTCGCGAACCATAGGGTGACACACTTAAGGGTTGCCGGACACCATTTAGGAGCACATATGTTCCAGACAAAAGGTTTGCAAAGCGCAGGAAATGTTTCAATAGAAACAGGAATTGTTTCGATAGAAACCGGAATTGTTTCGGGTGAAATTGCAGAAAGTGGTTCTGCATGTGATATTGAAATGTTGCAGGGGTTTTATGTGAATGTTTTTTAATTAAAGTAATTAAAAAAATTCTGAATAAAATAAATAAAAGAGTTTTATTAATTGAGAGTTGCATTTAATTTGGTGGAAATTAAATACATGTGAGTGGGATTTTGGGTGGAGGCCATGTTTATGTGAGTGGAGGTTCACCACATGAATGAAGGAGGGGAGGAGTCCCCCCCCTCTCATGCGCCGGCTATGAGAGGGGAGGGGTCTCCCTCCCTCCTATATAAAGCCCCCCTCTCCCCTCTCACAAACCACACCTCCTCCTGAAGGATCTCTCTCCCCCTCTAGATATTCCCCCATGGTCTCGGATTAGCGAGATACATGTTCCCGGTGGCCTTGCATCTGGAAGGAGTTGCTGCTTCCGCTGATTCGCTGGAGCGAGGAGGTGGAGGTTGTCCAGTGGCTTGAACGTGTGTGCGAGGACAGATGCGCTGCTGATTTGTGGCGCTCGGACTTCCACACGATCTTGAGATCGGCAAGCGTACGACTACATCAACCACGAGTTCCTACTCGTTAACAAAGCTCGTTGTCTACGAGGGTAAGTTCTCGTTGGATGTATGTCCACCCGTTTCTTTGTACCTAGTAGATAGATCTTGGCGTGTAGTTCACACCGTAGGAAAATTTTTGTTTTCTATGCTGTGGACCCAACAGTGGTATCAGAGCCTGATCTATGCGTAGGTGCTTTGCACGGGTAGTACACATATGTTTATATGTGGGCGATGATGATCATGTTATTGCATCTTCTATGTACTTTGGATATTGGTGGCATAGTGGGATGAAGCGGCCCGGACCAACCTTACATGTCATCGTACATGAGACCGGTTCCACGACTGACATGCAACTAGTTTTGCATAAGTGGCTAGCGGGTGTCTGTCTCTCCTACTATAGTCAATATCTGATTTACAACGATTTGCTAATAACTTGGTTATCCTTGTTGTGGTTCATGTTCGTAGGTAAGACCGGTTCTATCTCCGAAAGCCCTAAGCCACGTAAAACTTGCAATTGATAAATTAGAGGCGTCTAGTTTAGATCATTGCTGGGCTAGTGTCTTGATATGGTATTGTTGTAAGTAGATGTATGATAGATACTCTTACAACTCACTTAATGTGTAAGTTCCATAGACCTTGGCCTTACACACAAAGGAATGATAGAGATCATACCACGATGCAAATAATAGAGATCAAATGCATGGACCATATCACCTCACTTCACAGATTAGATGTTAGCATCTTATATTGCTAGTTTGGCGCTTTTGGTAGCATTATAAGATGATCCCTCATTTAGATATCAAGATAAAATGTGTTCTTCCTTAACTATGCACCGTTTTGTGGATCGTGTTTTGTGGCATCACATGATGATCGGGTGTTCTCGACTCTACGCTTTCATACAACGGGTGTAAGATAGTTTTACACACGTGAATATTAAGGTTCTTACATGACGAGCCTAGCATGTACAGACATGGCCTCGGAACACGGACCAAAAGGTTAAGCATGAGTCATATAGTTGATATGATGCCCATATAGATGCTCGCTTTTGAAGCTACACCGACTCACGTGATGATCGGACTTGGTGTAGTGGATTTGGTTCATGTAATCACCAAAAGGACACGAGGGGTGTCGTTTTTGAGTGGGAGTTCATTAGTAATTTGGATTAGTTGAACTCAATCTATCATAAACTTAGTCTAAATATATTTTACAAATTCTGTTGTAGATGGCACCACCTACTTTTAATTTCAATGTGTTCATGGAGAAAGAGAAGCTTGCTGCGAATGGTAGCAACTTCACCAACTAGGCTATGAATTTGAGGATTCTCCTCACTGCTGCACAAAAGAAATATGTGCTAGAGGCGCCGCTAGGCCCCCCCCACCAGCTCCTGATGCCCCTGACGAGGAAAAGAACGTCTATATAACTCGTCAGGAGGACCACAACTTAGTTCATTGCGGCATACTGTATGGGCTAGAGCCAGAACTTCGAAAACGTATGCCTTTGATACCATGGGAGAATTGAAAATGATTTTCGATACCCATGCTGCCGTAGAGAGTTATAATGCTTCTGAAATGTTCTTTAGCTGCATGATGGAAGAGAACAGCTCCGTTAGTGAGCACGTACTCAAAATGTCTGGGTACGCCGATAAGCTTGTGTCCATGGGAATAACGATTCCCATTGACTTAGGCATACATCATGTTCTCCAATCTCTGCCACCTAGCTACAAGAGCTTCGTGATGAACTATAATATGCAGGGCATGAAGAAGTCTCTTCCCGAGCTTCTGTCAATGCTTAAGACTGCAGAAGTGGAGATTAGGAAAGAATATCAAGTGTTGATGATCAATAAGACCACCGGTTTCAAGAAGGACAAGAAAGGCAAGAAGAAGGGAAAGAAGGGCGGCAAATCTGTTGCCGCGCCTGAAAAGAAACCCTGAACTGGCCCTAAGTCTGACACCGAGTGCTACTATTGCAAGGGGACTGGCCATTGGAAGCGCAACTGTCCCAAGTATTTGGCGGACAAGAAGGCCGGCAAGGCAAAGAAAGGTATATGGGATATACATGTTATTGATGTGTACTTGACTAGTACTCGCAGTAGCACCTGGGTATTTGATGCGGGATCGGTTGCTAATATATGTAACTCGGTCCAGGGGTTGTGGAACAAGCGACAACTAGCAAGGGATGAGGTCACGATGCGGGTCGGCAATGGATCAAGAGTTGATGTGATCGCCGTCAGAACGCTGCCTCTCCATATGCCGTCGGGATTAGTTATAAACCTGAATAATTGTTATTTAGTGCCTGCACTGAGCATGAACATTGTATCCGGATCGTGTTTGATGCAAAGTGGTTATTCGTTTAAGTCTAAAAACAATGGTTGTTTGATTTATATGAATAATATCTTTTATAGTCATGCACCTGTGTTGAATGGTTTATTTCTATTGGATCTTGATAGTAGTATTACGCATATTCATAATGTTGATGCTAAAAGGATTAAACTTGATAATGATATATCTGCATATATGTGGCACTGCCGTCTAGGTCATATTGGCGTTAAACGCATGAAGGAACTCCATTCTGATGGACTTTTGGAATCACTTGATTTTGAATCATTTGATACATGTGAACCATGCCTTATGGGCAAGATGACTAGAACGTCGTTTTACGGTTCAATGGAACGGGCGACAGATTTATTGGAAATCATACATACTGATGTGTGTGGACCAATGAGTGTGTCGGCGCGAGGTGGATATCGTTATTTTGTTACTTTCACGGATGATTTGAGTAGATACGGGTATATCTATTTGATGAAACATAAGTCTGAAACCTTTGAAAAGTTCAAAGAATTTCAGAATGAAGTGGAAAATCATCGTAACAGAAAGATCAAATTTCTGCGGTCCGGCCGTGGAGGAGAGTATCTTAGTTACGAGTTTAGCACACATATGAAAGACTATGGAATAGTTTCACAACTCACGCCTGCTGGAACACCACAACGTAATGGTGTGTCAGAACGTCGTAATCGTACTTTATTGGATATGGTTCGATCTATGATGTCTCTGACTGACTTGCCACTGTCATTTTGGGGTTATGCACTGGAAACCGCTGCATTCACTTTAAATAGGGCACCATCTAAATCTGTTGAAAAGACACCGTATGAATTATGGTTTGGAAACAAACCTAAGCTGTCATTTCTTAAAGTTTGGGGATGCGATGTTTATGTGAAGAAACTTATACCGGATAAACTCGAACCCAAAGCGGAAAAATGCGTCTTCATAGGATACCCTAAGGAAACGATTGGGTATACCTTCTATCACAGATCCGAGGAAAAGTTCTTTGTTGCCAAGAATGGATCCTTTCTTGAGAAGGAGTTTCTCGCGAAAGGTGTGAGTAGTCGGAAGGTAGAACTCGAAGAGGTTATTGAACCTTCTCTTCATGAAATAGCGAGTAGCACAGCACCGGAAGTTGTTTCGGAGTTGACTTCACCTAATGAAGAGAGAGCTAATGATATTGATCATGAAACTCCGAAAGAGGACACTACCGAACCTCGCAGGTCAAGCAGGAAACGTACAGCTCCTGAACTATACGGCAATCCTGCTATGAATTTCATGATTGATGAAATAGATGACCCTGCGACGTATGAAGAAGAGATGATGATCCCTGATTCCAACAAATGGCTAGAAGCTATGAAATCTGAGATGGAATCCATGTACGAAAACCAGGTTTGGACCTTGGTGGACTTACCTCACGATCGAAAGGCCGTTGAGAATAAATGGATTTTCAAAAGAAACACTGATGCTGATGGTAATGTAACCATCTATAAGGCTCGACTTGTCGCAAAGGGGTTTCGACAAATTCAAGGAGTTGACTACGATGAGACATTCTCTCCCGAGCGATGCTTAAGTCGGTTAGGATTATGTTAGCAATTGCTGCATATTTCGATTATGGTCAAAACTGCGTTCCTCAATGGTAATATTGAAGAAGAGTTGTATATGATACAACCTAAGGGTTTTGTCAATCCTAAGGATGCTGATAAGGTGTGCAAACTTCAGCGATCCATCTATGGACTGAAGCAAGCATCCCGGAGTTGGAATCTCCGCTTTGATGAGGTGATCAAAGAGTTTGGATTTGTCCAAACTTATGGAGAGGCTTGTATTTACAAGAAAGTGAGTGGGAGAAATGTGGCATTTCTGATATTATATGTGGATGACATATTATTGATTGGAAATGATTAGATCTTTTAAACAGTGTTAAAAGTTATCTAAACAGCAAATTTTCGATGAAGGACCTTGGTGAAGCTTCATATATATTAGGCATTAAAATCTATAGAGATAGATCAAAACGCCTAATTGGGCTATCGCAGAGTACATACCTTGATAAGATATTAAAGAAGTTTAATATGGACGGAAGTAAGAAGGGGTACTTACCTATGTTGCAAGGCAAGACATTGAGTAAGACTCAAAGTCTGGCTATGGCGGAAGAAAGAGAGATAATGGATTATATCCCCTATGCCTCAGCCATAGGCTCTATAATGTATGTCATGCTATGTACAAGACCGGATGTGGCACATGCAATTAGTTTGACTAGTAGGTACCAATCTGATCCAGGTTCGGAACACTGGATAGCGGTCAAAAATATCCTTAAGTACTTGAGAAGAACTAAGGATATGTTTCTTGTATACGGAGATGAAGAAGAGCTAGTCGCTAAGTGTTATGTCAATGCTAGCTTTGACACTGATCCGGATGACTCTAAGTCTCAATCCGGATACGTATTTCTCTTGAACGGAGCAGCAGTTAGTTGGAGGAGCTCCAAACAACCTGTGGTGGCTGGATCAATGATGGAGGCGGAATATGTTGCTGCTTCAGAAGCGGCACAGGAAGCGATTTGGATGAAGGAGTTCATAACGGAACTAGGTGTGGTTCTAGTGTGTTGGACCCAATGGTGATCTATTGTGACAATAATGGAGCCATAGCCAACGCCAAGGAACCAAGGTCTCACAAGAATTCCAAGCATATTAAGCGCCGGTTTCACTCCATCCGCGAGCATGTCAAGGATGGAGATATAAAGATTTGTAAAGTGCACACGGACCTGAATGTAGCAGATCCGTTGACTAAAGTACTCCCTAGGGAAAAACATGATCAACACCAGAACTCCATGGGTGTTAGATTTATCACTATATAAACTAGATTATTGTCTCTAGTGCAAGTGGGAGACTGAAGGAAATATGCCCTGAGAGGCAATAATAAAGTTGTTATTATGTATTCCTTGTATATGATAGATGTTTATTTTGCATGCTATAATTGTATTGATAGGAAACATCAATACATGTGTGTTTAATAAACAAAAGGGTTCCTAGTTATGCCTCTCTTATAGACTAGCTTGTTGATTAACAAGATGATCAAGGTTTCCTGATCATGAACATTGGATGTTGTTAATAACAAGGTCACAGCATTTGTGAAATGATGTGATGAACATTCATCCGAAGTATAGCATGACGATCAAGTCATTATGTTTATATTGCTATAACATCATACAAAGTAGTCTTAGTCCTTAGACCATGAGATCATGTTAATTGCTAACACCAGAAGAGTATCTTGATAACATCAAACGTCACACCGTAACAGGGTGACCATAAAGGTGGGTTCAGTGCTATGAAGGTGTTATGTTGAGGCTCATGGATCAAGAGTGGAATTTGTCAATCCCGATGACGGATAGATATACTCTAGGCCCTCTCGGTGATATCACATTAAGATAGCTTGCAAGCAAGTGATGTGATCACTAGAATGTTATATCACGGGAACAAGAAAAGAGTGCATGTCGGTAACGAGATCAAACTAGGTATTTGGATACCGATGATCGAATCTCGGACATGTATTATATCATGATACAAAGGGATTAAATTGCTGACGTTAAAGGTTCTCACGATCACAGAAGTCATCATTGAATATGCAGAGTCGATGGATCTCCGTGTCCGCTTCGACTATTGATCTGAGAGGAGTCTCAATCATGTCTGCATTATTCGCGAACCGTAGGGTGACACACTTAAGGGTTGTCGGACACCATTTAGGAGCACATATGTTCCAGACAAAAGGTTTGCAAAGCGCAAGAAATGTTTCGATAGAAACAGGAATTGTTTCGATAGAAACCGTAATTGTTTCGGGTGAAATTGCAGAAAGTGGTTCGGCATGTGATATTGAAATGTTGCAAGGGGTTTTATGTGAATGTTTGTTAATTAAAGTAATTAACAAAATTCTGAATAAAATAAATAAAAGAGTTTTATTAATTGAGAGTTGCATTTAATTTGGTGGAAATTAAATACATGTGAGTGGGATTTTGGGTGGAGGCCATGTTTATGTGAGTGGAGGTTCACCACATGAATGAAGGAGGGGAGGAGTCCCCCACCTCATGCACCGTCTATGGGAGGGGAGGGGTCTCCCTCCCTCCTATATAAAGCCCCCCTCTCCCCTCTCACAAACCACACCTCCTCGTGAAGGATCTCTCTCCCCCTCTAGATATTCCCCCATGGTCTCGGATTAGCGAGATACATGTTCAGTGGCCTTGCGTGCAGGAAGGAGTTGTTGCTTCGCTGATTCTGGGCGAGGAGGTGGAGGTTGTCTGGTGGCTTGAACGTGTGTGCGAGGACGGATGCGCTGCTGATTTGCGGCGCTCGGACTTCCACACGATCTTGAGATCGGCAAGCGTACGACTACATCAACCACGAGTTCCTACTCGTTAACAAAGCTCGTTGTCTACGAGGGTAAGTTCTCGTTGGATGTATGTCCACCCATTGCTTTGTACCTAGTAGATAGATCTTGGCGTGTAGTTCACACCGTAGGAAAATTTTTGTTTTCTATGTTGCGGACCCAACAGTGGTATCAGAGCCTAATCTATGCGTAGGTGCTTTGCACGGGTAGTACACATATGTTTATATGTGGGCGATGATGATCATGTTATTGCATCTTCTATGTACTTTGGATATTGGTGGCATAGTGGGATCATTGTTACTTCGTGAAGACTCGTAATTTGCTCCCCCATACACCACTATGGGATAGCTTCATTAAGACATATATTCACATGTCCATTATCACCAATATGGACGGCAAGCTTCAAGCAAATGATCTTCTCGATATGCTTATCTTGAACTTTCCCTTCTCAACCTTGATGAAGATCACCACTTGATGTCATCCTCTCATGGGCTATATGAGATCTTCACTTTTGAAGCATGTCCATGGAAAGATACATGTTCCATATAGAAAACACAAAGGCACATATATAATGGATTAGTTCATGATGCATAGATGACAAGGCTTACCATACCACAAGATCCATGTGGTACATTCTTTATGCTTCATGTGTTGACCAACTTGAAATCACTCTTCACTCTTTGTATTGGTCAACCAAGTATCTTCTCATGCTCCATCTCAATATCTTTAGGTACATAAAGAACTCTTCATTTGATTACATGCTCTAAATCTTAGTCAACCATAGCTCAACTAATGAGGCTATCATGACACAGACTTAGAGCCATATCTTGAATTCTTCTATCGAGATCACACTCTCAAGATCTTGATCATATCATATTCTTCTTCAACTCGATGGTCTTGATGCCAATACTCAAGGTATATCTTTATCTTCATGGCATACACACTTGAATCCAACACATGAACTACAAGCATGACCTATGTAATATTCCTTCATATAAAACTCAATGAAAACATTAGTCCATAGGGATTGTCATTAATCACCAAAACCACACATAGGTGCAATTACCCTTTCACGTGTATTCATCACTCCATGATCGCCGAGGATGGCAAGCTTCAAGCATAATATCTTCTAGAGATGGCGCACCTTGAGCTTGCCCTTCATTTCTTTATGATGTCTTGAAGATAGCCATGATGAACTCCAACTTCTTCTTCAAGACACTCTTGATCTTATTCTTCTTCTACATGATTCCAATAGGCACACAGCCCTTGGACATTGATTCTTCTTTTTCAACCTTGAAACCAACACATGGTCCAAGCGATGCCAATGGACAAACCTACAAGTGAAACTCAATTTACACATTAGTACATAGAGATTGTCATGTTACCAAAACCACACATGGGGGCATACATGCCCTTTCACAAGCAACATAAGATGCAAACAAACATCATATGCAAAAAGTGATATGATATGGTTCTTTCACTTGATCACTATCTTGTGCATTCTGGTATGATCTTCATCATTCCTATATGTGTAAGTCCAAGGTATATGGAACTTACACTTTGGTATGTTATAATTTCCAAGAGTATCAAACCATACTACAAATTATAGCATTGCCATATCATGACACTCTCCCATCAACAACTAAACTAGACGCTTCTAATTTATCCTTTGCATGTTCTTATGTGGCTTAGGGATTTGAAAGATAGAACTGTTCTTACCTACGAACATGGAACCACAACGATGATAATCAAATTATTGGCAACTCGTTGTAAATCAGATATTGACTATAGTAGGAGAGACAAACACCCGCTAGCCACTTACGCAAAACTAGTTGCATGTCAAGCGTGGAACAAGTCTCATGTGCGAGGACATGTAAAGTTAGCCCGGGCCTCTTCATCCCACTATGCCACCAATATCCAAAATACATAGAAGATGCAATAACATGATCATCAGCTCCCACATAACCATATGTGTTCTACCTGTGCAAAGCATCTACGCATAGATCAGGCTCTGATACCACTATTGGGTTTGCACCATAGAAAACAAAAAAATTCCTACGATGTGAATAACGAAGCACCAAGATCTATCTACCTAGATACAATCAACGGGTGGATATATATCCATAGATAACTTACCCTCAAAGAGCGACAAAGCGTTACGATATTGATCTCGTGGATGATGTAGTCGTTCACTTGTGGATCTCAAGATCATGAGGAAGTCCAACACCACAACTCAGCAGTGCATACGTGATTGCACACATGTCTGGTCCTCTGACAACCTACACGTACTCGCTCCAGCAAAGCAGTGGAAGCATCAACTCCTTCTAGACAAAGCTACTGGGAACATGTACTTCGCTAATCCGAAGCCATGGGAAAATATTCTAGAGGGAAAGAGACATCCTTCACGAGGAGGTGTGAAGTGAGAGAAGGATGAGGAGGATAGATGTCTTTCACATACAACTAGAAAAAAAATTCCTTTTTGAATGGTTGTTCCAAAAAAACGTATTTCATTGTCAAAAAAGCGTATTCCCCCCTCGGGGCTTCGTACCATGATCAATCAATTCACTCCTTCTCGAATCTTCTTCTTGCTATGGATACCCAGAGGAGCAAGTAGGTGAAGTCGACCGTGTCCCTCAGAGCCAGGCCTTTTATAGGAGGGAGGGGTCAGCCCCACCCATGGCCGGCGGCCAAGGTGGTGCCCCCACCTCTCCCTTCATTCATGTGGGTAGAGCTTTCACTCACATAAAATTCCTACACTCACACTTCCACTCACATCTCTCATTTAATAAAACTCTTTTATTTATTTTATTCAGAATTTTTTTAATTACTTTAATTAAAAAACATTCACATAAAACGCCTTGCAATATTTCGATATCACATGCAGAACCAATTTTAGCAATTTCACCTAAAACAATTTCGGTGTCCATCGAAATAATTCTAGGGCTTTCATAATCTTTCTCTGGAAACATATTTTCTCCGAATGGTGTTGGTATCCCTTAAGTGTGTCACCCTACATTTCACGAATAATGTAGACATGATCGAGACCCCTCTCCGATCAATAATCAGCAGCGAGACCTAGAGATTCGTACTAACTCCCACACATTCAATGATGACTCTAGTGATTGTGAGAACCTTTAACGCTTATAACTAAATCCCTTTGTCTCGCAATATATTACATGTCCGATATTCAATCATCGGTATCCCCATACCTAGTTTGATCTTGTTACCGACAAGTACTCTTTTCTTGTTCTCGTGATATAACATTCTAGTGATCTTATCATTTGCTTTCAAGCTATGTCAATGTGATATCACCGAGAGGGCCCAGAGTATATCTCTCCATCATTTGGATGGACAAATCCCACTCATGATCCATGAGCCTCTACATAACACTTTCAGAGTATCTAAATCCACCTTTATTGTCACCCTGTTACGGTGTGATGTTTGATGTTATCAAGTTACTCTTCCAGTGTTAGTGATTGACATGATCTCATGGTATAAGGACTAAACTTAATTTGTATGATGTTATAGTAATTTAGACATAATGACTTTGATCGTATTACTATGCTTCCGATGAATGTTCATCACATTATTCCACCAATGTTGTGACCTTGTTATTAACAACATCCAATGTCCATGATTAGGAAACCTTTAATCATCTTGTTAATCAACGAGTTAGTTTATATGAGAGGCATAACTAGGAACTCTATATATTTGTTTATTAAACACACATGTATTAACCTTTCCAATTAATAAAATTCTAGTATGTAAAATAAACACCAATCATATACTTGGAATAAGATAATAACAACTTTATTATTACCTATCGGGAATATTCCCTTTAGATTTCCATTAAACTAACAGGGGTGGAGAAATTCCTGGTGGCTGCGGTCGATGGTTGGTATTGGCAGAGAGGGTTTTTGATGACGAAGATAATGCGGAAGAGATTCTCCATGTATGTCAAGTGTTCAGCGACTTGCAGCAGTAGCCTTGTCAAGCGGGGGTGGCAACACATGTGGACTGCATTTTCGGTGGTGCTCATCAAGTACCGAGACACAATTTTTAGGGTGAAAACCCAAGGTCTGGTCTTCAGTTTTTGTACCTGACAATGGCCTTGCTAAAGACATTATTCTGGAAACTCGGATTTTCTCAAGGCGAAAACCCAATATCTTCGATCGGGTAATGACAATGGTTGTGCATTGTTTCTTCCTGGAGGCGTTGTTTTTGGAGAATCTCGTTTGTAGTACTCCCACCATCTTGAAATAGATGTCGTAGATTTGTTAAAATTTAGATGAATCTATATACTAAATAGTTTCTATATTCAACCAAATTTTAACAAATCAAAGACATCTATTTTGTATGTGTTGTATTTGGTGGTAGTTAGTGTAACACCCCCGGGATCAGGGTTAAACAAATCCCAGACCTTTGCCTGACATAAGCTTAACCTAGAGCTCGAGGATATTCAGTGAGAAATCGGTAACATAACAATAACCCTGCGACACAAAAAATTATTACAGCAAGCTCATAACTGAGCGAAGAACCAAAATATTACAAGCATAAGTCACTAACCACAAACATCAAACAACAGAAGGAAAAGTATGCTATTAAGTATAGCAAACTTAACAAATGGCCTAAGAGGCCTGAAGCATAACGATGACGACCCAGCCCATAAATTCCAGGCGGCTGGCTGGGAACCCCAAGCTACTCGTCGGTGTTGATGTTGTAACAAACTCGTCTTCAGGGAACACTTACTCTGCTACAAAAGTATCAACAAAGCAAGGGTGAGTACAGGGTGTAATCCGCAAGACTTATGGCTGGTGGGGTTATTTTGCATAAAGCCATCTTTGTTTATAAAACAAGAGGGAGAAGAAGCTTGTCTAAATAGAGTATTTTAAAAGGGTATAAGAGAGCGACATCTCCGAAGAATTGATCATCGTCTTGATATCCACCAAAGTAATACTCATCTCACAACTAGGATCACCCCCTCGTACCCATGAGGAAGCATCCTTAAGCACACGTTGATCTGCCAAGTTTTACAATTAGGTTAAAGTTCTCTATGATCTTCACGTCCATTCCCAAGTCGTCCATAACCGTGGACACGGCTTTTCGAAAAGATTAATACCCTATAGGGGTGTACAACTTTATCCACACATACCAACCGACTCTTAATACCACATGATTAGCCCTCTTCCTTGGAAGGTCGATAGAGGGTGGTTAGACACGACCTTTACTTGCTTTCGTTGAGACCATGAGTCACGCCCTAAGGATGGTTATGCCGTAATGGGTCAAATCCCAAAGTCGGTCCCTAGAGACGTGGGTGAGGTTGGTTTACCAGGGGCTCCATTGACCCCAAGCAACCCCGGCCACGCTTACCTACCTGTTATGATGCACCTCCTTCTCCTCCACTTTCGAAAATGTTTTCGATGCATATGCCAAATGGAAAGCCTGAACTATGTGACTCATGGAATCTACTAGGCAAGTTAGTTAGTCGAGAGGTCCCCATAAACCCCGTGTGGTTGTACGCTCGTCTTGGTTTAAGAGGCTAGAACTCGGGTCCTAGTGGTGGCGAGCATGGGACTACAAAAACCACATCCCACTGTGGCCTCCCATACAAGCCTTAGCATGTTTAACCATTACCACTGATCTTACCTCATCGGTATACCTCGATCTCCTATCATACTAGATTCTCTGCATCTGATACATCATCTGGATGAACCAGCACTGACAGCTATGCATGGCTAAGCAAGACACATATAAAAGCTCTAGCAGTGCACACAAGCCAAACCTAGTTATGCTAGGAGCAGTGGATCAGGTAATATAAGCTCAAAGGGAGTAATGCAACAGATAGGATACTCTATCTATCGATAAAAGACCACTATAGAATCATATGCAACATGGCAAGAATGACATACTTTCAAAACCATAGGATTGTATAATGGTGGGGCTATGCTTGCCTTTGCCTGTTGATAACCAAAGAGCAGATCTTCGGAAGCCTTGTACTTGACTTGGTTATAGTTGGTCAAGTATTGTTCGTCGATCTTCGATGGTGTTGTTCTCGGTCTTCGATCTCGATCTCGATATCGTATTCTACCAGAAAGAAGCAAACACCAGAAAGAAAGAGGAAACAACAATCAAAACATGGCATCGATGCAATGCTCAAGCAAGGATGATGATATGACAAGTTAAATTGTATTATAATAGAACCCTAGGGAATGCTTGGCAATCTAAATGGGGTTCCGAGGGGTATAACCCTAATTCAGGAGAGACCCCGGAATCACCTACGGGGGTTCATTTAGTTCTCTAATTAAACTTGCAATTAAAGTTGTTGAATAATGCATGATTATGAGTCTATTGTAAAGATCTCATTTTTCTGAACATTTTGATATATTATACATATTTTTTTGACTTATAAATAATTAGATATTGAATTTATAAGATTAAAACCCTTTTCTAGAATTATTAAAATAATTATTAAACTTTTACTGTGCAAGGCTGACGTCAGCGAGGGCGTTTAATCCTTTTACACCGAGGCATAGGCTACCGTCTGTGACTGACCTGTGGGCCAGGGGCCACATCAGGTGCCACCGTGGCAAAGCTTGTCGGTTGCCAGGCCACAGCCACATCGACGCCACGCAAGCGCCACGTCGGGGACACCTCGACGCCACCTAGGCTCACTGGAGGCACCTCAGATAGCACCATGGACGGTGGAGTAGGGGGATTTGGGGCGCACGGGTGGTTCTATTCGAACTAGGGCAATGCAGGGGTCCCTAAAAAGGCAGCGCCACTAGTTTTGGGTCGTCGGAGAAGCGGCTGCAGCGGTGACTAGCGGCGGTGCACGACGGTGGTCGACGCGAGTACAAACCAGAGAGGGAGGGGAACAGAGGGGTGGTCCAGAAGGACCGCAAGCTCACCCTGGATCTTCTCGTATGCTCGGTGTGGTTGGGGGAGGGCGGTGTCGACTACATGGACGACGGCGAGCGGCGACCGTGCACGGAGAAGAAAGGGACAACGACAACATCTCCCTGCAACCTGACTCGATTCCTTCTGCACGGTGAACGAGGGCAGCCTGACGAGCTCGGCGGTGGTACTGGCTAGACCTAGGGCGGTGCAGAACGGCGGTGATTTGAGTCGGCGGCGAGCTAGGGTTTCAGCCTCTAGTGGGGAACGAGAGAGGCAAGCTGGCGAGCGAGAGAGAGACATAGGGGAAGAGAAGGAGGGCATGACGCGGTGTTCTTATCTCCTACAGGCATCGGCGGCACGCATCACAGCGCATCGGCGCGGCAGACGACATCGATAGCGCCACCGAGATGCTTCGCGTCATCGTGGAGAAGATGATGTCGAAAGGGTACCGGGCCTTGGGCTGGGCTTCGGCTGGGATGCGCAGCCTGGAGGCTCTGGATTTATATTTTTTTAGCAAAACCTTTTTCCTTTTCCTATTTTGTATTTCATTTCCATATCTGTTTTAGGTATTTCAAAAGTACTAGAAGATTTGTAAAATATGGAAATACTGCAGGGGCCCTTTTATTCAAATTGGGCTCCACACTTTTGGTGGTTTTCAAAATTCAAAACCATTTTGAATTGCTTTTAGAGAGATAGGGAAAAATATCTAGGGTTTAGGATTTTGCATTATTTCTTTTGCATGCATTTTAAAATATGATGCTCATGAATGCACAATCAAAGCCCTAATTAGGATTAGCTAAAACTGGGGTGTTACAGCTCTATCCCCTTTACAAGAATCTTGACCCGAGATTCCAAAGGTAGGAAGAAGGAAGAGAAACATGGTAACTTCTAAGGATAAGAGGGAAACACACTAAACAACACACCGAGTATCTCATGGTCAACTCATGAAGGAGTATTCAAAACAAATCTGAGGTGACGAACATTAAACACGTCAAGGTAACAGAGGAAAACAAGGGGAGATGGTTTCAAGTTGATAGATAGCTGGTCTTCATAAGGATTGAGACCATAGAGTTTCAGAAGAGCTTAATCTTCTGAAAGGAAAGCTTACAACAGAAAGAACATGACCATAGACTTTGAGAAATGAACCTCTACTAAATGTCTTAAGTAGAGCTTCCGGGGATACAAAGATATGGATAACCAAGTTGTTGAACTACTTTTGATACAGAAGGATCACTCTTCATTCAACATAAGGTCAAAACTAAAAGGTGTTTTATGGCGAGGACTCGTAGGAGTCACAAGGAGCATGATATAAGATAAACGTCTGACTACCAAAATCATCGTCACTCATGAACATGATCGAGACACGAAGGAAACTTTTTATTCATCTAGGTTTACCAAAATCTTTGCCAAAGATCGTGATATCACTTTACACCACCAAGATGATTAAGTAATAAGGTTCCTGATGACACAAGGAAAAGAAACTTCATTCTCAGACTTTAGTTACTTGGCACAAGGGGAGGCTTGCCAACGTAAAAGGGTTTGGAGGATCGACCGAGAGACATTTAGCAACACTACTTTAAATGTTCTCCTTGATGTTCGAGAAGGTAGAAATCAAGTAAAGGTCAGACTTTGGAGACAAAGGAAACCATAAACACAACTCCTATAATGAATCATAGAAGATGCCTCATGAAGGGTGGTTGTTATTGCTGAATCAAGAGAATGTGGCAATAGGTCTTCCGACTAATTGTGTCAACCATTACATCAATCTTGCCGGGTTTACAAGGAGACCTGTGTCAAAACCTTGAAGATCACAAACCATCATATCTGCTTGAGATTCAGATTTCGTTAGGTGAGATGATACTTCAGACTCAGCATGTCTGAATAGAAAGTTTGCAACATTTACCACGAAGGTAAAATTACTGGATTCTCAAGACATGGACTACAATGTTAAGATCCAATAGACTGAGCGAAATTGCTAGACCCATGTATTAACAACTTGTGTAAGGACAACTTCTCATACATCGAGTACTTGCAACAAAATACAACTGTGTCCTTAAGATACAAAGTTAACTCTACTCGAATCCACGGCAACATCTTTCTATAGTTGTGCGTGAATCGGAGAAGGTTACTTCTAAAATCCAGAACACAAACTTCGAGACAACTCGAAGGAGGTTCTCGAAAGTTTTCCAACAGTAATGCCAAATGTTTCATATGAGTCTATTCTAGCATGGAGAAAATATGGATATTGTCGATGGGCTCAACAACAAACTTATCGTGATACTCCAATTGTATGAACTCATATGTTGTCTGAACAAGGCAGAGTATTGGTCAGACCAAAGAACATGAAGATGTACTCAAGTGAAACATCACAAGGAGCAGCATCATCAAGATAGTCCTTGGAACTGAGTTTGATTTGACGATAACCCAAATAAAATCAAAGGTGGGGACGATAACATTTCCACAAAGGAAACACTATATTTCTTAGCAACACTAACCATCCCTTTAAGAAGGAACTAAGTCGGGTAGAACTTTTGTCTTACAACTCTCCAAGTTGTTGTTTAAGCTTAACCAACTAGTTCAGGGGTTTCTAGTACAGATCCTTGGAAAAAGGAGCAGTTCAGAGAACTTGCTTGCTCAAGAACTTGAAACACGGTCATGCAGCAACATGGCGATACTTGTAGAGAGACATCTAGAATATCACGAACCACCGATATGTCACTTAGTTCGAGAGGGAGCTTTCTTGGTAAGGCAAGAAGACCTAGTCTCAGAGCTTCAGCATAATCCTAACTCTTTGACTGAGGAGAGTGTACCTGAATAATAGACTTGGTAGCACAATCATCCTTTGCTTAGTGACAAGGTTAACTAGTCATGCTAAGAATGACTAACATGTCCTTAGAGTTCAAAGCAATAAGGGTTGCTAAGAATCTTAGATGGCCACATTATTACGCACACGCATCATTCACGAGCACGAAAGCTCGGAGGAAGGGTGGGTAATAATATGTAAGAGCATCACTTTGTTAAGAAGTTTATGGAACTTAGCACAACCTGTTGGTATAGAAGGGTGTGATACTTTAAGGTAGAACAGATAGAAGCTAATCATGCATCTTAATCTGCAGATTACAACAATTTGACCTGGTCCTAGATATGACAAGGTACTGTAGTTTGTTTCTCCTGACATTCCGAAATGGTTTGTCCTGATGGACCACAAGAGTATCTTGCATAGGAAGACACCCATGCACATTACTACTTGGCTACCAATTGGTAAACAAAGGTCGGAAACAACAAGGGAGAAAGAACATGCTCAAGATAGAATCTCGAGATGTGGATGCATAGATTATCATTCTTCCAAAAAACGATGCAGGAAAAGGAGGTGTGGCAGAGTCACGAGTGTAGAAGTGAGACTCACGAGGAGTACTTGTCGTGATCTATCTGGTTCCATTAAAGAACATCTGCCATAGCTAGTGGTAGGGGAAGTCCTTCTTTGTCGAGATTCAATCGCGACAAAACCCACAAGCTCGAAGGCTATATTTTAAAGTAGCCATCCTGAGGTAATGTGTGAACATTAACAATAGGGGTAACAGAATGGACCTTGGGTTAAAGATCAGCTTCATGTACAAGATTCACAACACTAGAATCCGGCTCAATCCGGGATCTTCGATTCAAGTCCAAGGGTTAAAACCCGAGATAAGAAGTAACTACTATCTTAGTAGTACAGAGGGTACTACAAGGTAGTAACCACGAGATAGCTTCCAAAAGAAGAATGAACTTCTGAAGTACCCAAATAAACAAAAGGGAGGCACAAGAGGCGAAAGGAAACCTTGAAGCCTAGAACAGAACACTATGGATCCTAGAATATAATATTGTGGGCCCATAAGGTAGAGAGATCATGAGGGAAAGGAATCTCTCATCTGAAGCTTAGCAAAGGGAAACAAGGGATTCACAACACACACAACTCTAGAGAACTCTACACTAGGTCAACTGGTTGAGAAACGCATGCCAAGAACACACCTAAGCTTTGAAAGACTAGAAGAGATATCAAAACTTTTCCAAATTCAACACAAGATAAGATGACCCAGAGTTAGAGCGAAATTGGATAAGGAGAAAAAGAAGCATACTAGAGTTTTTGCAAATACTTTTCATCTTTGAAGTAGTTTTTCACAAGCACTAGACTCAACATTGACCAATAGCAAGGTTTTCCTACGGTCGGTACTGCTCTGATACCAAAAACTGTAACACCCCCGGGATCAGGGTTAAACAAATCCCAGACCTTAGCCCGACATAAGCTTAACCTAGAGCTCGAGGATATTCAGTGAGAAATCGGTAACATAACAGTAACCCCATGACACAAAAAATCATTACAGCAAGCTCATAACTGAGCGAAGAACCAAAATATTACAAGAAGAGGTCATTGACCACAAACATCAAACAATGGAAGGCAAATTATGCTATTAACTATAGCAAACTTAACAAATGGCCTAAGAGGCCTGAAGCATAACGATGATGTCCCAGCCATAGATTCCAGGCTGCCGACCGGGAACCCCAAGCTACTCGTCGGTGTCGATGTCGTAACAAACTCGTCTTCAGGGAATACTTACTCTGCTACAAAAGTATCAACAAAGAAAGTGTGAGTACAGGGTGTACTCCGCAAGACTTATGGCTGGTGGGGTTATTTTGCATAAAGCCATCTTTGTTTATAAAACAAGAGGGAGAAGAAGCTCGTCTAAATAGAGTATTTTAAAAGGGGATAAGAGAGCGACATCTCGAAGAATTGATCATCGTCTTGATATCCACCAAAGTATTCTACCGGAAAGAAGCAAACACCGGAAACAAAGGGGAAACAACAATCAACACATGGCATCGATGCAATTCTCAAGCAAGGATGATGATATGACAAGTTAAATTGTATTGTAATAGAACCCTAAGGCATGCTTGGCAACTTAAATGGTGTTCCGAGGGGTATAACCCTAATTCAGGAGAGACCCCGGAATCACCTTCAGGGGTTCATTTAGTTCTCTAATTAAACTTGCAATTAAAGTTGTTGAACAATGCATGATTATGAGTCTATTGTAAAGATCACATTTTTTTGAACATTTTGATATATTATACATATTTTTCTGACTTATAAATAATTAGATATTGAATTTATAAGATTAAAACCCTTTTCTGGAATTATTAAAATAATTATTAAACTTTTACTGTGCAAGGCTGACGTCAGCGAGGGCGTTTAATCCTTTTTACACCGAGGCAGAGGCTACCCTCTGTGACTGACCTGTGGGACAGGGGCCACGTTAGGTGCCACCGTGGCAAAGCTTGTCGGTTTCCAGGCCACGGCCACATCGACGCCACACAAGCGCTACTTTGGGGACACCTTGACGCCACCTAGGCTCGCCGGAGACACCTCAGACGGCACCAGGAATGGCGGAGGAGGGGGATTTGGGGCGCGCGGGTGGTTCCATTCGAACTAGGGATACACGGGGGTCCCTAAAAAGGTGGCGCCGCTGGTTTTGGGTCGTCGGAGAAGCGGCTGCAGCGGTGACTGGCGGTGGTGCACGGCAGTGGTCGACGCGAGTACAAACCAGAGAGGAAGGGGAACAGAGGGGTTGTCCATAAGGACCGAAAGCTCACCCTAGAGCTTCTCGTATGCTCGGCGTGGTCGGGGAAGGGCGGTGTCGACGACACGGACGACGGCGAGCAGCGACCGTGCGCGGAGAAGAAAGGGACGGTGGCAACATGTCCCTGCACCCCGGCTCGATTCCTTATGCACGGTGAACAAGGGTAGCCCGGCGAGCTTGATGGTGGTACTGTCTTAACCTGGGGTGGTGTAGAACGGGGGTGATTCGAGTTGGCGGCGAGCTAGGGTTTCGGCCTCTAGTGGGGAACGAGAGAGGCAAGCTGGCGAGCAAGAGAGGAACACAAAGGAAGAGAAGGAGGGCACATCACAGTGTTCTTATCTCCTACGGGCATCGGCGGCGCGCGTCGCAACGCATCGGCGCGGCGGACGGCATCGACAGCACCACCGAGCTGCTTCGCGTCACCATGGAGAAGATGACGTCGAAGGGGTATCGGGCCTTGGGCCGGGTGGGCTTCGGCTGGGCTGCGTGGCCTGGAGGCTCTGACTTTATATTTTTTAGCAAAACCTTTTTCCTTTTCCTATTTTGTTTTCTCTTTTGTATTTCATTTCTATATCTGTTTTAGGTATTTCAAAAGTACTAGAAGATTTGTAAAATGTGGAAATATTGTAGGGACCCTTTTATTCAAATTGGCCTCCACACTTTTGGTGGTTTTCAAAATTCAAAACTATTTTGAATTGCTTTTACAGAGATAGGAAAAAATAGCCAGGGTTTAGGGTTTTACATTATTTCTTTTGCATGCATTTTAAAATATGATGATCATGAATGCACAATCAAAGCCTTAATTAGGATTAGCTAAAATTGGGGTGTTACAGTTAGAGTGCTTCTATTGCGAGTGGTTGAACACGTGACAAGGTCTTTTTTTTGTTTTTTTATGAAATTTCACCGATCTATTAATAATCATCAACATCAGTACAAAGAGTCCCAAAAGTAATAAAAATACAAATAGGTCATTAGACCACCTAGCGTTGACTACGAACACTAGCACGAGCCGAAGACGCGTCACCGTCCTTGCCCCTCTCTCACCGGAGTTAGGAAAATCTTGTCGTGGTAGAGCTTGTTCTAGTAGACAGACGAGAAGTCGTCGTGCTAAGACCCCAAAAAACTAGCGCACTAGAGCATCAACCATCGACGGAGATGACAAACATAGATAGGAAGAAACTGGCCTCAAACCACACCACCGGATCCCAAAGAACCCGTCGAACACATGACTCCAAGCGCTCTCCGCCGATGCTAGACGCACCACCAGAGTGAGAATAAGACGTAGAGGACCTTATTCTGACTTCAGGACATAGTCGTCACCTCAAAATTCCGAGAAAGACACTTAAAATAGTCTAAACAAAACACAGAGACCTCCCGCCGGCGAGGGGGCGTGGTCCGCCACGCCTCCAAGGTCCTAAGGCCGCCGGAGACGGGATGGACCGATGGCATCGTCGGCAGAGGGAAGGAATCCTACATGGTTTTAGCCGTCACCGGCTCTCTCTATTCTCCGGTACCGGCGGCTCTCTCTATTCTCCGGTACCGGTTGGTTGGTGTCCCTCTCTTTTGTTCTTGGCTGTGTGTATTTCTGAGATAGGGTGTAATTGGTATCTTCGCGATATTAATATATTCCCTATGTAAAAAACAGCGACTATGTTGGTGGATGCTTTTGAGGTAGAGGAATGAGCAGCACATCGAAGTGAAAGCATCCCTAGCTCTGGAGAGGCTTGTCAGTTTGCATTTGAATATCGATGCCAGAGGCGAGCGAAGAACACATACGCACTGTATGCATCAACTTCCGTTGCATACAATACAATGTCCCACAGCCCAGTTGTACAGCAATGAAGCTTAGAAATTCCAAGAATGCTCGCCAGCCGCCGGAGAGCAACACGAGGACGCCACCACCAAACCATTGATGTTGCAGAAGTGTCACATCTGAAAAACGGGAACAAACGGGAACCCACTGGACTGGGAAAGGTCTCTATCGAGAATAGCACGGAGACTAAAGGGGTTGGGAATGATCTGCAGCAGGCCTGGGCCAGTGGGAGTGCAAAGTGTGCAACCACACAGGACCCATATTTTTTAGGGTCCAAAATTACTACACATGCCTATAGTATATATAGCTATGTATGGGTAAAAATACCTTTTCTTTGCTCGATTCTAGCCCGTGGCCAAGGGGAAATTAAAAGGTTACTTGGGCCTAAGGGCATCCACAGTGTTGCCATAGCCAAATTTCTGATGAAGTATTATTTGGCATTGGTGTGAAATTTGGCGACAGCTTTACAATGTAGCTAGTTCCAAATATGTGTACAACAGGTCTACAACTGAATAAAATCACGTACAGAATGGGTGTTCTCTCTCCTCTCCTCATGCATGTGCATGCACTTTAGTGTTGATAGTTGAATAAAAAGCATTAAACTGTTACTTGTCACACTTTAGCATTCGGAGCAAGAGCATGCTCTGGTTCTCTCCTTTTACTAATTTAAAACTACCCTCATAATACGAGGAACTAGTTTCAAAAGCCAAAACTAAAATTTAGAACCATATTTGACCACACAGTGTGGGTGCCCTTAGCGAATTCATCGAAGGCCAGCCGCCAGCGACCCATCCCATATACCAGGAGAGCGCTCACGCAAGCTGGTCGTGTCCGTTCGCCTTCTGGTTCTGGGGAAGCGACTCGCCGCTGTTTCCGCTCTAGTGTTTTGCCATCGCCAAAAAATTAATTTCGAATTAAATCCATCAATTAGTAGGTAATCGGCAGTTGCATGCATATCCCGCCTCCCACATCTCTCGTCCCTTCATCTTTTCTTCTCTTTGCACCTTCCCCTGGACCCTAGCCTTAGGTCTACTTCCGTTCATTCAAATTCGTTTAATTGTTTTTTTCATTTATTTTGTAGGAGTCAACATGGGAAAATAAGAATCCAGTTATCAAAAGCGTAAGAAAAAAGAATAGGAAAAATAGTCAGTTCATCCTTCGACCCTTGCACTCTCTATGTAAGATACTCCGACAATTGCGCTATAACTGTTGAATAGTCAAAAATTTCTATTGTGATTGGGCCTCATTTAGAGTTTCGCACAGGGTCTCGGATTTTGCCCGCCCGGCCCTGATCTGCAGTTACCATCCATCTTATGAATTGCAAAGTGAACTATACAACATCTGGTTTTTGAATGTGTCATAGCCAAAAAAAGGTCTTAGAGCATCTCCACTCCCCCCATACGGGATCCGGCGGTTGGCCTTATGAGGGGAGCCGGCACAGGTACCTCCTATCGGGGGTCCCAGTCGCCGCCCCCAAACAGTTCCCCACCATCTGTAACACCTCAAAAATATTAAATAAGATTATCAAATTCTAATCACCTAAGTGGGTTAATAAAAAAAATTATTCCTAAAACCCTTATGAATGCATGTGTGTTTGTTATTAATGCATGAATGCTTTCTATGCCATGTTTGATTGCTATAAATGATAAGGATTAGTTTAAAGATGAAAACAATATCATCTAGGTCTTTTCCAAACAAAATCAAATCAAAATAAATTCAATTATGAAGGCATATGATCAAATGGTCATTTTTGCCAAAGTTAACCACTAGCCCTCTTTGGGCATATCTAGTAAATGATTTCAAACAGAAACAATTCTACTTCTTTTCACCCCTTGCTAGACCAAGTGAAAATGAACACAAAGTTAACTTTACAAACTTACAGAAACTATTTTCAAATCCATTTGAGAGGCATTCCAAAATTGAATCAAGTGTAGGTATCTAGATCACCCTTTTTCAAAAATCACTCTAAACCAGCTCCACTTGACAAATCTTAGCAACCAGAGACACCCAAGCATGTGACCAACACACCCACCAAAAATCATTTGAAAATTCAAAGGTTTAGTTCATGCGGCCATTTGATCGAGCACTTAACAGGCAGAGTACAACTATACCAATTATCTACTGTTTTGATCAATCAATTGCTCACATTTGTACTCCATTCAACCTCAATAACTAGCCCACGATCACTCCCAGTACCAGCCCGTGCGATTGAGCCTCTCTTACTCGCCTCAAGGTGGTACCCGAGCGTGCCATGCCGGTCGAGCATGGACACGACGCCACGAGCTGCGCCGCCCTCGCCCTCTAGAAGGTAGGCGTGACCTCATCGCACTCGCCCGTCCACCCATCGAACAACGACAAGCAGCGGAGAAGCTAGCACAGCCTTGCCACTCTCCTTTGTCTGCCATGCCGAGTGCACGCCAGAGTGCCAAGCCATTCCCGCGTAACCATGCCGCGCCTCGATCTCTCCTTGCGTAACTGCATTCGCCGCATCACCAGCAACCTCTCAGACACGACCGTTCGCCGCCACGCGCCCCGTGACCACCGTACGCCATGACGAACGCCGTGGTACCCAAGTAGAGCATGGACGTCTCCCGTCCGATTAAGACCGTGCCTCCCCGTGCCACTATGCGCATGACGACCACCAGGGAACACCGCGTCGACCTATGCCCATAGCCATGCCGATAGCCCTCTGTAGCAACGTCGGCGACGAGCCCGAGCCATGCCGCGCAGCTCCTCTCGCCGGTGTATAAATAGGACCCCTCCCCAGCCTCGAAAGGCACACCATTCGACTCACCTCTCACTCAGAAACACCCATGACCATTCCCCGGAGCAAGGCAAGCACCACATCGCCGGAATTTCACCAGAGCCCGCCGCTGCAGTGAAGGAAAGGAGTCGTTGATTGGATCCACCCCGGGAGCTGCCACGACCACCATTCGACTCGTCGTCATCTACCAGCCCGTTTGCCCCCATCGCCCGACCTAGCTAAAGCCCTGGTAAGTCCCCATCGACCCCCACTGTAGGCGCTAGGTTTAGAATCTCGTGCGCTCACTGCAACATAGACGATGAACCAGAGTCGTTGATCTCGTTCTAATCGCGCGGTTGAGATTAGCTGATACCGTTTTGCTTAGATACTGCGGCTGGCGTGTGAGACCAGCCTAAGAGAAGCCCGCTGCATGTGCACTGTGCAGTTGGGCCAGCCCATTAGCATTCCCGCGCTTAGCCCAGAGATTCAAATATAGATTTTACATTTAATTCAAAACCCTATTCTGTAGCTGTGTTCAAAATTGAATTCAGAGAGATTTAATTAACCAAATTGCATGATTCCAATTTTGTTAGAAAGGTATTAAAAATCTCTACACACTCCCATTGGATTCAAACCCTTTGAAATTATCGATCACCCATGTTAAAAATAACAATACAGAGACTTTTACCACTTCAAACATTTTTATAAAATCAACAATAGATGCTTTTGAGTTGATTCCAACTCTCAAAAATCATATTTTCCATGCTCTATCTGAATATGTAAAAATATTTAGTTCTACATGAAGTAACCATGGACTGGTAATAAAAGAATGCTATATAGGCATTTCTAGTCACTTTAATATTATTAAATAGCAATATTAAACTTTGTAATATATGCCAACCTCTTGAAATCGCATTCCCAAGTATTGGAATATGTGGTGATGACATGTGTCAACATGATCCCATATTCTAATAGGAGAATATTAAATCTTAAGTATTTTTCAATGAGTAGAAATTGCATTTCCAAAATAAGATAAATAAGAATATGTCCATATTTCATGTGATGATTGAGATGATGCTAGATCATCTAGTATGAGCCATTGTATACTAAATAGAAGTAGTTAAGTATTGTTTGGTGATTGTGTATATCGTATTTATGTATAGACACTAGTGCCGACCCGGGGTACGAAGACGAAGAAGAGAACTTCGACAACTGCACTACCCAAGGCAAGCCATCCTATGCAAGCTAGCCATATGCAAGCTAGAATATGCAAGATACATTATGCATTCTATTGAGATGCAACTTTACCAATTCCCAGTTTTACCTCCAAGCTTTACTTTTCCCTTTACCAAAGTTTCTTAAATAGTAATTATTGATGATTAGTGGAAAATGAAATAGATGCCCTCAAGAGCATAGAGCTAAGCTTGGGTATTTACACTTGATGGTTGGGTTCGGATGCGATAACATTCCAATTTTATCGTACAGCCACAATACCTGAGTTGGGTAGGGCTTAACTGGAAGTTTATATGTCCTAGTATGGGTTCCCTTGCGGAAAGATGTTGAGCTGAGGCTACCTCGTGAATATGAATGTCCACCTATGCAGTTCCCAGGATGGCAGTTGGCCATGGCTAGGAGGCCAAGCTCATAGGGGAGGTGCCTATACTAGGGTGTGTAATTGAAAGGTTAGGATTGATTATCCGCATACCAAGTATGATGATTCAGGGTTATCCCTGACGGATGTATTGAATTTTATGGTGAAAGTGTACCACCTCTGCAGAGTGTCAAACTATTCGAATAGCCGCGTTCGCGGTTATGGATAGTTGGAGTGGCCATACTGTTCCGTTGTCCGATATTTTCAAAATGACTTGTGACTTGAACTATGACTTTGACCTGACCACAACAGGGTTGTGGACATGAAAACTAGGTTCCCACTTAAGGTCTTTACTACTAAGTACTGCTGGAATAAAACTAGCTTATTGCAAACAAGACTAGAGCTTAGGATTCCTACTAGAAATGTCTTACTTACATTAGTGATAGTTTGCGAGTACTTTAAGAGTACTCATGGCTTTTTCACTAGCTATTCCCATGGCCGGACTATGATGAAGGTTATCCGGAGGATGGACAGCAGGATGTCTACGATAACTAGGATCATGTCCCATCATCAGCATTGCCTAGGACAATGAAGATGGAGTATACTATGTTTATTTCCGCTGCTTTGATGTGTATTAAGACTTGATCATGAGATCAACTATTTGTAAGACTATTATGGTTTGTAATGGATGATGTACTGTGGTACCAGTTCTGTTATATCTTGCAAAAATGGTAATCCTGGGATTGCGATGTACGGCATAACAGGCATCTGGACTTAAAAATCCGGCTATTGACAAGTTGGTATCAGAGCCATCCTGACCATAGGAGACCCTAGTTAGAATGAACGTCTGAAAAACCTAATTTCGAAACAAATGAAGTGAGTATTTACAAAAACTTATCCTCACTCTTATCCTTGAGATTCTTTCAAAAAGAGTTCACTCATTCCTCAAAATTCTTGTAATCCTACATAAAATTGGATACACTTGATCACCTCACTAACTTACTCATCCTAATTGCTTATAGATGGAAGTGAAATACAACAAGTTCTACCAGTTGGGAAATGGAGGAGAGCTCATCTTTGACAGGGATTTGGGACATCTCGTAGAGTTTCTTGGACGCCCGCACCTGGAGTTCCTTGGAGCCCAGCTTAATGACCAATCTGGAGGGGAACTCTTATGGCTGATCGTTGCTGATGTCAGAGGCAAAATGGAGCCACCTCTTTCGGAGAAGATCCAGTTCACCTTGAGGGAGAACAACTGGTTAGATGGACTAGCTCGAGCCATGCAGGAGGCACTTGCTCGTCTGTGTGCACAGAACATCAACCAGATCAATGGCACCCGCTTCGCCCACTATGCAAGACGTGACTCTATGGGATAGCCCTTGGCCATGCCGGCACATCCGTAGCTGAAGCACCATGTGTATCACCTTGACTTCATGATGCACGAGACTCAGAAGGAGTTGGACAATGCCTGTGCCTACGCCAACCAGAATCACACTATTGCAGCCGAGAAAAACCAAACCCTCGCCATCCTTACTAAGGAGTGCAAGTCACTTCGTCGCCAGACTGACAAGAAGGACCGCATCATTGCTCGTCTTCGCCAGAAGGTGGCCACCCTCGAAGAGACCATCCATGACCAGGAGATGCAGCTTGAGGAGAAGGAAGAAGAAGGTGAAGATATCCGTGGGGATATCCACTCTTACCTCAGTGATGATGATGACTACCTGGAGGACATCGCCACGGAGTTCCACACCGAAGAGGATGACACAGACTTCATAGATGATGAAGAAACCCCTAGTTTTGATGATGAGTAGTCGCACCTGAGCACTATCGTAGGTTTGAGTTTGTATCCGGTCCCTATGTATCGTAGCTTGCTAGAATGATTCTTAAAACCATCTGCTTAATAGTTGTGGTGTGTTGCTTGTACTGTGTTGCTTGGAATGAATGAATGAAAAAGGAGTTGTGGTTTTCAAACCTTAGCAATCCTCAAAGTTTAAAGCTTTTTGAACCATACCAATAAACCATAGAAATTTCCCTCTGGTCTTATGATCTATCTCAATCTTCATATGACTCATGGCAACCCCGGTGGAAGCAGCTCATCCCAGGACCCAATGCTTCAGATTCTGCAGATGTTAGTTTTAGATCGTGAAGCCAGTAGAGCTGAACGTCAAGCCAATCTAGCCACTCTTCAACAGATAGCCCAGATGGGCCACAACAACCAAGGACATGGAAACCAAGATCACCATGGATCCAAGCTCAAGAACTTCCAAAACACCAATCCTCCTATGTTTAGCAAGTCGGAAGAGCCCTTATATGCTGATGACTGGCTGCAAACAATGGAAAACAACTTAGAAGTTGCAGGAGTAGATGCCAATGAGAAGGTACTATTTGCCACCCACTATCTGGCAGGTTATGCAAGATCATGGTGGAATAGCACCCGTACAATGAACGAAGTACAGATGATGACTTGGAAAGAATTCATGCTCAAGTTCAGAAGGACCCATGTGCCCCCAGGTTTGATCAAGAGGATGAGGGATGAATTCAGGGAGCTGAAGCAAGGAAGAATGATGGTGGCGGAATACCGTGACAAATTTCTGTCTCTAGATAGTTATGCCCCTGATGAGATTGACACAGAAGCGAAGAAGGAGAGATTCCTGAATGGCCTTCATGATGAGATGCAGACAGTGCTAGTCAACATTCCCTTTGATGACCTAGAAGCTCTAGTGGATTCTGCTATCCAGATGGAAGGAAAGATCAACCAAGCTAGTGAGAACCGCAAGCGTCGTATGATGCACCAACCTGGACCCAACCATACCCCGAAGTACCGCCCCAACCCGTCTGCAGGATTTGCACCTAGAAACAACAGACCCCCTATGTCCCGTCCGAACTACCCCAATCGTGGCGGAGGAAACCCGAGGCCCGGAGGCCACCACAACAACAACCCCGGTAACCCCAATAACTTCAACTATGCACCACCAAGGTCCAATAACAACAACAACAATACTGCCCCAAGGACTGAAAGCAATGTTGTGCCTGTTGCAGGGAAGGACAAGTCAATGATAACTTGCTTTGAATGTGGAATCACGGGTCACTACTCTAATGAGTGCCCCAAGAAGCTTGATGCAACCACCAATGTCACTACACCTGCCTAATAGCAGTGTCGTGTCCAGCCTGGAAAGAGGTTTGCCCTAGGGAACCCGCACAACCGTACGAGCCGTCTATTCCACATGAATGCTGAGGAAGCCTAGGAAGCGCCAGATGTCGTACTGGGTATGTTTTCTGTTAATTCAGTACTTTCAAGAGTGTTGTTTGATTCTGGAGAATCTCACTTGTTTGTTACCGAAGAATTTGCATGCACTAGTAAGATTCAACCCACCAATTTGAAGCATGTTATGATAGTTCAAATACATGGTTCAACCACCAAAGCTAGAAAAATTTGCAAGGCGGTACCTATCAGAATACATGGGATAGATTTTTATGCCAATCTAATAGTACTTGGAACCAAAGGTTTGGAAGTGGTACTAGGAATGGATTGAATGTCGAAACATCAAGGATTAATAGACTATGCCAAGAAAGCCATAACCATGACCAGTAGCACCGGAGTATTAGTAGAGCATGTGTCTAAGACGCTGCCTTGTCAATTCAAGTGCAACAAGAGTTTACCCAATCAACCATAGACCAAGTCAGAGTAGTCTGTGAATACCCCGACGTGTTCCCAGATGAATTACCCGGTATGCCCCTAGATCGAGATATCGAGTTTATCATTGAATTAGTTCCTGGAACTGGACCCATAGCTCAGAGACCCTATAGCATGAACCCAACCGAATTAGTGGAGCTCAAGAAGCAGCTTGATGACATGTTAGGGAAAGGTCTGATACAACCAAGTGCATCTCCATGGAGATCACCTGTTTTGTTTGCATACAAGAAATATAGTGCCAACCGTTTGTGTACGGATTACCAGAAGCTGAATGACATCACCATCAAGAATAAGTACCCACTGCCAAAGATAGAAGATCTGTTTGATCTGCTGACTGGTGCCAGAGTGTTTTCTAAGATTGATCTTAGAACTGGTTATCATCAACTAAAGATCCGTGCAACGGATATCCCAAAGACTGCTTACACAACCCGATATGGATTGTATGAGTACAATGGCATGTCATTTCGATTAAGCAATGCCCCCGCTTATTTCATGAATCTCATGAATAAGATTTTTATGAACTTCTTGGATAAGTTTATCGTTGTTTTTATCGATGACATTCTGATCTATTCCAAGTCGGAAGAGGACCATGAACAACACCTAAGAACCATCCTTGAAACCCTTAGAGAGCATCAGTTGTATGCCATGTTTAGCAAATGTGAGTTATGGTTAAAGGAAGTAGGATTCCTAGGCCATATCCTGTCGGTAGGAGGAGTTGTCGTCGACCCCGCCAAGATTAAGGATGTTGAAGAATGGAAAGCCCCAACCACCCAAACCGAAGTCCGTGCATTTCTTGGATTAGAGGGATACTACCGCAAGTTTGTTGAAGGATTTTCAAGCATCACAAGGCCGATGACCCAGCTATTGAAGAAAGACAAGAAGTTCGAATGGATGGACAAATGTGAAGCAAGTTTTCAAGATCTCAAGAAGAGATTGATTTCAGCCCCAATTTTGATCATGCCGGATATCACAAAGCCTTTTGATGTATATTGTGATGCATCCAAGATTGGTCTCGGATGTGTGTTGATGCAGGAAGGGAAAGTCATATCACATCAGTCTAGACAACTGAAGCAACATCAGCAGAACTGTCCCACCCATGACTTAAAATTGGCAGCCGTAATTTTAGCCTTGAAGACATGGCGCCATTACCTCATGGGTAACCGCTATGAGATTTATTCGGATCACAAGAGTTTGAAGTATATTTTCACCCAGAAAGAGTTGATTATGAGGCAATGGATATGGATAGAGTTAATCAAGGATTATGGCCTTGACATTCACTACCACCCCGGCAAGGGGCATGTTCGTCTGCGGTACCAAATTTCGCAGGCCAGCGCATGGCGGTACCTAAGTTGCCTGAAATTGCCGCGTTTCGAAAAGTTGGACCGCCAACTACTGAGAGGGGCCATTTCGAGGCAAACTCATCTCACCCCTACCAAATTCAAACATTCCGTTAAACTGCCCCGTGAAGTAGACGGTCGGGGCCCTCATTTCGGTCATCTGTCCGTGACGCGAGCGCCAACGCGGCAACCTCTTAGGCAAATTGAGTATCTAAGTGGATTGGATGCGTTGACCAATTTCACAAATCCATTCCCACCTTTCCCCTAGCACCGGCGGTGTCGGGATCCACCCTACAGGCAGGACGATCCCTTCAGACATTTGACTTCCGGCGCCAAGTTGTTGTGCCCAGTCGCGGATCTCGAGCTCCAATGGCGCATGCCATAGCTGCCGTTGCGAGGCTCTAGCCCGCCTCCGCCAACGACGAGCCGAGCAGCTCGGAGGATGGCAGATCCTACTATCAAGGAAGAAGAAGTTCTGGCTACAAGCGGGTGAGCTACCCTTCTCTTTTCTATTCGCACTAATTATAACTGCTAGCTGGCTACTGAACCTCAAATTGTTTGTTAGCCCAACGCTAACAAACATATTTTATCCATAGTTTTCTGTCAAGTGGGATCTCCGCGGATCCCCTTACCTAGTTACGGTAGTCCTCTACAGGTACGACTCTAAGGGCAAGTGGTATGGACACCATTGTATCACGATGGAAGAAGCGCCTAGGCAGATCTGCACTATATCTGGTATGGTTGCTGCTCTGTGTAATCATGATGAATTATGGCTGAAGAAGACTGCAAAAGTCAGCTTCATGGATGAACATGGCATCATGGTTTCTCTAACGTGTGACAGTCAGCTAATTGGGTTGATAAAAAGGTATGCTTCGGCTTGCATGTTTGAGATGAAATGTGATGTACTGGATGTGGAAGTTACTGCAACTAAGAGTCGCCCTTCTATTCTTGGACAGGGTGGTTGCTCGAACCCAATTAGCTCCTGGAAAGCAAAGGTCTCTTGGGGTTCGCATGTTTGTGCTGAATTGTAATTTTTGTTTTATTTACTCAGTAGATATTGGGCAGTTATGCAACAGTCTTGTTTCTTTGACAGGAAGCGTTGTAAGGTTAGAAACATGACTGCCGGGTCAACCATTTTGCTGCCCGAAGAAATTAAAAACGAGTGGAAAGATGATGCTGGACACGATTCTAGTACCCATTGTCCCGATGATGCAGAGTACATGAAGCTAAGAAAATTGGCACTGGGGAAGAGGAAGAAGGCAGGAAATAAAGAAGCCAGTGGACGTGAAGGCTTGGCACCCAGGTTGCGGAAGAAGGCCGCTGGCAATGAAGATGCATAGTAATGTGTTGAACTTGAACCTTGATGACCCACAAGTATAGGGGGTGTATCGCAGTATTTTCGATAAGTAAGAGTGTCGAACCCAACGAGGAGCAGAAGGTGCTGGCTAGTGGTATGGATCAGGAATTCTCTGCAAATACTTAGCAAACGGATTTTTAGGGGTTTTCGATAAAGCAAGTAAACAAAGCACGAGTAAATAAAAGACAGTAGGAATAAATGCAGCAAGTGGGCCAATCCTTTATGCAGCAAAGGACAAGCCGGTTGTATTACTTAAGATGACCAAACGTTCTCGAGGACACATGGGAAGACTGTCAAGTGCTTTCGCTTCATATAGTTGATTAATCTTCTTTAGCTTGCTAAGTGTTGTGTGGGTGAACCTGTGCTAATGTATCGCCCCATCCAAGACCAATACATACTTGTGATTATACTCCTTGCAAACATCCGTAAGTACAAGAAAATAATTAAGGTAGAAACCTAACCACAGCTTTAAACTCTAAGACCCTTACGTCCCTTGTGCAATGGTTTCCTAACGGCGGTTCAGGTTTCTGTCACTCCGGCAACCCTACGATTAGTAGCCAAATACACAATGCATTCCCCTAGGCCCATATAGGTGAAGTGTCATGTAGTCGACGTTCACATGACACCACTAGAAGAAGTACACCACAACTTAAATAACAATCTATTGAATCTTTCTCAACACAACTCCACTACTAACAACAAGACTTCTCCAATGTCCTCAAGAACAAAATGAACTACTCACAAGACATCATATGGATCATGATCAGAGATGGAATAATGATGTATAACAATCTGAACATAAACAATAATTCAACGGTTCACTCAATGGCATCAACTACAAAGAGTAATCAACACCGGGAAAGTTTCCCCTATGAACTAATGCAAGATTCATCTCAATTGTTACAGCAATATGGAGATGGTGATGAGGGTGCTGATGGTGCTGATGGTGGTGATGATGATGATGATGATGATCCCGATGAAGTCCAGCTTGATGGTGGTGTTGATGGCGACGATCTCCCTCTCTGAAGGAATTCCCAAGTAAATCTGCCCGGAGAGATCTTTCTCTCTCGGTGTTTTCCGCCCCGCAGAGGCAGCAGAATCTTTCTGTGGTCGCTCCTCGAGTCTTAGGGTTTCGGGAGGATGATATACGCCAGAGGGGAGAGGCTAGAGTGGGCCAGGGTGGCCAGACCACCTCCTGGCGCGGCCTAGGCCTGCCCGCGCCATGGGGTGGTGTGGGCCCCCTGTGGTCCATCTCCACTCCATCTTCTGGCATCCTTAGTCTTCTGAAAAAAATAGGATTTTCCGTATATTTTCCTGGATTTTCTGATCTTCGCGAATTTTGCCTCCAAACAGCACCTTTTCCATCAAAATCCTGACTGCAGCGGTCCATGCTCCAAAAGTCATCAACCATGCAAAAATAGATGAAATAACATAAGTATCACCTCTCATTATGAAATATATCAATGAATAATAGTGAATTAAGACATAGAATAGTGATGCAAAATGGGCGTATCAAACCTATGTTAAATTTTGGAGCTTTGTGTGTGGCACGTTGCTGGGTGAAACAATCTACCCACGTTCTCTGAGTAAAATATACCGCGACTTAGGGTTTGGAAACACCCGAGTCAGTAGTTGAATCCGAAATTGTGATTGTGCCACTGCTATCTGAAAACATGCAGCACCATCTCAAAAAATAAACACGCAGCACTGGTTCCACGATTGCTGAGGGGCAGGAGGTCTCCAAATACGACGGAATGTAAGTGGCACATAAATAAATTATTTAAGCTACCACACTCCATGAAGCAACAACTTATTTTAGATGCTGCACAACGACATGGCAACATAAATAGCAATGGCAACCGATAATGCCCAGATGAGGAGGAAATCAGTACCACTTTCTGGCCTATCTTGAGCCCATCTATCTCACCGCCTCTCTGCTCCTGTATCCCCTGCATCTGGCAAAGCTCCCGAATCTCCAGTAACCGGGTGTACGTGCTTCGACTTTATAAATTGTGGTTGTGTCATTTGCATGCGGCACAATCCACGTAGATTACGTTTAAACAAACCACGAATGTTAGAATACACTAGTAGAAAAGGGGTCTTTGGTCCACGATCACGTTCCCAATCCGGGATAGAGATCTAAATCGAGGCAGAAATTGATCTAAATCACAAATTCTTCCACAAATTAATCAAGACAGAGATCTAAATCGAGGCATTTCATTAATTCAACCACAAATTCTTCTAAACAAAGGTGCGATTTCACATCCTACATTAATTCAACCACTAGTCAACAATTTCACTTCCACTGCCACTGTCCTCTGAGCTGTCGGCTTCCTCGCCGTCGTTGTACGGAACCTCCACGATTTCCGTATTGTTCGCGAGACGGAGCACCTCTTCACGGCGAGCGGCAGCGATGACTGTGTACTTGGTCCATCCAGGGACGGACCAGAACCTCTCACGCCCTTCTCGGTTGCGGAGATCCCAGTGCACCACGCTACCACAACGGCGATGCGTTGCCAATCTTGGCCTTCCGCCTTGAACAAGCGATGCGCTGGCCGGGCTGCGTCTGGGCAGCGCCCTCTTCCACACGGGCATCTGGCGGCGGCGCGCCGCGATTTCGCTCTCCATCTCGGCTCGGCCAGGGAGCGGAGCCACCGGCACCCCCGCATAGCTGATGCGCCATCCGTGGGGCACCGTCGCGGCCGGCAGCGTGAGGATGTCGAAGTGCATGAACATCACCGCCTCGTAGAAGTCCAGCGAGGGCATCTCCATGGCGGCGCGGTGGAGATTGAAGAGGGAGAGAGGGGATGGACGATGAAGCGATGGCGTGGTGGAGATTGGAGAGGACGAGGGGATGGACGACGAAGCGATGCGCTGTGGCGCCTCCTATTTGTACACGAGGACGATGAAGCGAGGTTAACGTAGATTAACGGGCAACCAATTTTTTTCCTCCCAGGACTCCGGGGCCAATAGTTCAAACCGCTAGGTCAACAAGTACAACTATTACAACTTAAAAAGGCACGGAGTTTAAGATAAATAGAACTAGTTATCACACATCTCCTTGATCTTCCTAATCTTAGCCCGATGCGCATCTTCCTGCGAGAGCAAGGATCGAATCGTCTCCTCCTTCCTTTTAGCATCTTCCTTGCACAGCTTCAATTGTTTCTCTGCATTTTTCCTCATGCACTTGTCAATACTCGTAGTTGTGAACTGCAGGACTTTGTCCTGGTGAAGATCATTCCTTGCTTAAGTCAGTTCTTGCTCTGCTTTAGCCTTCAGGGCCAACGTCGCGTCCCTCTCCTTCTCTACTTTGCTAACCTTATATTGCACCCACCTGAGATCTTGCTTATGCTTGGTCGTGTCAACTGGTTCCCATAGCTTCATCTCAACACTGTCAAGAAGTGAGCTGAATACGGATTCTTTCAACTCAACAGTCATTTCCCATAGTTTGTCAAGCGTTTTCTACATCGATTTGGGCCACTCTGGATCTACCCATTTGACAACACCGCAACTTCCCCTTGCATCATTGCACGATGTCCTTGACACCGTAGAAACCTCCTACCTGCGTTTCGTCCTTCGAATGCTACAAATTTAGCGGGCACATATCCATGTTTACATAGCAGAGGACTGTCTTCATCCGCTAAACCACGATAGTCGGAGTCATACATAGTCTGGTCGGCCTAACACATCATACGCGCATGAGTAAACAGATTAGATCTAGCTCAAAAAATAGATAACTGGCCACAGATGATAGAGATAGAGATGAGACGACTCACATCGAAATCACCGTCTCTGTCGTCACGACGCATTTCCTCGCCGTCTCCCCTTGAACCCATGGTGGATCCTTATGTGGTTCATGCAAATAACACACATGCAATGACACTGGGTGATCCTTATGTGGTTCATGAAAAGAATAGACATGCAATGACACTGGTGGATCCATGTGTGGTTCCTGAAAAGAACAGACCTGCAATGACACTGGTGGATCCTTATGTGATTTGTTTAGAGGAACACACATGCAATGACACTTGGTGTGGTTCATGAAAAGAACAGACATGCAATGACACTAGTGGATCCATGTGTGGTTCATGAGAAGAATAGACATGCAATGACACTGGTGGATCCATGTGTGGTTCATGAAAATAATTGACATGCAATGACTCTAGATGTGGTTCATGAGAAGAACAAACATGCAATGACACTGGTGGATCCATATGTGGTTTGTGGAAGTAACAGGCATGCAATGACTCTAGCTATGATTCATGAAAAGAACAGACATGCAATGACACTGGTGGATCCATGTGTTGTTTGTCTAGGAGAACACACATGCAATGACACTAGGTGTGGTTCATGAAAAGAACAGACATGCAATGACACTGGTGGATTCTTATGTGGTTTGTTTAGAAGAACACACATGCAATGACTCTAGCTGTGCTTCATGAAAAGAACACACATGCAATGACACTGGTGGATCCTTATGTGGTTTGTTTAGAAGAACACACATGCAATGACACTGGTGGATCCATGTGTGGTTTGTGAAAAGAACAGACATGCAATCACACTAGGTGGATCCATGTGTGGTTTGTTTAGAACAACACACATGCAATGACTCTAGCTGTGGTTCAAGAAAAGAACACACATGCAATGACACTGGTGGGTCCATGTGTATTTCATGAAAAGAACAGACATGCAATGAGACTGGTGGATCCATATGTGGTTTGTGGAAGTAACAGACATGCAATGACTCTAGCTGTAATTCATGAAAAGAATTGACATGCAATGAGACTAATGGATCCATGTGTGGTTCATGAGAAGAACACACATCTAATGACACTTGGTGGATCCTTATGTGGTTCATGAAAAGAATAGACATGCAATGACACTGGTGGATACTTGTGTGGTTTGTGAAAAGAATAGACATGCAATGACACTGGTGGATCCTTATGTGGTTCATGAGAAGAACAAACATGCAATGACATTGGTGGATCCTTATGTGCTTTGTTTAGAAGAACACACATGCAATGACACTGGTGGATCCTTATGTGGTTTGTTTAGAAGAACACACGTGCAATGACTCGAGCTGTCGTTCATGAAAAGAACACACATGCAATAACACTGGTGTATCCATGTGTGGTTTGTGAAAAGAACAGACATGCAATCACACTAGGTGGATCCATGTGTGGTTTGTTTAGAAGAACACACATGCAATGACTCTAGGTGTGATTCATGAAAAGAACAGACATGCACTGACACTGGTGGATCCATGTGTGGTTCCTGAAAAGAAAAGACATGCAATGACACTGGTGGATCCTTATGTGGTTTTTTTAGAGGAACACACATGCAATGACACTGGGTGTGGTTCATGAAAAGAACAGACATGCAATGACGTTGGTGGATCCATGTGTGGTTCATGAGAAGAACAGACATGCAATGACACTGGTGGATCCATGTGTGGTTCATGAAAATAAATGACATTAAATGACTCTAGCTATGGTTCATGAGAAGAACAGACATGCAATGGCACTGGTGGATCCGTATGTGGTTTGTGGAAGTAACAGACATGCAATGACTCTAGCTGTGATTCATGAAAAGAGCAGACATGCAATGACACTGGTGGATCCATGTGTGGTTCATGTGAAGAACACACATCCAATGACACTGGTGGATCCTTATGTGGTTCATGAAAAGAACAGACATGCAATGACACTCATGGATCCTTATGTGGTTTGTTTAGAAGAACACACCTGCAATGACACTGGGTGTGGTTCATGAAAAGAACAGACATGCAATCACACTAGGTGCATCCATGTGTGGTTTGTTTAGAAAAACACACATGCAATGACTCTAGCGGTGGTTCATGAAAAGAACACACATGCAATGACACTGGTGGGTCGATGTGTGGTTTGTGAAAAGAACAGACATGCAATCACACTAGGTGGATCCATGTGTGGTTTGTTTACAAGAACACACATGCAATGACTCTAGCTGTGGTTCATGAAAAGAACAGACATGCAATGACACTGGTGGATCCATGTGTGGTTCCTGAAAAAAAGACATGCAATGACACTGGTGGATCCTTATGTGGTTTGTTTAGAGGAACACACATGCAGTGACACAGGGTGTGGTTCATAAAAAGAACAAACATGCAATGACACTGGTGGATCCATGTGTGGTTCATGAGAAGAACAGACATGGAATGACACGGGTGGATCCATGTGTGGTTCATGAAAAAACTGGCATTAAATGACTCTAGTTGTGGTTCATGAGAAGTACAGAGATGCAATGACACTGGTGGATCCGTACGTGGTTTGTGGAAGTAACAGACATGCAATGACTCTAGCTGTGATTAATGAAAAGAACAGACACGCAATGACACTGGTGGATCCATGTGTGGTTCATCTGAAAAAAACACATCCAATGACACTAGTGGATCCTTATGTGGTTCATGAAAAGAACACACATGCAATGACACTGGTGGATCCTTATGTGGTTTGTTTAGAAGAACACACATGCAATGACACTGGGTGTGGTTCATGAAAAGAATAGACATGCAATCACACTAGGTGGATCCATGTGTGGTTTCTTTAGAAAAACACACATGCAATGACTCTAGGTGTGGTTCATGAAAAGAACACACATGCAATAACACTGGTGGATCCATGTGTGGTTTGTGAAAAGAAAAAACATGCAATCACACTAGGTGGATCCATGTGTGGTTTGTTTAGAAGAACACACACGCAATGACTCTAGCTGTGGTTCATGAAAAGAATAGACATGCAATGACACTGGTGGATCCATGTGTGGTTTGTCTAGAAGAACACACATGCAATGACACTGAGTGTGGTTCATGAAAAGAATAAACATGCAATGACACTGGTGGATCCTTATGTGGTTTGTTTAGAAGAACACACATGCAATGACTCTAGCTGTGGTTCATGAAAAGAACACACATGCAATGACACTGGTGGATTCTTATGTGGTTTGTTTAGAAGAACACACATGCAATGACACTTGTGGATCCATGTGTGGTTTGCAAAAAGAACAGACATGCAATCACACTAGGTGGATCCATGTATGGTTTGTTTAGAAGAACACACATGCAATGACTCTAGCTGTGGTTCATGAAAATAACACACATGCAATGACACTGGTGGATCCATGTGTTGTTCATGAAAAGAATAGACATGCAATGACACTGGTGGATCCATATGTGGTTTGTGGAAGTAATAGACATGCAATGACTCTAGCTATGATTCTATGAAATAACAGACATGCAATGACACTAGTGGATCCATGTGTGGTTCATGAGAAGAACACACATCCAATGACACTGGGTGGATCCTTATGTGGTTCATGAAAAGAATAGACATGCAATGACACTGGTGGATCCTTATTTGGTTTGTGAAAAGAACAGACATGCAATGACACTGGTGGATCCTTATGTGGTTCATGAGAAGAACAAACATGCAATGACACTGGTGGATCCTTATGTGGTTTGTTCAGAAGAACACAAATGGAATGACACTTGTGAACCCTTATGTGGTTTGTTTAGAAGCACCACATGCAATGACTCTAGCTGTCGTTCTTGAAAAGAACACACATTCAATGACACTGGTGTATCCGTGTGTGGTTTGTGAAAAGAACATACATGCAATCACACTAGGTGGATCCATGTGTGGTGTGTTTAGAAGAACACACATGCAATGACTCTAGGTGTGGTTCATAAAAACAACATACATGCAATGACACTGGTGGATCCATGTGTGGTTCCTGAAAAGAACAGACATGTAATGACACTAGTGGATCCTTATGTGGTTTGTTTAGAGGAACACACATGCAATGACTCCGGGTGTGGTTCATGAAAAGAACAGACATGCAATGACACTGGTGGACCCATGTGTGGTTCATGAGAAGAACAAACATGCAATGACACTGGTGGATCCATGTGTGGTTCATGAAAAGAACACACATGCAATGACTCTAGCTGTGGTTCATGAAAAGAACACACATGCAATGACACCGGTGGATCCATGTGTTGTTCATGAAAAGAACAGACATGCAATGGCACTGGTGGATCCATGTGTGGTTCATGAGAAGAAAAGACATGTAATGACACTGGTGGATCCGTGTGTGGTTCATGAAAAAACTGACATGCAATGACACTAGTGGATCCGTATGTGGTTTGTGGAAGTAACAGACATGCAATGACTCTAGCTGTGATTCATGAAAAGAACAGACATGCAATGGCACTGGTGGATCCTTATGTGGTTTGTTTACAAGAACACACATGCAATGATACTGGGTGTGGTTCATGAAAAGAACAAACATGCAATCACACTAGGTGGATCCATGTGTGGTTTGTTTAGAAGAACACACATGCAATGACTCTAGCTGTGGTTCATGAAAAGAACACACATGCAATGACACTGGTGTATCCATGTGTTGTTCATCAGAAGAACACACATCCAATGACACTGGTGGATCCTTATGTGGTTCATGAAAACAATAGACATGCAATGACACTGCTGGATCCTTATGTGGTTTGTGAAAAGAACAAACATGCAATGAAATTGATGGATCCTTATGCAATGACACTGGTGGATCCTTATGTGGTATGTTTAGAAGAACACACATGCAATGAAACTGGTGGATCCGTGTGTGGTTCATGGGAAGAACACACATCCAATGACACTGGTGGATCCTTATGTGGTTCGTGAAAAGAACAGACATGCAATGAAACTGGTGGATCCTTATGTGGTTTGTTTAGAAGCAAACACATGCAATGACACTGGGTGTGGTTAATGAAAAGAACAGACATGCAATCACACTAGGTGGATCCAAGTGTGATTTGTTTAGAAGAACACACATGCAATGACTCTAGCTGTGGTTCATGAAAAGAACACACATGCAATGACACTGGTGTATCCATGTGTGGTTTGTGAAAAGAACAGACATGCAATCACACTAGGTGGATCCATGTGTGGTTTGTTTAGAAGAACCCACATGCAATGACTCTAGCTGTGGTTCATGAAAAGGATAGACATGCAATGACACTGGTGGATCCATGTGTGGTTCATGAAAAGAACAGATATGCAATGACACTGGTGGATCCATGTGTGGTTTGTTTAGAGGAACAGACATGCAATGACACTGGGTGTGGTTCATGAAAAGAACAGACATGCAATGACACTGGTGGATCCATGTATGGTTCATTAGAAGAATATGCATCCAATGACACTGGTGGATCCTTATGTGGTTTGTCTAGAAGAACACACATGCAATGACACTGGGTGTGGTTCATGAAAAGAACGGACATGCAATGACACTGGTGGAACCTTATGTGGTTTGTTTACAAGAACACACATGCAATGACTCTAGATGTGGTTCATGAAAAGAACACACATGCAATGACACTGGTGGATCCTTATGTGGTTTGTTTAGAATAACACACATGTAATGACACTAGCTATCGTTCATGAAAAGAACACACATGCAATGACACTGGTGTATCCATGTGTGGTTTGTGAAAAGAACAGACATGCAATGACACTGGTGTATCCTTATGTGGTCATGAGAAGAACAAACATGCAATGACACTGGTGGATCCTAATGTGGTTTGTTTAGAAGAACACACATGCAATGACACTAGTGGATCCTTATGTGGTTTGTGAAAAGAACAGACATGCAATGACACAGGTGGATCCTTATGTGGTTCATGAGAAGAACAAACATGCAATGACACTGGTGGATCCTTATGTGGTTTGCTTAGAAGAACACACATTCAATGACACTGGTGGATCCTTATGTGGTTTGTTTAGAAGAACACACATGCAATGACTCTAGCTGTCGTTCATGAAAAAGAACACACATGCAATGACACTGGTGTATCCATGTGTGGTTTGTGAAAAGAACATACATGCAATCACACTAGGTGGATCCATGTGTGGTTGGTTTAGAAGAACACACATGCAATGACTCTAGGTGTGGTTCATGAAAAGAACAGACATGCAATGACACTGGTGGATCCTAATGTGGTTCATGAGAAGAATAAACATGCAATGTCACTGGTGGATCCTTATGTGGTTTGTTTAGAAGAACACACATGCAATGACAATGGTGTATCCATGTGTGGTTTGTTTAGAAGAACACACATGCAATGACTCTAGCGGTCGTTCATGAAAAGAACACACATGCAATGATACATGTGTATCCATGTGTGGTTTGTGAAAAGAACAGACATGGAATAACACTAGGTGGATCCATGTGTGGTTTGTTTAGAAGAACACACATGCAATGACTCTAGGTGTGGTTCATGAAAAGAACACACATGCAATGACACTGGTGGATCCATGTGTGGTTCATGAAAAGAACAGACATGCAATGACACTGGTGTATCCTTATGTGGTTTGTTTAGAGGAACAGACATGCAATGACACTGGGTGTGGTTCATGAAAAGAACAGACATGCAATGACACTGGTGGATCCATGCGTGGTTCATGATAAGAACAGACATGCAATGACACTGGGTGTGGTTCATGAAAAGAAGACACATGCGATGACTCTAGGTGTGGTTCATGAAAAGAACAGACATGCAATGACACTAGTAGATCCAAGTCTGGTTCATGGAAAGAACAGACATGCAATGACACTGGTGGATCCTTATGTGGTTTCTTTAGAGGAACACACATGCAATGACACTAGGTGTGGTTCATGAAAAGAACAGACATGCAATGACACTGGTGGATCCATGTGTGGTTCATGAGAAGAACAGACATGCAATGACACTGGTGGATCCACGTGTGGTTCATGAAAAGAACTAACATGCAAGGACACTGGGTGTGGTTCATGAAAAGAACAAACATGCAATCACACTAGGTGGATCCATGTGTGGTCTGTTTAGAAGAACACGCATGCAATGACTCTAGCTGTGGTTCATGAAAAGAACACACATGCAATGACATCGGTGTATCCATGTGTGGTTTGTGAAAACAACAGACAGACAATCACACTAGGTGGAGCCATGTGTGGTTTGTTTAGAAGAACACACATGCAATGACTCTAGATGTGGTTCATGAAACGAATAGACATGCAATGACACTGGTGGATCCATGTGTGGTTCATGAAAAGAACAGACATGCAATGACACTGGTGGATCGATGTGTGGTTTGTTTAGAGGAACAGACATGCAATGATAGTGGGTGTGGTTCATGAAAAGAACAGACATGCAATGACACTGGTGGATCCATGTGTGGTTCATGAGAAGAACATGCATCCGATGACGCTGGTGGATCCTTATGTGGTTTGTCTAGAAGAACACACATGCAATGACACTGGGTGTGGTTCATGTAAAGAACAGACATGCAATGACACTTGTGGATCCTTATGTGGTCTGTTTAGAAGAACACACATGTAATGACACTAGATGTCGTTCATGAAAAGAACACACATGCAATGACACTGGTGTATCCATGTGTGGTTTGTGAAAATAACAGACATGCAATGACACTGGCAGATCCTTATGTGGTTCATGAGAAGAACAAACATGCAAGGACACTGGTGGATCCTTATGTGGTTTGTTTAGAAGAACACACATGCAATGACACTGGTGGATCCTTATGTGGTTTGTGAAAAGAACAGACATGCAATGACACTGGTGGATCCTTATGTGGTTCATGAGAAGAACAAACATGCAAGGACACTGGTGGATCCTTATGTGGTTTGTTTAGAAGAACACACATGCAATGACACTGGTGGATCCTTATGTGGTTTGTTTAGAAGAACACACATGCAATGACTCTAGCTGTGGTTCATGAAAAGAACACACAGGCAATGACACTGGTGTATCCATGTGTGGTTTGTGAAAAGAACATACATGCAATCACACTAGGTGGATCCATGTGTGGTTTGTTTAGAAGAACACACATGCAATGACTCTAGGTGTGGTTCATGAAAAGAACAGACATGCAATGACACCGGTGGATCCTTATGTGGTTCATGAGAAGAACAAACATCCAATGACACTGGTGGATCCTTTTGTGGTTTGTTTAGAAGAACACACATGCAATGACAATGGTGGATCCATGTGTGGTTTGTTTAGAAGAACACACATGCAATGACTCTAGCTATCGTTCATGAAAAGAACACACATGCAATGATACTAGTGTATCCATGTGTGGTTTGTGAAAAGAACAGACATGCAATAACACTAGGTGGATCCATGTGTGGTTTGTTTAGAAGAACACACATGCAATGACTCCAGGTGTGGTTCATGAAAATAACACAAATGCAATGACACTAGTGGATCAATGTGTGGTCCATAAAAGGAACAGACATGCAATGACACTAGTGGATCCTTTTGTGGTTTGTTTAGAGGAACAGACATGCAATGACACTGGGTGTGGTTCATGAAAAGAACAGACATGCAATGACACTGGTGGATCCATGTGTGGTTCATGAGAAGAACAGACATGCAATGACACTTGTGGATCCATGTGTGGTTCATGAAAAGAACTGACATGCAATGACACTGGGTGTGGTTCATGAAAAGAATAGACATGCAATCACACTAGGTGGATCCATGTGTGGTTTGTTTAGAAGAACACACATGCAATGACTCTAGCTATGGTTCATGAAAACAACACACATGCAATGACACTGGTGTATCCATGTGTGGTTCATGAGAAGAACACACATCCAATGACACTGGTGGATCCTTATGTGGTTCATGAAAAGAACATACATGCAATAACACTGGTGGATCCTTATGTGGTTTGCGAAAAGAACAGACATGCAATGACATTGGTGGATCCTTATGTGGTTCATGAGAAGATCAAACATGCAATGACACTGGTGGATCCTTATGTGGTTTGTTTAGAAGAACACACATGCAATGACACTGGTGGATCCTTATGTGGTTTGTTTAGAAGAACACACATGCAATGACTCTAGCTGTCATTCATGAAAAGAACACACATGCAATGATATTGGTGTATCCATGTGTGGTTTGTGAAAAGAACAGACATGCAATGACACTGGTGGATCCATGTGTGGTTCATGAAAAGAACAGACATGCAATGACACTGGTGGATCCATGTGTGGTTCATGAAAAGAACAGACATGCAATGACACTTGTGGATCCTTATGTGGTTTGTTTAGTGGAACACACATGCAATGACAGTGGGTGTGCTTCAGGAAAAGAACAGACATGCAATGACACTCGTGGATCCATGTGTGGTTTATGAGAAGAACAGACATGCAATGACACTGGTGGATCCATGTGTGGTTCATGAAAAAAACTTACATGCAATGACTCTAGCTGTGGTTCATGAAAAGAACAGACATGCAATGACCCTGGTGGATCCTTATATGGTTTGTTTAGAAGAACACACATGCAATGACTCTTGCCGTGGTTCATGAAAAGAACACACATGCAATGACACTGGTGTATCCATGTGTGGTTTATGAGAAGAACACACATCCAATGACATTGGTGGATCCTTATGTGGTTCATGAAAAGAACAGACATGCAATGACACTAGTGGATCCTTATGTGGTTTGTGAAAAGAACAGACATGTAATGACACTCGTGGATCCTTATGTGGTTCATGAGAAGAACAAACATGCAATGACACTGGTGGGTCCTTATGTGGTTTGTTTGGAAGAACACACATGCAATGACACTGGTGGATCCTTATGTGGTTTGTTTAGAAGAACACACATGCAATGACTCTAGCTGTCGTTCATGAAAATAACACACATGCAATGACACTGGTGTATCCATGTGTGGTTTGTGAAAAAAAAACAGATATGCAATCACACTAGGTGGATCCATATGTGGTTTGTTTAGAAGAACACACATGCAATGACTCTAGGTGTGGTTCATGAAAAGAACACACATGCAATGACACTGGTGGATCCATGCGCCGTTCATGAAAAGAACAGACATGCAATGACACTTTTGGATCCATGTGAGGTTTGAGGAACAGACATGTAACGATAGGTGTGGTTCATGAAAAGAATAGACATGCAATGACACTGGTGGATCCATGTGTGGTTCATGAGAAGAACAGACATGCAATGACACTGGGTGTGGTTCATGAAAAGAACACACATGCAATGACTCTAGGTGTGGTTCATGAAAAGAACAGACATGCAATGACACTGGTGGATCCATTTGTGGTTCATGAAAAGAACAGACATGCAATGAAACTGGTGGATCCTTATGTGGTTTGTTTAGAGGAACACACATGCAATGACACTAGGTGTGGTTCATGAAAAGAACAGACATGCAATGACACTGGTGGATCCATGTGTGGTTCATGAGAAGAACAGACATGCAATGACACTGGTGGATCCATGTGTGGTTCATGAAAAGAACAAACATGCAATGACTCTAGTTGTGGTTCATGAGAAGAACAGACATGCAATGAGACTGGTGGATCCTTATGTGGTTTGTTTAGAAGAACACACATGCAATGACTCTAGGTGTGGTTCATGAAAAGAACACACATGCAATGACACTGGTGTATCCATGTGTGGTTCATGAGAAGAACACACATCGAATGACACTGGTGGATCCTTATGTGGTTCATGAAAAGAACAGACATGCAATGACACTGGTGGATCCTTATTTGGTTTGTGAAAAGAACAGACATGCAATGACACTAGTGGATCCTTATGTGGTTCATGAATAGAACAAACATGCAATAGCACTAGTGGATCCTTATGTGGTTTGTTTAGAAGAACACACATGCAATGACACTGGTGGATCCTTATGTGGTTTGTTTAGAAGAACACACATGCAATGACTCTAGCTGTCGTTCATGAAAAGAACACACATGCAATGACACTGGTGTATCCATCTTTGGTTTGTGAAAAGAACAGACATGCAATCACACTAGGTGGACCCATGTGTTGTTTGTTTAGAAGAACACACATGCAATGACTCTAGGTGTGGTTCATGAAAAGAACACACATGCAATGAAACTGGTGGATCCATGTGTAGTTCATGAAAAGAACAAACATGCAATGACACCGGTGGATCCTTATGTTGTTTCTTTAGAGGAACAGACATGCAATGACATTGGGTCTGGTTCATGAAAAGAACATACATGCAATGACACTGGTGGATCCATGTGTGGTTCATGAGAAGAACAGTCATGCAATGGCATTGGGTGTGGTTCATGAAAAGAACACACATGCAATGACACTGGTGGATCCATGTGTAGTTTGTGAAAAGAACAGACATGCAATCACACTAGGTGGATCCATGTGTGGTTTGTTTAGAAGAATACACATGCAATGACTCTAGTTGTGGTTCATGAAAAGAACACACATGCAATGACACTCGTGGATCCATGTGTGGTTGATGACCCACAAGTATAGGGGGTGTATCGTAGTATTTTCGAGGGAAGTGAAACCCAATTTATTGATGCGACACAAGGGGAGCCAAAGAATATTTATCAGCCTTAACAACTGAGTTGTCAATTCAGCTACACCTGGAAACAATCTTGCTCACAATAGCAATTATCAAGAGCAACAGTTTTGTAGTAGGAATAATAAAGTAACAGTAGTAAAGCAAAGACATGAGTAACAAAAGCGAAACAAAGGGGATTTGAGTGCGGTAGGCATAGGGATGGATGGACGGGCGTTGCATGGACAAGACAATTCACGTAGCAATCAGAACATAGGGCAATTGCAGATAAATAAGATAAAGCATCCAAGTACTAGATAATCATAGGCATGTGTTCCATATATAGTCATACGTGCTCGCAATGAGAACTTGCACAACATCTTTTGTCCGCCGCCCGCTTGCGCTGGGCCTCTAGGGAACTATCGGCAATTAAGGTGCTCCTTTTAATAGAGCACCGGAAAAGCATTAACACTTCGTGAACACATGTGATCCTCACATCAAAGCCATTCCTTCCGGTTATCCCGATTTCCGGGGCCATAGGTTCCGGACAACAACGTGTGTATACAACTTGCAGATAAGACCAAAAACAATACTATCATAATGAATCAATAACATGTTCAGATCTGAAATCATGGCACTCAGGCCCTAGTGACAAGCATTAAGCACAACAAGTCGCAACAAAGTCACAAAGCACTAATAAAAGATACTAGGCACCATGCCCTAACAATCTGATGCCATTACATGAACGATCTCATCCAATCCCTACCATCCCCATAGCCTACAGCAGGGGATTACTCACTCATGGATGGGGGAAACATGGATGGTCGATGGAGATGATGGTGGAGATCGATGGAGATGGCTCCGGGGGCACTTCCCCGTCCCGGCAGGGTGCCGGAACAGAGACTTTCTGTCCCCCGAATCTCCCCTTCGGTGGTGGCGGCGCTGCGGAACTTCTTCTAGAAAAATGTCGAAACCCCCCGGAGTTTTTAGGTCAAAAGGCTTCTTATAGGCGAAGAGGGAGACTGAGGGGGTTTCTGGGGCCACCACACCATGCCCTGGCGTGGCCAGGCCCAGCCCGCGCCTGGGGGGGTGTGGTCAGCCCCTGGCCCTCCTCCGTCTCGTATTCTGACTCCTGGAGTCTTCTGGAAAAATAGGCACTTTGGCTTTTGTCCCGTCCAATTCCGAGAATATTCATTTTCTGACTTTCCTGGAACCAAAAACAGCAGAAAACAGGCAGCTGGCACTATGGCTCTTGTTAATAGGTTAGTCCAAGAAATCATATGAAAAGTAATCCAAAGTGTGGACAAAACACAAGAAAGTGGATAAATCCAAGCATGGAACATCAAAAATTATAGATACATTTACAATGTATCAACATCCCCAAGCTTAACTCCTGCTCGTCCTTGAGTAGGTAAGTGATAAAAAGAAAGAATAATTTTTGAGGTGACATGCACCATCATAAACTTGATCAAAGTATTTGTAAAACATTCAAAGATGGAATCATAGTACTTCAATCATAACATGAAAGACAAAGTTCTAGCAATAAGACAAAGAAACTATGATGCAACATGAAAAGGCACAAACAAAAGAGTCATGAATAACAATGCTTTGCAAGACGTTTGTTTGTTTCACATAAAGAAAACATAGCATAGTGGCATTCAGCTTGTCCCTCATAGAGTAGCAAACATAAATGCATAGGACACCTTCAAAGTTTACAAGAGTGACTAGATACAAATAGTTTAAAACAAGCAATATCAAGGTATGCATCAATCAACAAGTCTTGGGACAATGCACATAGAACTAAGAATGGTCACTATGCTCTCAAGAAAGTGCTCATAGAATGTGTGGAGACTCAACAAGGAAATGAACAGGTTTTGAAAAGTTTGAAAGGCTTCCAAATGCTGAAAGTATGGTACTCATTAGCTTTGAGCTCTCATTGCCCCTATCATAAGCATCTTTAATGTGGTTAAGGTGAAAGTAAGGTCCAATCTGAGTTATATGCTTGACAGACTATAAACTGAAAATCCCAAGTCCCTTGAGTACGAGGGCCGCTCCTCATGCTACTCAACTTTAGTTATCGGTAAGTTCTTGTCATCGTAAGTATGTGTGTATCATAGAGAACCGCCAATGGGGTACCCCTTGCCCGATGATACAGAAGAATCCCCATATCAAAATGACAAGGCAAGCAGACAATGAGTATCTCAGCAATCTTCTTATTTACCATGGGAAAATGGTGCTTTTTTCTCTCTTTCCTCTTTTCATAAATCTCTTTTTTTCTTTTTCTCAATAGTTATCTATCTTTTTTTATAAGAAGAATGCTTCATAGATATCATTATGGTTATGCTGTAGGTTTCCACCATGTCAGCATGGATTAGACCAGCGGCCCAGGCGTTTCTCTAACACACATACATAAGTCCATGGACTTACAAGCTCCCCTTTTATTTCACACCGACGACATCCGCAAACAAAAGAGCAAGGTATCAACTGGGTATATATTTACAAGTGTTGAAAGCGTTCCTCGTGTGTGAAAGACAGTTCTGCTAATCCCCAGCCTATAATTTGCAAGCATATAACTTTCATGGAGAATCACAATGGTTCAGGTTTATTAAGTGCAGGAAATAAAGTGTGCCATCAAGTTCGTGAGAGCTTTACTAACTAACTTTCTCATAACAAGCAAACATTTTATTCGGAAGAAAACAAGGCATATTGAATATGCACGGAAGTAGCAAATGATGCTAATAGGTAGGTATGGTGGACACTTTGGAAATATTTGGTTTAAGGGAGTTGGAAACTTGAGTAAAACATACTCAGTGTAAGTGAAGGCTAGCAATAGTAAGGGAGCGACAAACGAGAGAGCAATAATGGCCATAATCATGCAGAGCAACAAAACATCATTGATCAAAGCATAAAGTGATACTACAAGTTGAAAACTAAAGGATCATAAAGGCTATGGTGACTTGGGATAGTCATAACATGGTGTGAGCATGTGCCAAGTCAACCCAAATAAAGCATCAAAGGAGAATACCACTATACTATGCTTTAATATGCTAAAACAACGCATGATTCATCCAAGGCACATTAAGCAATCTCAATTGTTTATAACAAGTCATGCTACAACAAAGAATACTAAGCATAAAGCCAAAATAATATCAAGCATGGCACGACAAGCATATGCCACAGTCAAAAACAAGCTCTCTTTACCACTTAAGCATGAGCTTTCCTACTCTTTTCCAATCCAATCCAAACCAAACTATTTGAAAGCCAATGTATGAAAGAGGGAGGTCCAACCAATTTATTCATCAAACTAAGCAAACAAAAAACCAAAATGAAAACAGAAAAGAAGACGCTCCAAGAACAACACAACTGTGCATGAAACAATAAAAATGAAGCGTTTGGAAGAAACCTGGGATTTTTATTGATGAAGAAGGGGGTGCCTTGGGTATCCCCAAGCTTTGACGCTTGTACTTATTGGATATTTCTTGGGGTCACACGCGTGGCATCCCCAAGCTTGAGTTTTAGTCCATCCATCATCTCATTACTCATTCCTTCCATACACCTGAAATTTTTCCTTCATACAAAACTTCACACAATCTTTGTTAACAACATTAGTGCACTCAAGATAATAAGTCTTAAGGTTAAGTTTTAACAACAAGAAAACTTCTATTATAACACTAGCTACTGTAGCACTTTCCTCAAAAAGCTCAATTCTCCAAAAGAACTCAAAAAGGAACCAACAAGAAGCAAATGCAGAAAATGGCAGAAATCTGTCAAAACAGACCAGCAGGTAAAGACGAATTTTTTCGAAGACCTTATGTTGCTCAAATCAAAAAGTGTTGAACTAACTAAAGTTAGGTAACAACATGGGGCAGAAGCACAAAAATTACATCTCAATCCTACATACAGAGCTCTCTCACGAATTTTTACGGTGAAGCACAAAAATCTGTTTCGGGACAGCAACTTTCCCAATCATTACTTCTCTCTCGTTAAAGGTTACTCTTGGCACAAAAAGCAAATAAAAAGGATAAGGAGCGGTTATTACAGAGGTAATAACTTCCAAGACTCATATAAAACTTTTGGGTTATCTCCCAATAAGTACTTTTTTTAATGCCTTTAAGTTAGGCATAAACAAAAACTAAAATGGATAGAATAGAAGTAAGCGGAGATAATCATAGTGAAAACATTGTTTTGTTCAATGAAATCCTTTTGTCAACAAGGTTGATCAGGTCTTGCTACCAAAACAATTTCATGTGAGACAAAACTTTGTATTCCACTAATGATTATGTTACCTCAACCTTGATAGCAATGGTCCCAATCATAATAGTTTCAAATTTTTCTCTTGGTGTGGAACAATATATTTCTCCAACTTGAATGCCCTCAACATGTTCAATTATATTCAAACCATAAGTCCTTTCAATCTTCTTGGGGAAATAGACAGTGTGTTCCTTGTCATTAACATTGAAGGTCACCTTCCCTTGATTACAATTAATAACAACTCCTGCAGTATTTAAGAAAATGTCTCCCAAGAATAATAGACATATTATCATCTTCAAGCATAAAAGTTTGATAGGATGCTCTCATAAGAAATATGAGTTGAAATAAGAGAGCATCGAGAAGCAAATTCAAAATAGATTTAAGTCTAACCCACTTTCTATGCATAGGAATCATGTATGCAAATAAATTCGCAAAGAACAAAGTGGCAGGCATAGGAAGATAAAACAAGGGTAATTTCAAAACTTTCAGCACATAGAGAGGTGTTTCGATACCATGAAAACTTCTACAACCATATTTTCCTCTCTCATAATAATTTTCAGTAGCCTCATGAATAAACTCAACAATATAAATATCACATAAAGCATGCTTTTCATGATCTACAAGCACTAGAGATTTATTATAAACATCTTCAAAAGAATCATCAGGAACATAACATTCATTCTCCTTTAGTAAGCATGGGGGACAATCAAATAATGTAAGGGATAAAGAGTTACTCTCATTAAAAGGTAGGCATGAGTAGCTAATCCATTCTTCCTCCTTTTGTCCATCACTCTCCTCCTCTTTTTCATCTAATGAGATTTCAGGTTCATCAATTTCTTCTTCCATAGGATCCTGCAAGGCATTAGTCTCTTCCATTTGTGGAAAGCATCTATTAAAATATTCAAGAATATAGCCATTTTCATCCCTGTAATTATCAAAGCAAAATTTAAGTATACCATAAACCTCATATTTGTAAGGTGAATCATCAATACTTTCAAGCAAACTAGCAAGTTCAAAAGCACCCTTCCAAGCAATAAATTCTTCAATTTGTTCTGCATCATAAAAGTCATAAATTCCTTTAGCATAGGAAGATATGGTATCATTATCATTATACTCACATTGAAAAGGGAGGTGTTTATACCTCTTTCTACAACGAGATTCATCACTGCAATAAGTAACATTATAAGTAGAGCACACATTTCTAGCAATGGTATACAATCTATCAATTTGTTCCCATAAGTGTTTCCCTTTTTGTGACAAGCAGTGTTCCTTATAATAATATTTTTGATCTTCTGTGAACCCACCTTGCCAATAAGCTTCAGTTTCAAAGAAACCAACCATTGACAACAAGCATGATAAAGCAAGACAATAACAGACCAACGAAAATAACAACTAGAGTAGGAACTAGTTTTTTTTGTATTTTCAATAAAGAAAGAAGCAAACAAGGAAGAAATAAACTTAGCTTGAACAATAGTGAATCCAAGTTGACTTGATAAATAAAGCTATGCTCCCCGGCAACGGCGCCAGAAAATAGTCTTGATGACCCACAAGTATAGGGGGTGTATCGTAGTATTTTCAAGGGAAGTGAAACCCAATTTATTGATTCGACACAAGGGGAGCCAAAGAATATTTATCAGCCTTAACAACTGAGTTCTCAATTCAGCTACACCTAGAAACAATCTTGCTCACATCAGTTTATCAGTAGCAACAGTTTTGTAGTAGGAATAATAAAGTAACAGCAGTAGTAAAGCAAAGACAGTAGTAAGAAAAGCAGTAAACAGTGGGATTCGAGTGCGGTAGGCATAGGGATGGATGGACGGGCGTTGCATGGACAAGACAATTCACGTAGCAATCAGAACATAGGGCAATTGCAGATAAATAAGATAAAGCATCCAAGTACTAGATAATCCTAGGCATGTGTTCCATATATAGTCATACGTGCTCGCAATGAGAACTTGCACAACATCTTTTGTCCTGCCAGCCCGTTTGCAGCGAGGCCTCTAGGGAACTACTGGAAATTAAGGTGCTCCTTTTAATAGAGCACCAGAGCAAAGCATTAACACTCCGTGAACACATGTGATCCTCACATCAAAGCCATTCCCTTCCAGTTATCCTGATTTCTGTCACTTCAGGGCCATAGGTTCCGGACAACAACGTGTGTAAACAACTTGCAGATAAGTCCAAAAAAAATACTATCATAATGAATCAATAACATATTCAGATCTGAAATCATGGCACTCGGGCCCTAGTGACAAGCATTAAGCACAACAAGTCGCAACAAAGTCATAAAACACTAATAAAAGATACTAGGCACCATGCCCTAACAATCTGATGCCATTACATGAACGATCTCATCCAATCCCTACCATCCACATAGCCTACAGCGGGGGATTACTCACTCATAGATGGGGGAAACATGGATGGTCGATGGAGATGATGGTGGATATCGATGGAGATGGCTCTGGGGGCACTTCCCCGTCCCGGCAGGGTGCTAGAACAGAAACGTTTTGTCCCCCGAATCTCCCCTTCGGTGGTGGCGGCGCTGCGAAACTTCTTCTAGAAAACCGTCGACCCCCCCGGAGTTTTTAGGTCAGAAGGCTTCTTATAAGCGAAGAGGGAGACCGAGGGGGTGCCTGGGGCCACCACACCATGCCCTGGCACGACCAGGCCTAGCCCGCGCCTGGGGGGGTGTGGCCAGCCCCTGGCCCTCCTCTGTCTCGTATTCTGGCTCCTGGAGTCTTCTGGAAAAATAGGCACTTTGGATTTTGTCCCGTCCAATTCCGAGAATATTCATTTTCTGACTTTCCTAGAACCAAAAACAGCAGAAAACAGGCAGCTGGCACTGTGGCTCTTGTTAATAGGTTAGTCCAAGAAATCATATGAAAAGTACTCCAAAGTGTGGACAAAACACAAGAAAGTGGATAAATCCAAGCATGGAACATCAAAAATTATAGATACATTTACAATGTATCAGTGGTTCATGAAAAGAACAGACATGCAATGACACTGGTGGATCCTTATGTTGTTTGTTTAGAGGAACAGACATGCAATGACACTGGTGGATCCTTGTGTGGTCCGTGAAAAGAACACGCATGCAATGACACTGGTGGATCCATGTGTGGTTCCTGAAAAGAACAGACATGCAATGACACTGGTGGATCCTTATGTGGTTTGTTTAGAGGAACAAACATCCAATGACACTAGGTGTGGTTCATGAAAAGAAAAGACATGCAATGACACTGGTGTATCCATGTGTGGTTCATGAGAAGAACAGACATGCAATGACACGGGTGGATCAATGTGTGGTTCCTTAAAATAACTGACATGCAATGACTCTAGCTATGGTTCATGAAAAGAATAGACATGCAATAACACTGGTGGATCCATATGTGGTTTGTGGAAGTAACAGACATGCAATGACTCTAGCTGTGATTCATGAAAAGAACAGACATGCAATGACACTGGTGGATCCATGTGTGGTTCATGAGAAGAACACACATCCAATGACACTGGTGGATCCTTATGTGGTTCATGAAAAGAACAGACATGCAATGACACTGGTGGATCCTTATGTGATTTGTTTAGAAGAACACACATGCAATGACACTTGGTGTGGTTCATGAAAAGAACAAGCATGCAATGACACCGGTGGATCCTTATGTGGTTTGTTTAGAGGAACATACATGCAATGACACTGGTGGATCCTTATGTGGTTTGTGAGAAGAACAAACATGCAATGACTCTGGCTATGGTTCATGAGAAGAACACACATGCAATGACACTGGTGGATCCATGTGTGGTTTGCGAAAAGAACAGACATGCAATCACACTGGCTGTGGTTCATGAGAAGAACGCACATGCAATGACATTGGTGGATCCTTATGTGGTTTGTTTAGAGGAACATACATGCAATGACACTGGGTGTGGTTCATGAAAAAAACAGACATGCAATGACACTGGTGGGTCCATATGTGGTTTGTAAAAAAACAGACATGCAATCACACTGGGTGGATCCACGTGTGGTTCATGAGAAGAACACACATGCAATAACACTGGTGATATGTGGTTTGTGAAAAGAATAGACATGCAATGACTCTAACTGTGGTTAATGAAAAGAGCAGACATGCAATCACACAGGTGGATCCATGTGTGGTTTATGAGAAGAAAACAGATCCAATGAACTCTAGTGGATCTACCTTGGCATAATTTGATGTAGTCCACGATGTATTTCATTATACAAGACACTTTCCATTTTTATACTACTTATTTTTGCCCTTGGCTTTATGTGGTACTACTTAATTTTGCCCCCCTCTCTCTATCTTTCGTAGAAGCCCAAACTTGTGTTCACCATGTCTGCTACTCCCTGATTGGTTGTCACAGTTGTCACGCGGATCGTGCGCATGAACCGTTGATTCTGTGTGATCCAACGATGATCGTTTCACACATCATGCCCTTCACAGTACAGCGTGAGACAGCACGGACGTCTCCCTCAGCGAGACTTCTACAGGAAGGAACACGATGTCGTCCATGGAAAAAGTCGTTGAGCGGTCATGTCAAGTTTAATCAAGTCTGAAAAACCTACTACTGCTACTACAACACATGCACAGGGCAACGAGGTCATCGAGTGCACGGTTGTCGACGGGACGCTGCAATTTATTGCCACTTGATTTTAATAAGACATATTCCATTCTTACGCATCGCTCTCAATCTCACTTCCAACTGGGCCCTACCGCTAGTAACTTCCATGAGTCAAGGGCCCCCCTCGAGTAGATCTAACGTTGCTAGAAATTGATTCCGCGCCACTTGCATGCAGTGGAATCGAGGTCTGCCATGAGTGTGTTTTCAATGCAGCTCTAAAGTGGAGATCGTGGCTGTTCCAAAAAAAGGGAACCCAAAAAAAGGGTGGATATCATGGTAGCCCCCTGCCCCCCGCCCACCACACGTGTCCACTCGAGGACTACGAATGGTCCGATGTTTATAACCCCCCTCGACCTTCTTATTCCATGAGCTCGTGTCATTTTCCCCCAGTCTATCTAGTCCCAAGATCCCAATCTACACCTATCGCACGTGCCGAAGCTCCCTCACTTACACTACCTCCTTCCCTTGGTGCGCCATGAAGCGTATGCGTGAAGACGAGCCGGAGGTGAAGCCAGTTGAAGGTGCAACAGCAAATGGCTCGGTCATCGCCAAGCAGGCGGAGGCGTCTTCTCGGGGCATGAATGCTGCTCGTCGCCGTGCCGTCTAGGGTGCGACCTCATCCGTCTAGCCAGTAGCCGTCGCCGCCGAGCAGCAGGTGTTAGCCATCGCCGCCGAGCAGCAGGTGGCCGACAATGTCGTGGTGCCAGTTGCAGATCTATATGGGGGGCAGGCGGCAGGCGGAGGCAATCCGGTGCTCTACATCAACGACCCCATCGCCATACAAGAAATCTTAGACGCAATCGTGGAGAATGACGAGTTCGAGGAGGAGGTCCCTGATGAGGAGTCCGAGGTACTACATTGCTAGCTTCTCTAGTCGTAGCCGCAGTTTCCACTGTTTATACATAGGATTTGCTAAATTGTGTACATATTCTTTTGTTCTTGAAGTAGGGTAGTATATATATGGTTCGATCGGTCGATTGATTCATCTGCCATCTAGTCACAAAACCCCAATCTGCTCATCTGCCATCTAGTTGAGTTTGCAAGTTGAGTGTTGATTTCGATACACAGCAGGCCTATAACATTATATTTTTATTCCTTACTGAGCCCAATGATTCAATTTTGCTCTAAAATAGTGCAAGGACATCTGATGGTGTCATTTTCTTAGGGATGGTTAGTGAACCTCAGGCAGCAATGCACATAAACAATATAGGTTGTGTTGTTGGTATTTTGGTTCTCCGACTCCATTGCTCAAAAAAATGAGGCCCTAATTTTTTTCTCATATGGGACCTATATATATAATCTTTGTATTGTTTCTGATCTATGCATGTGTTGTATGATGCATATGTATATCCTTGAATATTGTTTTATACGATTACATTTCAATTTCTTATTGTGGCCAATGATTCAAAGTTTCCCCAAAGAGAGGCAGACACATTGGTGTCAGATTTTTTCAGGGATGAGTGAGCAAACCTGGGACCATATACAAGATCAATATAAGCTGTGCAATTGTTACTTAGTTCGCTTACGCCATCTCTGTAGAAACTTATAAGGCCACAATCTTTATTCTACATTCATAGAACTATGATATTTGAATTATCTATTCCATGCATTCATAGTGTATAAGAATTACATTTTAGTTTGTCACCGAGGCCGATGATTGAAATTTTCCCCAAAAGAGTTCAAGCGGAGACACGTATGATGGTGTCGTGTTTTAGGGATGGGTTGGTGAACCTGAGGCAGCAATGCACACAAACAATATAGGTTGTGATGTTGGTACTTTGGTTCTCCAACTCCATCTCTGAAACAAATTATGAGGCCCTTGATTTATTCTCATATGGAACTACATATATGATCCTTGATTTATTTCTGATCTTTTAATGATTGGTATGATGCATATGTATATGAATGGTTTTGATTCTAAGTATTTTTCACATGTACCTGAAGATTAATTGTTTGGTTTTTTATTTATAATTACAATATTTAGGCTTATTTTTGTACTTGACTATGTATATCTCTGAATATTGTTTTGTACGATTACATTTCAATTTCTTATTGTGGCCAATGATTCAAATTTGCCCCAAAGAGAGGCAGACACATTGGTGTCAGATTTTTTCAGGGATGAGTTAGCGAACCTGGGGCCATGTACAAGATCAATATAAGTTGTGCAAGTGTTGCTTGGTTCGCTTACGCCATCCCTGTAGAAACTTATGAGGCCGCAATCTTTATTCTACATTCATAGAACTATGATATTAGAATTATCTATTCCATGCATTCATAGTGTATAAGAATTACATTTTAGTTTGTCACTGAAGCCGATGATTGAAATTTGCCCCAAAAGAGTTCAAGGGGAAACACGTATGATGGTGTCATGTTTTAGGGATGGATTGGTGAACCTGAGGCAGCAATGCACACAAACAATATAGGTTGTGTTGTTGGTACTTTGGTTTGCCAACTCCATCTCTGAAACAAATTATGAGGCCCTAGATTTATTCTCATATGGAACTACATATATGATCCTGGAATTGTTTCTGATCTTTTAATGATTGGTATGATATATATGTATATGAATGGTTTTTATCATAAGTATTTTTAACATGTACCTGGAGATTAATTGTTTGGTTTTTTATTTATAATTACAATATTTAGGCTTGTTTTGTACCTGACTATGCATATCACTGAATAACGTTTTGTACGATTACATTTCAATTTCTTATTGTGGCCAATGATTCAAATTTGTCCCAAAAGAGAGGCAGACACATTGATGTCAGATTTTTTTAGGGATGAGTTAGTGAACCTGGGTCGATGTACAACAACATTACAGGTTGTGCAATTGTTACTTGGTTCACCTACTCCATCCCTGAAGAAACTTATGAGGCCCCTAGATTTATCCTACATTCACTCTGATGCAATTATTTCTCATTCTGTTGAGATGAAATGATATATGAACCGATCAAACTATTGCTAAGATGCTTTATCTTTGATATCCACGGATATATTGTCTTACATATACATGTTGTCAATTCTTGAGTTGTAATACAACTCAATCATATGTATGAGTTCTAAGTTATGTTCTTAAAAATCAACAGGAGGATGATGATGAAGTGGACGATAGCAAGGTATCCAGGGACAACAAGAGCCGCTACGTGCTGAGACGGTTACGGTGTGGGCTAATCCGATTCCACCATAGGGGGGACTGTTTTGCCCATTCTGTGGCAGAGCAATCAACATGGATCTCAACAGCATGATCCAGCACGCGGAGGGTGTTGGCAGAGGTGGAGGCAGAAGCCATAGGCCGATTACCTTGGCACGGCACGCAGCCTACGGCAAATTCCTCCGGGAGTATGTCAGGACTGGCCTGTATCCCATTGACTAGGCTGTCGCTGCCTCCTGCTGATAAACCCTTGCCCTTCTAGGCGTCTCCGTGTCCCGGCCTCCTGCTGCCGCCCCTGCTTTTATTTTGTTTTAGTTAATTATTACTTGTGTGTGGCATGTAAGACAATATATCTGTGGTGTCTCTGGTGAACCTTCTATATTAATCTACTCCTTTATATGGAGTGCCTTAAAATTTCTAGTATTCAATTATATTACTGATCATGCTCATGCACACTACAAAATATTTCTAGTGCTCGATTATATTATAATTGTCAATGAATACATCAACAAGTTAAATTGGTCGAAATTTTGTATTGAAGTAACTAAATGATCTCACATCGGCGGTGGACGCGCGGGTAAAACGTTGGCATCACCAAGACCTTGAGCGACGCAGCCTTCAAAGAAATTCCTTGTGTTCAACAACGGGTTGCCGCCGCCCAGCTACGAATTCGCTTACAGGTCCAACATGACAGAACTTGAGCTACCACAGAGACCTCGGCAGAGGTGGCAGAATTGGTGCGGGTGCAACCACGGCGACCGTGAGCTCGGATTCTAGAGGAGGAAAACAGAACCGAGCATGGTCGACACGGTGATAGATCTCACCGGGAACCAATTCTCGTCCCTGCACCGTGCCATGGGTGCATCCATGGTGAGGGCAAGCTCCGTCTCGGGATGGGGAGGAGAGCGGGGCCGAGCAGGTTCATCACGTCCCAGCTCTGCGCCATGGCTGTAACCACAGATTGCCGCTCCAGGGAAGAAGAAGACGCATAATGGATGTAGGTGCCAACGCTGCAAGCCTACAGGGAGGAGAGCTGGGCCGAGCAGGTTCATCCATGTCCCAGCTCCACGCCATAGCTACGACGCCCCACAGATTACCGCTCCGGGGAAGAATAAGACGCATAATGGATGCAGGCGCCAACGCTGCAAGCCTAATTGACACCTAAGCGACTGGAGCGACATAACGGCGGGAATTGACAGGGGGCCCAACTTGACGGCCGTTAGCCTAATTTTTTGTATTGAAACGTAAAGTTGAATTCGTGTCGAAAAAGACCCTCTGAGTATTTGGCACACCAACTTTAGTCATTCCGGCTGATTTCAGGAAACTTGGGTACCACGTTGCCTGGACGACCCAACTCTCGGGCCGCAAAATGATATTCTCCCCGGCAAGGCCAATGTGATAGCGGATGCTCTTAGTAGACTGCCATGTAGATTAAACACCATGATTAAGGAAGCTCAGCCAAGTCTGCAAGAGGAGATGGAGAATTTTAGAATGGAGCTAGTTAGCGAAGGATTTCTAGCCAGTATTAAACTTCAACCCACTTTGGTCAGTCAGATAAAGGAAGCCTAGAAAGGAAATGCCAGTATTGATGGAATTAAGCATCGTATAGGTACAGGGAAGGTATCCGGACTCACTGAAGATGAAGAAGGAGTTCTATGGTATAAAGGATGTATCTGTGTGCCAGCAGATTCAGAGTTGAAGCAAGTCATTATGCAGGAAGCCCATGATACTCTTTATTCTTTTCATCCGGGGGGAACGAAGATGTATTAGGATTTGAAGGAGCAATTTTGGTGGCATAAAATGAAGAGAGAAGTCGGAAGCTATATAGCCAAGTGTGACATATGTCAGAGAGTCGAAGCGGAACATCAGCGACCCGCTGGACTTTTGCAACCATTACAGATTCCAGAATGGAAATGGGATTCTGTTGGAATGGATTTCATCATAGGTTTGCCTACATCTAGTAGGGGAAATGATTCTATTTGGGTCATAGTGGATAGACTGTCCAAAGTAGCTCATTTCATACCCATCAAGATTACCTATCAAAGCTCGAAGCTAGCAGAGTTGTACATTGCTAGAATAGTCAGTCTACATGGAACCCCCAAGACCATTGTGTCGGATCGACGAACCCAGTTTACCTCAAGATTTTGGAAGAAAGTCCAAGAAGGATTAGGAACCAAACTGAACTTTAGCACCGCTTATCACCCCCAGACCGACGGACAGACAAAAAGAGTAAACCAGATCCTAGAAGATATGTTGAGAGCCTATGTGTTAGAATATGGATCTAAATGGGAAGATTGTCTACCTTTCGTGGAATTCTCATATAACAACAGTTATCAAGCCAGTTTGCAAATGTTCCCATTTGAGTTTTTATATGGAAGGAAGTGTCGTACCCCCTGAATTGGTCGCAAGTCGGAGAGAGTTAGATCTTCGGACCAGCCATCCTACGAGAAGTCGAAGAGAAGGTTCACAAGGTCCGTGAACACCTCAAGACCGCCCAATCCAGACAGAAGAGTTACGCTGACAAAAGACATCGAGACCTAACCTTCAATGTCGCAGAGTTTGTGTATCTCAAAGTATCAGCCATGAAAGGAATGCAGCGTTTTCAACTGAAAGGGAAGCTCGCCCCCAGATACATTGGACCCTTCAAGATTTTAAGCCACCGAGGAGAAGAATCCTATCACCTAGAACTGTTGGAAGAGATGTCAGCCGCACATAATGTGTTTCATATCTCGTTACTTCGCAAATGATTAGAAGTTCCAGAGAAGACCGAAGTTTTCAAGAACATCGATCACCGAGCTATAGATATCAACAAGGATTTAACCTATCATGAAGTATCTATTCGTATTTTAGAAGAAGCTTTCAGAACCACCTGGACTAGGAGTATCAAGTTTCTCAAAATCCAGTGGAGCAACCATACTGAAGAAGAAGCTACTTGGGAGCGAGAAGATTATATTAGGACTGAGTTTCCCAATCTCTTTAGTTCCTAGTTTTCTTGAATCTCGGGACGAGATTCAGTTTAAGGAGGGAAGGTTTGTAACACCTCAAAAATATTAAATAAGATTATCAAATTCTAATCACCCAAGTTTAGGGTTAACAAAAACTTTTATTCCTAAAACCCTTATGAATGCATGTGTGTTTGTTATTAATGCATGAATGCTTGCTATGTCATGTTTGATTGCTATAAATGATAAGGATTAGTTTAAAGATGAAAACAATATCATCTAGGTCTTTTCCAAACAAAATCAAATCAAAAGAAATTCAATTACGAAGGCATATGATCAAATGGTCATTTTTGCCAAAGTTAACCACTAGCCCACTTTCGGCATCTCAAGTAAATGATTTCAAACAGAAACAATTCTACTTATTTTCACCCCTTGCTAGACCAAGTGAAAATGAACAAAAGTTAAATTTACAAACTTACATAAACTATTTTCAAATCCATTTGAGAGGCATTCCAAAATTGAATCAAGTGTAGGTACCTAGATCACCCTTTTTCAAAAATCACTCAAACCAGCTCCACTGGACAAATCTTAGCAACCAGAGACACCCAAGCATGTGACCAGCACATCCACCAAAAATCATTTAAAAATTCAAAGGTTTAGTTCATGCGGCCATTTGATCGAGCACTTAACAGGCAGAGTACAACTATACCTACTATCTACTGTTTTGATCAATCAATTGCTCACCTTTGTACTCCATTCAACCTCAATAACTAGCCCACGATCACTCCTAGTACCAGCCTGTGTGATTGAGCCTCTCTCACTCGCCGTAATGACCAGTGCAAGGTGGTACCCGAGTGTGCCATGTCGGTCGAGCATGGACACGACACCACGAGCCGCGCCGCCCTCGCCCTCTAGAAGGTAGGCGTGACCTCACCGCACTCGCCCGTCCACCCCTCTACCAACGACAAGCAGCGGAGAAGCCAACACAGCCTTGCCACTCTCCTCTGTCTGCCATGCCGAGCGCATGCCAGAGTGCCAAGCCATTCCCGTGCAACCACTCTACCGCCTTCTCCTTATGTGAATCGCTGCCACACCAAGAACCTCCTGCAGACATCGACTGCTCATCGTCAGACGCCTGTGACCACCGTGACGCCATGATTTAACGCCATGGTATTCGGAAAGCAGCATGGACGTCTCCCGTCCGATTAAGACCGCACTTCGCCGTGCCACTATGAGCATGAAGACCACCAGGGAACACCACGTCAACCTATGCCCACAGCCATGCTGATAACCCTATGTATCAACGTCGCCGACGAGCCCGAGCCATACCGCGTCGCTCCTCTCGCCGGTGTATAAATAGGACCCCTTCCCAGCCTCCAAAGGATCACTCAGAAACACCCCTGACCATTCCCCGAAGCAAGGCGAGCACCACATCACCGGAATTTCACCGGAGCCCGTCGCTACAGTGAAGGAAATGGGCCGTTGATTGGAGCCACCCTAGGAGTCGCCATGACCACCATTTGACTCGCCGTCGTCTACCAGCTCGTTCGCCCCCATCACCGGACCTAGCTGGAGCCCTAGTAAGCCCCCATCGACCCCAACCATAGCGCTAGGTTTAGAATCTCGCGTGCTCACTATGACGTAGACGATGAACCAGAGTCGTTGATCTCATTCTAATCGCGCGGTTGAGATTGGCCGATACCGTTTCTCTTAGATACTGCCGCTGACGTGTGGGACCAGCCTGAGAGCTGCCCGCTACACGCGCGCTGTGCAGTTGGACCGGCCCATTAGCATTCCTGCGTTAGCCCAGAGATTCAAATATAGATTTTACATTTAATTCAAAATCCTATTTTGTAGCTGTGTTCAAAATTAAATTCAGAGAGATTTAATGAACCAAATTGCATTATTCCAATTTTGTTAAAAAGGTATTGAAAATCTCTACACACTCACGTTGGATTCAAACCCTTTGAAATTATCGATCACCCATGTTAAAAATAACAAGTCAGAGACTTTTACCACTTTAAACATTTTTATAAAATCAACCATAGATTCTTTTGAGTTGATTCCAGCTCTCAAAAATCACATTTGCCATGATCTATATGAATATGTAAAAATATTTAGTTCTAAATGAAGTAACCATGGACTAGTAATAAAAGAATGTTATATAGGCATTTCTAGACACTTTAATATTATTAAATAGCAATATTAAACTTTGTAATATATGCCAACCTCTTTAAATCACATTCCCAAGTATTGGAATATATGGTGATGACATGTGTCAACATGATTCCATATTCTAATAGGAGAATATTAAATCTTAAGTATTTTTCAATGAGTAGAAATTGCATTTCCAAAATAAGATAAATAAGAATATGTCCATATTTCATGTGATGATTGAGATGATGCTAGATCATCTAATATAAGCCCTTGTGTGCTAAATAGAAGTAGTTAAGTATTGTTTGGTGATTGTGTACATTGTATTTATGTATAGACGCTAGTGCCGACCCGGGGTATGAAGACGAAGAAGAGAACTTCGACAACTACACTACCCAAGGCAAGCCATCCTATGCAAGCTAGCCATATGCAAGATACTATATGTATTCTATTGAGATGCAACTTTACCAATTCCCAGTTTTACCTACAAGCTTTACTTTTCCCTTTACCAAAGTTTCTTAAATAGAAATTATTGATGATTAGTGGAAAATGAAATAGATGCCCTCAAGAGCATAGATCTAAGCTTGTGTATTTACACTTGATTAGAACCCCTCAATAGTGACACCTTCATTAATAGTTGCTAGTGCTAAGCTCATATGGGTCACTTTAGATGGGAACACTTGGAGAAAATGATTATGAAAACCTTGAAATGATGAGTCATTTTATTGAAATGTTTTGACATGTGTTATGAAACACAATGATTTGACGATGATACTAAATGAGGCATGTGCCTTGACTTTTTGATAAACACTGATGGTTGGGTTTGGATGCGATACCATTCCAATTTTACCGTACAGCCACAATACCTAAGTTGGGTAGGGCTTAACTGGAAGTTTATATGTCCTAGTATGGGTTCCCTCGCGGAAAGAGGTTGAGCTGAGGCTACCTCGTGAATATGAATGTCCACCTATGCAGTTCCCGGGATGGCAGTTGGTCATGGCTGGGAGGCCAAGCTCATAGGGGAGGTGCCTATACTAGGGTGTGTAATTGAAAGGTTAGGATTGATTATCCGCATACCAAGTATGATGATTCAGGGTTATCCCTGGCGAATGTATCGAATTTTATGGTGAAAGTGTACCATCTCTGCAGAGTGTTAAACTATTCAAATAGCCACATCCGTGGTTATGGATAGTTGGAGTGGCCATACTGTTCCGTTGTCAGATATTTTCAAAATAACTTGTGACTTGAACTATGACTTTGACTTGACCACAACAGGGTTGTGGACATGAAAACTAGGTTCCCACTTAAGTAACCTAGATAACTAAAATAGATCTTTACTACTAAGTACTGCTGGAATAAAACTAGCTTATTGCAAACAAGACTAAAGCTTAGGATTCCTACTAGAAATGTCTTACTTACATTAGTGATAGTTTGCGAGTACTTTAAGAGTACTCATGGCTTTCTCACTGGCTATTCCCATGGCCATACTATGATGAAGGTTATCCGTAGGATGGATAGTAGGATGTCTACGATAACTAGGATCATCTCCCATCGTCAGCATTGCCTATGACAATGAAGATGGAGTCTACTACGTTTATTTCCGCTGCTTTGATGTGTATTCAGACTTGATCATGAGATCAACTATTTGTAAGACTATTATGGTTTATAATGGATGATATACTGTGGTACCAATTATATTATGTCTCGCAAAAATGGTAATCCTAGGATTGCGATGTACAGCATAACAGGCATCTAGACTGAAAAATCCGGGTGTTGACACCCTCCCAAATCACAATTGCAAATTTAAACATTCAAAAGGTCGCTGAAAATTAAACACAGTTTTGCGGCCACCGGGCACAACATAGTTCAGGTGATGCAATCGCCAGAAATCACCGAAATACAAGTCCATCGGTTAAACATGCGAGAAACACGAAAATCAAACGAAGGGGATATCATCCGTCATGACGAGGCGCCCGGTTGCCGAAGGAACGATGGTGCCGGCCTGGTGCCGATCGGGTCGGGTCGCAGCAGCCGCCGTGTCGGGTGCTTCGGTTGGCGGCCGCTCGGCTCTCGGAGAGGATCAAGGCGTGATGGTCAACACACCACGCCTTCACCTTGTCGTCCATGTCCTTCGTGTTGACCACCAAGATCACCAAGTCCTCCTCCTCTTCTTTGCCTCCACGTTAGCCTTGATGAGGCAGAGCTTGATGTCCTGCCGCTCGATGACCGATGCCTACCTTGTCGTGCTGATCTCCTCCAACCTGGTGGCCTGCTCTGTCCTCACGGCGGCGTGCGTGGCGATGTTGGCCATGCAGGCCAGGATGGACGAGTGCAGCTTCTCGATCGCCAGCGCCGCGTCTCTCATGGCCTTGGCCTTCTTGTGGCCAACGGGTCGACCCTCTAAGGCCGCCGATGGTGCCGCTCTGGGGTCGTAGGCGGTTGCCTTGGCCTTGGCGAGAGCGGTCCGCGTCTCCGCCCACTTGTCGCACCCCTCGATCCATGCAAAGACGTGGATTAACTTAAACTCGTTGTTCGTCATTGTTCTCGCGGTAGGTGGCAATCATGGGGCGTATCTACGAACAATACCAACAATCGGACACAAATTTCAAATGGGCGGGAGCGGGCGACGATGGGGGATGCTTTCCTGATCGTCGTAGTTGGTGCCACTGACATGGATGCAACGCATCTCCTCCACGACATCGTGCCACTTGTTGCAGACGTGATGGATCATGGCCGAACGGTGAGACATGCCGGAGTCGTTGCGGTCATGGTACAAGAACTTGAAGTAGGGATCCAACAACCGCCGCTCATCGTACGTCACCTTCACCCTCTTCCAATAACAGTCCGAGTTCTGGTTGGCGCCGGTGAAGGGGATGCTGACGGTCTTCCAAGCTTCGGTGAGGCACTCATCCTCCCTCGATCTCCACTTGGGCCGCGTTCGCCGCCTCCTTTCTTCTTTTTCTCCCCTTCCACCTCTACCACCTTCTTCTTCCCTTTTAGGTCGGCCGCGATGGTCACCGGCACCTCCACCATCTCATCCTCGGCCTCTGCCACCTCCGCGTACGCGTAGACCTCGTCCTCCCAAGGCTCGCCGCCATCTTCCTCGCCATCCACATATGTAGTGGCTTCTTCTTGCGTGAAAGCATGGGCGGAGCTGCCGTTCATGATGTCGGCCATGATGGAGTCGCCGTGGTTCGCTCCGCCAAATATGTTAGGGGCGCTAGGGCTTCTGCATGCACCGAACAGGTTGGGGGCGCTCTGTATGTTGCCTGAGATGAACTGGGTGAAGCCATCCCTCTATGGGGTCACGCCGCCATTGAAAGGAGGAAGGCATCGATGGGCCGGTGAGTGTCGTTGGCGAGGGAGTTGGGGTAAAAACCGCCGAGCGGGTCAAAGTTGTTGTAGCCCGATGAGAAACGAGTGAGGTGTAACACCGTGTTTGGTTGGCCGGATGACGACGAGGAGGAGATGCTACTCTGGCTCCCCAGGATGTGGAGTCCAGCGCTATTAGTCGGCGCCGCCATTCCCGCCATGGCGGCCGCACGCTGCACCGCAAGAGTGGTCGTATGGGCCTGCTCCGTCTGGGCCTTCGCCGCCCTACACAGCCTCAAGTTCTTCTCCCTCAGCCGGAGGATGGCATTCTGCACCTGCCGGCGCTGGATGTCGAACGCCCACTCCGCGTTGGTCATCCCCTTCGGGCGCTGCTTGTCAGCCTTCCCTTCTTTGCAGGCGCTGATGCGTAGGGAGCTTGGTACCTCTTCGGCGGCATGGTGGTGGCGGCGGGTGGCGCACGGGAGGGGAGAGGTGGGCAGAAATGGCGGAGTGGCGACGGTGATGATGGATCAAGGCCAGGAGGGAAAAGAGAGGGAAATGGAGGGAAGATTTTGGTGTCCTGCTGACAAGGCCGGGCCGCCAAAATTTTCAAGTTGCATCGGCGCCCCGATTAACCCCCCCCCCCCTCGGGTAGGGTTCGCCCTGGGAGCGCCGGATGTTTAGTTGGGCCACACCGGCGCCATTTCTGTTTTGGGGGAGGGCGAGTTTTTTTGCGCCGACGCCTCCATTTCACCCTTAGGGAGCCTTTAGGGGGGCGAGAGCATCTCCACTCGACGACCCTAAAGCCCTCCTAAAGGGCTATCGAGGGTGTCGTCGCTCAAAATCGTGCCTAGCCCACATCCCCCAATTTTTTATTCGCGTCGGCGCAGCCTGTTTAGTCATCAAGTGCCCCCAGGCAAAACCCTACCCACAAAGGGGCAAGCGGGGCGCCGGATGGAGCTGAAAACGCCGCGGGCCAGCCCTAGTAGTGGGAGAGGTGCTTCGTTTTCAGAGACGACGTGCCACGTCGACCGGCCACGCGGCGGCGCGCCCTTACTTTTCGCCCTTTTCAACGCTTCCCGCCCTGTCCCGCTATATGTAGGAGGAGTTCGACGCACAGCTAGCGATCTACAACCCCTATTCGAGCTATGGGGTGTCACTCGAGGACCGCCGCCGCCACGCCCTCCTGGCGAGAGCAACACCTCCCATCGTCGTGGCCGACGTGCCCTCCTGGCGAAAGCAGCGTCTCCCACCATCGTGGGTCGTAGTTGTTTTTTTAGCTCATTTTATGTAAACATTTAATTGAAACTGAGTATCAGTTGTGCGTATAAGGAGAACGATTGGGCGACTACGTCTACTGTAATAAAAACCACGCCGGCACCCCATACGGGCAAAAAAAAAAGTCCGCACCAGACGCCATATGGGAGGACAAGTGGAGATGCTCTAGGTCTGGATTGATGACATCACGGCATCCCATACACAGTGATGGCAATTTTGCTGAGGAGTATGATGGCAATTTTGCTGAGGCTGGATGGATGAGTTGGGCATTTGGAAGAATGAATCCCTGACGGCGACACATGAATGTGCGAAGGAAGAAAAAAAAACAACGATGCGTGAGGAAGTATATGAACAGCTCTTCCAGTTTTGTTGGACAACATTGCTTTTTCTTTTTGGGAAAACATTGCTTGTTTTTAATGCAGTAGAAAAGTACTGGATCCATAAAGTTTCTTCGGGCTATTGTTGTACGAGGATCAATTCTGGGTTAAAGCTGGACTCGACTAATGCTTGGGGTATAATGTCAAGTACTAGGCATCTGAATTCACAAGGAGAAAACGATGATGCACAAGGAAGTGTTTTACTGCTGTGCGAGGCCCACTCCAGGCTGGTGGTAGCAAACTAATTAATCCCGGATTAATATGTTCTTGGCAGGTTATCTACAATATCAGAATTACAGCACTCTGTTTCCAACCAAACAGATTGCCCGGCCATCAACAAACACGCCGGATCAACCCCGGTCCACCCACTCCTCAATCAACCAACTCGTCAGGGTGATGCAAAACCCATGGAGCAGCTCACGGAGGAGGAGGATGATGCAGCGTTCTCTGTAAATGATCACTCACCAGATGATGACTCCATCCTCTGCGTTATCAGACGCACCGCAGCATTGGCAGAGGAGAACGCCCCGTGGAAGCTCTCCTGGTACGAGAGCTCCTGCAAATCTCCGACCATCTTCATCAGGATCTCCCCCACATCAGACTGCTTCGCCGTCAGGGACTCCCGGTACGACCTCGCGGCGGTGTTGCTGATGTCCACGTTGGCCGGCTCCGGGCAGTACTCGCCGTCCAGCCACTTGTGCAGTGTCTCCCTCAACCACTCGGATTCCTGTTAAAACGCAATCAATCACCAGGTAGTTGCTGCTAGTACATGATAAACGGGAGAGTAAGGGAAGGTCAGAGAAGTGAAATAATATGGGAGCAGACCTGCGCTGCTCCTGCAGGCGTGAGCCAAGAATCGGGCACCCTCAGCTCCTGCACGCGGTTGTCTTGGTCACCGTCGAAGCCGGCGGCGCGAGGAGGAGGGGCCAAGGGCGACCGTTGAGAGGAGGCACGGATGGAGGTTAAAGCCGAGAATGGGGAGAATGGGCTGACGGGGGAAGGGAAGAAAGCTCGCGTCCTTGTGGGGGAGGAAGAAGCGAGGCCATTGAGGAGGAGTGGAGCACAGGATGAGGTAGAAGATGCCATTTTTTCCTTCCACCTTCCCCTTTTCTTGATTTTCCCATCTGTTCGAGAGGTGTGGTTTGTGCTGTTAGGAGGAGCAGGATATCGCTTTCAAAAAAAAAAAAAAATCGTCAAGTAACGTATTCCCTCACTCCCACACTATATAAGATCAACTCCAACAGCCGCACTAAATCTCGACGCTGTAAAATTGCTTTTCAGCACGCGTGATTCTTCCTTAGCGCGTGGCGCCTGCTTCTCCTCCGCAGGAGGCGCTAAAACTCGCGCGCTAAAATAGAGCGACATATGCCCCTCCACCAGACGCGCTAAAATGCACAGCGCGCGCTAGCGCAAACAGATATCACTAACTTCACAGCGCATCAACAAGATCAAATAAAACAAAATAAATAGAAGAACAAAGGACTCTCAACAATTACCAAATGCTTGTCTCACACAACCAAGTTCAACACAAATTAAGGACATAGTTCAAATGAAAATAATAAGTTCACACAACCAAGTTCAAGACTACATGTTGACACATAGCCATTGACAGTTCCATCCTATGCTTCTTGGGAGTCTTGGACGGTGGTGTAGGTGGTGTTGGCATGTGACGAATCTCCGTAGCCATCAACATTGATAGAAGGTGATGGATTCCCCATGAAGGCCATGTCATAGGCATCAACATTCATCCTAGGTGATGGATTCACCATGGAGGCCATGAATTCCCCCGATGTTGCTCCCATGCCACCGAAGCCACCCATACCACCGAAGCCTCCCATGTTTCTGAGCCCCATGTCACCCATACCATCATAACCTCCAAAGCCTCCGGTGTTGCTCCCATGCCTCCAAAGCCTCCAAATCTATCCATACCTCCAAATGCATTCATTCCTTCACTTTGGGCCTTCAAGTGGTTTGTCGCAATTCTTTTTTTGACCAGCACTTCATCACGAACAAGGTTTATGTACTCCTTTTGCCTTTCATCAATGTTGGACGTGTCAATGGTAAAGAGCTTTCTCTCTTCTTCCAATAAGCGCGCTTGCTCGGCGACGGCCACCTTTTTCTCCTCCAAAGCCAACTTCCTCTCCTCGGCCGCTGCAATCCTATCCTCCAAATGTACCCTACGCGCCTCGGCCTCGGCCTCCAATGTCCTTGCCACCTTTTTTTATCTTTGTTGTACTCCAAACTTGCATTGGCCATCCTATCCATAGCTTTTACTATGTCATCATCACCGGCCTTCTTCCCCCTCATCAACTCCTTGGTGGCCTTCCTTCCAAGCACGGGCTTCTTCGTGAATGCAACTGAGTGAGGAGTGGAGCTTCTCTTCTTGTTGTCATCACTTGATGCATCATCATCTATGATTGTGGTGGCTTTTTCTTCGGTGGCATTCATCTCTAAGTTGTGCACATCCAACCCATCATGGCTTTTCCACTTCTCCTTGTTCGACAGCTCGTCATAGCAATGGTGGAGCACAAATGACTTGCCAATAATCTTCTTCCCCTTCTTATCTTTCCTCCCTTGATCCTTGAACAAATTTCGGGAAATGGTGTTCTACATGGTGAACATAAGATAAGAATGAGTCACGAATATGAACAAACATATGCACATAAACATATGAGATGGATCACCCAACTTACCCTATCATCCAATGTCATGCCACTTGGATTGATTACGTCGACACTCGCCAAAGCACTTGCCCATTTTTGACAATCGGTGTTTATGATCGACCACCGGGACCGAAGAGAACGATCCGTGCGCTCATTGCCACTTGTGTTGCGTGCATCGAAGAACTGCTTCATCCTCGCCCAATAGGTGCCTCTTGATTGATTGGTGCCAACCACCGGGTCCATGGCAACCACCAACCATGCTCGGCATAGAAACCTATCCTCCTTGGAGGTGTAGTTGACTGTCCTACCAACCGGCGGCTCAATCAAACCTTCACCTTGCTCGTACACCACATACTCTTCTTCTTCATCGCCATTTCCATGCTCGGCGGCGAAAGATGACAAACATCCATGTGTGTCATGAATGTCTCATCGTCAACACTACAATGTAAAATGACCACGTATGAATATAGCAATGCTAGAATTCATGGAGAATGCATCTACCACACTAAAAATACGAGTTTTTACATTGTTGCCATTGTGTTGAGCAGCTTGGCCATGGCAGCATCACTGGCCGTGGAGCTGGCACCAGCGGTCAGTGGCGCCAGTGGCTGCCATGTGTCGGCATCGCTGCCGTGGTGATACGTCCAAAACGTATCTACTTTCTCGAACACTTTTGCTATTGTTTCTCCTCTAAACTTGTGTGATTCGGATGCAACTAACGCGAACTGACGCTGTTTTCAGCAGAATTGCCTTGGTGTCTACTTTTTGTGCAGAAAATCAACTATCAGGAAAAATCCCGGAAAATATGCCAAAAAACATATTTCACCCGAAGACTCCAGGAGCCAAAATACGAGATGGAGAAGAGCCAGGGGTGGCCACACCACCTGGTGGTGCGGTCGAAGGCCGTGCTGGGGTGGTGGGGCCCCAGCACCCCTCGGTCTCCCTCTTCGCCTATAAGAAGCCTTCCGCCTAAAACTCGGGGTTCGACGCTTTTTCCGTATGAGTTCCGCCCGCCACCACCAGATTCCACGAAAAGCACCGTAAACTCGTTCGCACCCGCCGGGATGGGGAATTGGAGGAGATCATCGCCATCGTCATCACCATCGCTTCTCCATCGACCATCCATGTTTCCCCCATCTATGAGTGAGTAATCCCCCGCTGTAGGCTATGGGGATGGTAGGGATTGGATGAGATCGTTCATGTAATGGCATCAGATTGTTAAGGCATGGTGCCTAGTATCTTTTATTAGTGCTTTATGACTTTGTTGCGACTTGTTATGCTTAATGCTTGTCACTAGGGCCCAAGTGCCATGATTTCAGATCTGAACGTGTTATTGATTCATTATGATAGTATTGTTTTTGGTCTTATCTACAAGTTGTATACACACGTTGTTGTCCGGAACCAATGGCCCCGAAGTGACAGAAATCGGGATAACCAGAGGGAATGGCTTTGATGTGAGGATCACATGTGTTCACGGAGTGTTAATGCTTTGCTCCGGTGCTCTATTAAAAGGAGCACCTTAATTGCCAGTAGTTCCCTTGAGGCCCCGCTGCAAACGGGCTGGCTGGACAAAAGATGTTGTGCAAGTTCTCATTGCGAGCACGTATGACTATATATGGAACACATGCCTAGGATTATCTAGTACTTAGATGCTTTATCTTATTTATCTGCAATTGCCCTATGTTCTGATTGCTATGTGAATTGTCTTGTCCATGCAACGCCCGCCCATCCATCCCTATGCCTATCGCACTCGAATCCCACTGTTTACTCCTATTGTTACTGTTGTCTTTACTTTACTATATTGCTACTTTGCTATTCCTACTACAAAACTGTTGCTACTGATAAACTGATGTGAGCAAGATTGTTTCCAGGTGCAGCTGAATTCACAACTCAGTTGTTAAGGCTTATAAATATTCTTTGGCTCCCCTTGTGTCGAATCAATAAATTGGGTTTCACTTCCCTCGAAAATACTGCGATACACCATCTATACTTGTGGGTCATCAAGACTATTTTCTGGCACCGTTGCCAGGGAGCATAGCTTTATTTATCAAGTTCACTTGGATTCTCTATTGTTCGTTGTTATCAATCCATCATGGGTAAGTCTCATGATGGCAAGTTTCCTATTTTACCATCCACTACAAGAAGAGGTACGGTTCTAAACACCTCTGCTGCTCTTGATTCACCATCTGTTATAAGTAAGCTCGTTACACCACCACATACACATGCTACACACTGCTGAATCTGAAACTTCTGATGCTTATGATGCTGCTTCTACTGTGCTTGATAAGAGTGGTTCATTAGGTCCTTTCCTAGATGCTACGATTGCTAGAACTATAGCTGGAAATACCGAAACTCCTAATGAAGACACTACCACACCTGTTAGTTCACCTAAGTCTAGTGAAAGTTATGATATTGAAGATAGCTATGTTGAGATGACCGATGAATTTATTAAAGAATGTAAAAACACCAATGATAGGAGCACTGCTAAGAGTCTCCTTGAGAGGCGTACTATTATACCCAAATTGTCTCCTATTGCTAAGTTTGCTGCTTCTCCCATAAACATTACAGATAAAGATTATGATTTCTCTCTCGATCTATCTTACTTAGCTATTGTTGAGAAAGAACCTTTTTGTGGGACTAAGAATTTCATCATGCGGTAGCACATATGAATGAACTTTCTACCATGAGTGGCTTGTTTTCTGATGATATTAAGATGCGTACTTACTTTGTTGCTAAGATTTTCCCCTTTTCACTGAAAGGAGAAGCTAAAACTTGGTTTAGTAATTTACCTCCTGGATCTATTGATAACCCTGAGTGCTTGATTAGTACTTTCCTGTAGAAATATTTTCCTCCTAGTGCTAGACATGCTATTTTGCAGGAACTTTTTGATTTTAAACAGGGAGAAAAAGAGGTATTGCCTGAATCTTGGGCAAGGTTTTGTGCTTTGATTCATGCACAAGCTGGAAGTCCATTACCTAAGAATGAGCTTCTTGATATATTTTATAATGGACTAACCGAAGAATCTAGGACATACCTAGATAGTTGTGCCGATTGTGTTTTCAGGAATAGGACTCCCAAGGAAGCTGAGGAATTAATGGCTAAAATAAGTAAGAATTATGAAGATTGGACTCCTCCTAAACAAGCTATACCTGAAGTAATTGTACCTGAACCTCCTATTCCGGTGCCTATTCCAACATCAAAGAAGAGGGGAGTTATTGAATTAAATGATGAAGTGATGAAGGAAGCTAAGAAATGTCTTAAGGAGAAGGGAATTAGAGCTGCAGATGTCAAGAATTTACCTCCTATAGAAGAATTATGTAAGCCTATTCCCTATTCATCCACTATTGAGGTACACTCTCTCCAACACTTTGATGAAGGTGATATCCCTTACTCTAAACCTCATGATCAATGCTTAGAAGAATTCGATATCTTTATTGCTAAGCAAGATAATTTTAATAAAAGGGTGCAAAATCATCTAATGGAAAACACTAGAGCTATTGTTGAGTTGAAAGATATTGTGGAAAGAACCTCTAATGATGTTAAAATGATTGTTAAACACTTTCAAATGGTTCAAACTCAAATAGATTAACTCGTTAAAGTACAAAACGACTTGCTAGTTAATGCTGCTAAAGAAAAACATGCTTATGAAATTAGAACTAGAAGTGGAGCTACTACCCAGGATCCTCTATATCCTGAGGGGCATCCCAAAAGAATTGAGCAGGATTCTCAACAAGCTGAAAATAGTGGTTCTACTCGTAAGAAAAGGAAAAAAGAAGCATAAAACTGTTGTAGAACCCTCTGAACCTGCTTTAGATCCTAATAGTATATCTATCTCTGATGCTGAAACTGAAAGTGGTAATGAAGAAAATGAAGTTCCTAATGAAGAAAAAGTTGAAGAAGAACCTGAAAACCACACTAAGAATACCAAATACACTAAAGAGGATTTTATTGCTAAGAAACATGGTAGTGAAAGAGAACCTTGGGGCCAAAAACCTATGCCTTTCCCTGATAAGAAACACAAGTCAAAGGAACATGAACACTATAATAAGTTTTGTGAGTGGATGAAACCTTTATTCTTGCAAATTACTTTGACTGATGCTATTAAATTGCCTCCTTACTCAAAGTATATGAAGGACATTGTCTCGAATAAAAGGAAGATCCCTAATGAAGAAATTTCTACTTTGCTTGCTAATTATTCCTTCAATGGTAAGGTTCCTAAGACACTTGGAGACCCAGGGATTCCAACTATCCCTTGCTCTATTAAGAACAGTTATGTTAGAACTGCTTTGTGTGATTTGGGAGCTGGAGTTAGTGTTATGCCTTTCTCTCTCTATAAGAGGCTTCAACTAGAAAAGTTAATACCAACTGATATATCTTTGCAAATGGCTGATAAATCTACCACTATTCCTGTTGGTATATGTGAGGATGTACATGTTCAAGTGGCTCATAATTGCTTGATATTAACTGATTTTGTTGTGCTTGAAATGCCTGAAGATGATAATATGCCTATTATTCTTGGGAGACCTTTTCTTAATACTGTAGGAGCTGTTATCAATTGTAATCAAGGAAAGGTGACTTTCAATGTTAATGACAAGGAACATACTATCTATTTCCCCAAGAAGATTGAAAGGACTTATGGTTTGAATTCAATTGAACATGTTGAGGGCATTCAAGTTGGAAAAATATATTGTCCCATACCAAGAGAAAAATTTGAAACTATTATGATTGGGACCATTGCTATCAAAGTTGAGGTAACATAATCATTAGTGGAATACAAAGTTTTGTCTCATATGGAATTGTTTTGGTAGCAAGACCTGATCAACCTTGTTAACAAAAGGATTTCATTGAACAAAACAATGTTTTCACTATGATTATCTCCGTTTACTTCTATCCTATACATTTTTAGTTTTTGCTTTCGTTTAGTTTTCTTTATGTTGTTAGTTGCTTGCATGTTAGAGTGTCTTAGAACTTCTATAGTTCTAGCTTTGTTTTGTCCTTGCATTATTTCCAAAAAAATCTGTCTGTCAGAAAATCATTCTTCTATGCCTGAAAATGCCCAAAAATAAAGTGTCTCGAAAAATTCCAGAAAATTCATATTAAATTTTTACGTGAAAAAAGGGGCAGAGGAGTACCTAGGAGGTACCAGGGGGACCCACCAGGCAGGCACACCACCTGGTGGCGCGGCCTGCCCTAGGTGGCGCCATGCCCTGGTGTGGGCCATCCCTGCCCTCCCCCCCCCACTAACTCTCTCACCTGCCACTTTCTTTTCTCTCCCGAGTAAGCTCTAGTTCATTGCTCAAAATCGCATTCTTGCTATGCTTGCTCTCGATTTTTTCGATCTCCTTGCTCGGCACATCTTTCTTGCTGAAATTTGGAGCATTTGTTCCTTAGTATGTGACTCCTCTCCTTGTCCAAGTAGATTTGAGTTTAGTGGATTGTATATTGAGTATTTTGCTGCTATAGGTGACTGGTTATGAGAGCTTGTAAGCTTGTTTGATGCTTAGAGATATTGTTTTGATGCATGTTTAGGCCTCTTACAAGTCCCTATGAGTAGAATCCTTCATTATATTTACTTTGCAATCACTTGTTTAATAGGTGTTTAAAATTTCAGAATAAAAGATGAATGAGCATCAACTAAACCAACATAAACTTTGGGTGCCTGAGATCATGAAGGTCCACCGGGAGGAGGAAGTTTTTCCCTCCATTTATCCATGCTCTGAGTTCATGAGAGCTGCAGGAATTCTCCAAGATTTTCACACTTTGGTTTCTAATGCAGGGTTAGAGCACTTTTTGGAAGATGAACCTTGTCAATTTGTGAAGCTAACCATGTCTGTGGTGCAAGATTACCAATTTAGCCACTCTTTGCCTAACCCCATGGTCCATTACAAAATTTACAATATTGCTGTCGACCTTTCTCTTGATGATTTTTGTGCAGCTATTAAGGTACCTCAATGGGGATCATGTAGAAAGATTAAGGAGAGACCTGAACCACTCATGGATTTATACGCATAAATTTGCCAAGGGAGCAACTTCTCAAAGGAGAGTGGAAAAATCCGTAACATTCATCTTCCCTCCATTCGCTACTTTCCCTACTTTATTGCCAAGTGTGTTCTTGCTAGGAAAACTGCCAATAAGTTATCTTCATATGATCTAGCATTTATATCTACTGCTCTTAAACGAGATAGGTCTTACAACTTAGGTGCTTTGATAGCTTTCCGTCTTGCTGCTAACCGTGAGAAAGGTGGAATTGGTGGAGGCCTCATTGCTTCTCGTTTACTAGCATTGCATGGTTTAGTGCCTCATCATCTAGACCTACAGTTTCCCAAAGAAAGGCTTGATCTTAATTCCATGATACAGCATAAATTTGTTTCCTCATGGGCTAGTATGGGTGAGTTATCTTATGAAATAACCTTTCTCAAAGCTGGTTGGAGAAAGAGCAAGTCCGAGCGTGTTGTTCTTTTGCCTGCACCGGTTTTGTTTAACCTTGATAACAGGGAAGGATGGTCCCTCACTGAGGAGGAGCTTGACACGTACTTGGGAGAGCTCTCCCAACAGGATCAGGACACTAGAAGGGAAGTCACGGATGATTCGGTCCAGCCCTCGAATGAGGGAGAGTCTTCATATCAGCAGCCTGCTTATGATTGGGGAGCTTCTTCTTCCCATGGGCCCAACTAAGACCATTCTTATCAAGATACGCCTGCTTGGAACCCCTATTCGTACATGGATTGATACCCACTTAGGCCAAAAGCTTAAGCTTGGGGGGAGGTACGCCGACACCGCACTCATCTCCATATCATGTTGCGTCGATACTTTGTATATTTATGTTTTCGTTCTCTTTTTAGTTTTCATTCTTCTTTGCTTTTGCTTTCTAAAACACAAAAAGACCAAAAATATTTTTGTTGTTTCTCTTTGGTTTGCTTCTTCTTTTTTCCTTGGTTTGATTTTCCATTTTTGCTTTGTTTGAACTATTTGAAAAACCCAAAAAGATTTTGCTTTGCCTGTTTTCCTCTTTGGTTCTTGTTTTAAAAATCAAAAACAACAAAAATATTAGTCATTCTTCTTTGGTTTTTGTAAGTTGGCTACAGGGTTCAGCAGTCCTCAGTGGATATTGGTTTCATATTATTATTCAAGCCACACAAGTGAAGAGCAATAATGAGGATCAATGATAACTTAAGGCGTGGTAAGAGGCCGGTAATGAACTCTATTTGTTTTCATTCTTGTACATATACTCATCATTGTGGGCTTGTTTAGCCTGTTCGTGTAGGGTGTATGTTATCTTTGGATGCTTAGTAGTTCTTGCTTTCTTATGATTAGCCCCAGCTCGCTAATAGTTTGTAGCATGTTTTATGAATGTTTGCTTGCATTATTCTATTCATAACTTGGTATGACACCGTGGTATCCTCCTCTGAATGTTTCATTTGAATTGACTTGGCACATGCTCACGCATGCACATGACTGTAATAATCAGTTAAGCCTTGATGAATTATTTTGCCTTAAGGATCTTGAATCACTTTCATGCCATTATTAGTCCTGTTTTGTTGCAAGCATGATTATGATAGTTATTGATCTCTCGTTGGTCGCTCCCTTACTATTCCTAGCCTTCACTTACACTGAGTATGTATTACTCAAGTTTCCAACTCCCTAAATCAAATATTCCCAAAGTGTCCACCATACCTACCCATTAGCATCATTTGCTACTTCCGTGCATATTAATTATGCCTTGTTTTCTTCCGAATAAAATGTTTGCTTGTTATGAGAAAGTTAGTTAGTAAAGCTCTCACGAACTTGATGGCACACTTTATTTTCTTGCACTTAATAAACCTGAACCATTGCGTCCTTCTTTGTTGCGTATATGCTTGCGCTTTATGAGTTGAAGTTAGCAGAACCATGTATCATGGAGACCGCTTTCAACACTTCATTGGTACTTTGTACCTAGTTGATATCATGTTCTTTTACTTATGGATCCCGGCGGTGTGAAATAAAAGTGGAACTTGTAAGATCATGGAGTTTGTATGTATGTTAGAGAAACGCCTGGGCCGCTAGCCTAAGTCATGCCTAATCATGGTGGAAACTTGCAGCATAACCGTAATGAGCATTCTATGAAGCATCCTCAATAAAAATCTATGCACATAGTAAATAAAAAGATTGCTGAGATGCTCATTGTCTGTTTGCCTTGTTATTTTGATTATGGGATAGCTCTCGTGTCATGTGCAAGGGGTACCCCGTTGGCGGTTCTCTATGATACGTATATACTTACAATGACAAGAGTTTACTTGTGACTGAAGTTGAGTAGCATGAGGATCGATCTTCGTAAGTAAGGGACCTGAGACTTCGATTTATAACTTGTCAAGCATATCCTCTTAGTTGTGTCACTTTAACCTTAACCATTTAAAGATGCTTATGATAGGGGCAATGAGAGCTCAAAGCTAACGAGTACCATATTTTCAGCATTTGGAAGCCTTTCAAAATTATTCAAAACCTTTTCCTTTACTTGTTGAGTCTCCATTTATTCTTTGATCACCTTCTTGAGAGCATAGTTGTCATTCTTTGTGCTTGTCTCATTACTTGATTATTTGTGTTATAACTTTGATGCTTGTATCTTTGATATCTTTACTTCTAGTCATCACTTAAACTTCAGAGGTGCCTTGACATCCATAATCAAAGGCAAGCGAGATACCACTCTATCATACCTTCTTATGAGCATTGTAATGTTTCTTATGTTTATGCTTCATGCCACTTATTATTTTTTAGTTGGAATCTCTTCATAGCTTGCAATGCCTATTGAGTAAACCTAGTTGCATACTCTTTATTATGAACTATCTAAGAAGTTGATCACATTGCTAAGAATATTTACAGCATATGAAGCAAATGTGTTCGTGAAAGTTCTTTTATCGCACTCAGTTTTCACCTGAATTGCTTGAGGACAAGCAATAAGCTAAGCTTGGGGGAGTTGATACGTCCAAAACGTATCTACTTTCCCGAACACTTTTGCTATTGTTTCTCCTCTAAACTTGTGTGATTTGGATGCAACTAACGCGAACTGACGCTGCTTCCAGCAGAATTGCCTTGGTGTCTACTTTTTGTGCAGAAAATCAACTATTAGGAAAAATCCCGGAAAATATGCCAAAAATCCTATTTCACCCGAAGACTCCATAGCCAGAATACGAGACGGAGAAGAGCCAGGGGGTGGCCACACCACCTGGTGGCGCGGGCCAGGCCAGGCCACGCTAGGGGGTGGTGCGGGCCCCCTAGGCACCCCCTCGGTCTCCCTCTTCGCCTATAAGAAGCCTTCTGACCTAAAAACTCTGGAGGGTTCGACGTTTTTCTAGAAAGAGTTCCGCTCCGCCGCCACCACCAGATTCCACGAAACAACACCAGAAACTCCGTGCTCGCACTTCCGGACGGGAATTGGAGGAGATCATCGCCATCGTCATCACCATCGCTTCTCCATCGACCATCCATGTTTCCCCCATCTATGAGTGAGTAATCCCCCGCTGTAGGCTATGGGGATGGTAGGTATTGGATGAGATCGTTCATGTAATGGCATCAGATTGTTAGGGCATGGTGCCTAGTATCTTTTATTAGTGCTTTATGACTTTGTTGCGACTTGTTATGCTTAATGCTTATCACTAGGGCCCGAGTGCCATGATTTTAGATCTGAACGTGTTATTGATTCATTATGATAGTATTGTTTTTGGTCTTATCTACAAGTTGCATACACATTATTGTTCGGAACCAATGGCCCCGAAGTGACAGAAATCGGGATAACCGGAGGGAATGGATTTGATGTGAGGATCACATGTGTTCACGGAGTGTTAATGCTTTGCTCCGGTGCTCTATTAAAAGGAGCACCTTAATTGCCAGTAGTTCCCTTGAGGCCCCGCTGCAAACGGGTTGGCTGGACAAAAGATGTTGTGCAAGTTCTCATTGCGAGCACGTATGACTATATATGGAACACATGCCTAGGATTATCTAGTACTTGGATGCTTGATCTTATTTATCTGCAATTGCCCTATGTTCTGATTGCTATGTGAATTGTCTTTTTCATGCAATGCCCGTCCATCCATCCCTATGCCTACCGCACTCAAATCCCACTGTTTACTCCTATTGTTACTGCTGTCTTTACTTTACTACTGTTGCTACTTTGCTATTCCTACTACAAAACTGTTGCTACTAATAAACTGCTGTGAGCAAGATTGTTTCTAGGTGCAGCTAAATTCACAACTCAGTTGTTAAGGCTTATAAATATTATTTGTCTCCTCTTGTGTTGAATCAATAAATTGGGTTTTACTTCCCTCAAAAATACTGCGATACACCCCCTATACTTGTGGGTCATCACGTGGCTGCGCGCTTGCCGGTGTTGGCCTTTCCTTTCGGCGATGGAGGCGCAGCGGCGCTTGTGGCGGTTGTAGTCATGGTCGCGCGCGGTGGAACAAAGTTGAAGAGCTAGCAAGCACTAGAGCTCGCGGCGGCGCTGGTGGCTGCGCCCGTGGTAGGGTTAGGGTTCGCCGCCGCCGTCAGAACTTTCGTGCCAACGGCGCCTCCGCCGGGGACCAAGTACTACGGCGAGTTGGATGGATCCATCACTGGAAAGTCATCGGCGTGTGCGCATGCGATGAAGAAATCATGGCGCGGGAGAGGGGATTTTAGCGGCGGTTGGTTCTTCGCGCACGAGCGGAAGAGATAGAGCGCGCTGGCGGCCGGGCACCAAATTTGGGGCGAGCAGGTGGACAAATTGACACGCGCCCGATTTTTTTACAGAGCGCCCGATTTTCGCGCGCCTGTTGTAGGATGAAAAGGTGTCGCGCGCTATATCGACGGTTATTTTTACAGCACCGGGTTTTAGCACGTCTGTTGGAGTTGCTCTAAGACGTTCTACAAACTAGTTGGACATGGGCCCTTCGTCATGCCACCTACAACCTATTTATCAGCACATGGTATGTGTGTTGTATTCACTGCTCATAATATTTTTTTTATTTATGTTACCATAAATTAAAGGGATTTCTATTTTCGTGCCCCTGGTTCGTTAGTTGTATTCAGTTTTCCCCAGCCGCTTAGTTTTTCCTCACTTTTGCCCTCCCTCCATTCTGAAACCCTCACATGCGCTCGGACAGGGGATACTATCAGGTCAAAGCTTGACTGTTACATGCTGACCGGTGGGACCGCGTTGGGGCGGGTCGTGCGTTGAGCATTACGTTACGTCGCCTCGACTATTACATGCTGACGGGTGGGGCCAGAATACATAGCGAACCAGCCATCCATCTCTCGCTGATTATGGGGGACGTGGTGTGGGACCATGTGGGGCGCGTTTGGTGGTTACGTGCGCCCTGTCGCCTAAATTGGAATTTTTTTTATTATTGGCCTTTTTAAGAGCGCCTTTTCCCCTCTATCTCACTAACAGTTGTGTTTATTTACCCAAAAAGGTAGCGAATCTAAAGCAGTTTCTCTCTTTATTAATTGTTTCTTTTGCTCTCGTTTTCCCCCAATCTGGTAGCAAATCCAGATCAACAAAACTAATCAGCACCATAAATAAATTTAGTAAATAGAGCAGATGTAGATAAAGCAGCTAATATAGGTTATATAGTACGGTACTTAACGAGCTTCGACAATTAGGCTACTCAGCAGCAGTAGCGGACAAGTTCAACACACACAAGACAAAAGAAGCTGCTTTATAGTAGCAACAGATTAGTAGCCCCTCATGGCCTCTGCTAGGAGGGCCTCCACCTCCTTCCTCTGGCGCCTCCTCCACTTCTGCTGCCCAGTCCCTTGACCTTGGGCACTTTGGGCTTGATCGGGGGCATCCCTCCTCGATAGCCATCTTCTGGAGGTTGTGGAGGTGAAGCCCGAGTGCTTGGTGCTTGGCTATGAAGCCGTGGATGTTCATGGACTCGCCGCAGGTCCTCACATCCTCGGCATGCTTCACGAGGGAGTTGAAGTCCGTGGCGTGGAGTCTCTTGGTGGGGCAGAAGGGGCACCTGTACACGTCGCCAGCGAAGAAGTTGTGTACTAGCCGGACTTCAGACTCCTTAGCACATGACGAGTCTTGGTATCCTTGGACTCGTCGTTGCTATGGACGCCGCTTCTATCCTCCTGTTGGAAAAAACAGTAGAGTGCAATATGGACATGATTGAGATACTTTGATCATCGGGATTGATTATTTGCATAAATTAACTGATTGAGATCTCCTGATTATTCCCCAAAACTCAAACCAAATCGAATACTGATCCCAACTATGAACAAGGGGTTCAAATACGAACAGGGGGATTAATCGAAAGACGAGATCTAACACAAGAGGATTAGCTACTGTAAATGAATAGTCGAGCCCTAATAACATACAATCTAGCATCCAACGATCGGAACAGGGGAAGAACAAGGGAAGGGGAGAAAACCCTGGTTACCTCCGACCATGGGTCCGCGATGCTGGTGTCGCAAGGGTTCTCCGGCCTTATGTAATCAACCTCCTCGTAGGGGTCCCAACCGAGCGGGATCTTCCCAAGACCGGCGGGGCCCTCCTCGTCGGCGGCTACGGCGGATGCGGGGACGGGGGCCTGTAGGGGGACGGGGGCCTCCTCGCCGGCAGCCTTGGAGGCGCCGATGGCCACCGTGTCGTTCTTCTCCATCGTCGGCATGGTTTGGGTTTTCTTGGGGGTTTGCAGAAGGTGATGGGACAGTGGAGACGGTTGAGTGAGCGAGTGAGTGATGAGTGAGAGTGGGGAGGCCTCTATTAAAGGAGAAGGAAGTAACGCTTGCTGCACTACCGCACCGTGTAATCACAGACGCCATCGCATCGTGCACGGCCACATGTGTTCGCTACCGCCCGTGCACCGCACACGCATACCGTGAGTCAAGTTTTTTCCCTCGTGTCTAACCCTGGTGACTCAGTTGTACTCAGTTTTGCCCTCGAGTGTAACACTGATAGTTTGGTTATACTAAGTTTTGCCCTCCAGTACTAACATTGTCGTGTGCAATATACACAGTTTACCCTCCGGTGGCTGGTCAATAGAGAGTCAACGAATAGGTTTTAGCCAGCTAATTGAGTAATTTTATGCGCAACAAATTTAAAAAGAGCAAAACATAGTGGCATCTACCCCAAGGAGTCTTATTATGTGACCTGTCACCATAAGAAATATATATAAACCAAGTTTTAACCTAAATCACCATTTCTCAAATCACCTACTATCTACGAAGGTGCATGGCTTTAATTGTGACACTGGTGTATATTTGAATTGCAACTAGTTTGATGTATGCCAAGATGTATTTTATTGTATAAAAGACGCATTTTCCATTTTTTAAATCTTTTTCTATTTTTTATTTGAATCTCTTTGTCAGTCTTGCCCTTGGTTTTTAAGTTCCACTCGGTTTTGCCCTTGGTTCTTAAGTGCTACTTAGTTTTCCCCTCTCTTTGTATCAATCTCTCGCACATGTACTCATCTTTGCTGCTACGCTCTGATTGGTCGAGACAGTTGTCACACGAATCGTGCCCACCAATAGTTGATCCTCTGTGATCTAGCAGACAGGATAACCGCTATATCTGTCGGGGGCACCCCTCTATCCATACAAAATAACGAGTATGCCATCGTTACTTTAACTCCATAAACAAATGAACTTGGATATAATTTGAAGGGAACGTGTTTGAAGGTGTATAATTTGTGCATTACATTCCACTCTATGAAAATGATAATCTCTCAAGATTTTCTTAGCACAATATTATCACGTATTAAGTGCGATTTCAGAGAGTTCAAATGTGTATAATTTTTGTATATGCGAGTTTATGCATTACATTCCAGTCTATGAAAATAGGGGGAGAAAATGATAATCTCTCAAAATTTTGCTAGCACATCATTATCTCGTTATTAAGTGTGATTTCACAGTGTTCAAAGATTTAAAATTTTCGTATACATAAGTTTATGCATTATATTTTACTCCATGGAAATGATAAATGATCAGGATTTTATTAGCACAACTTTATCTTGACCTAAGTGCGATTTCAAAGAGTCCAAAGGTGTATAATTTTCATATATGCTAGTTTATGCATTGCATTCCACTATATGAAAATGATAATCTCTCAAGATTTTCGTAGCACAACATTATCACGTATTAAGTGCGATTTCAAAGAGTTCAAAGGTGTGTAATTTTTGTATACGCAAGTTTATGCATTATATTTCACTCCATGGAAATGGTAATCTCTCAAGATTTTCTTAGCACAACATTATCATGTATTAAGTGCGATTTCAAAGAGTTCAAAGGTGTATAATTTTTGTATACGCAAATTTATGCATTATATTTCACTCCATGGAAATGATAATCTCTCAAGATTTTCTTAGCACAACATTATCACGTATTAAGTGCGATTTCAAAGAGTTCAAAGGTGTATAAACTTCGTATATGCAAGTTTATGCATTGCATTCCACTCTACGAAAATGGGGGAGAAAATAATAATCTCTCAAAATTTTGTTAGCACGTTATTATCACGTATTAAGTGCAATTTAAAAGTGTTCAAAGGTTTATAATTTTCGCATATGCAAGTTTGTGCATTACATTCCACTCTATGAAAATGATAATCTCTTAAGATTTTCTTAGCATGACATTATCACGTATTAAGTGCGATTTCAAAGAGTTCAAAGGTGTATAATTTTTGTATATGCAAGTTTATGCATTATATTTCACTCCATGGAAATGATAAATGATCAGGATTTTATTAGCACAACATTATCATGTCCTAAGTGCGATTTAAAAGAGTTCAAAGGTGTATAATTTTCGTATATGCATTACATTTCACTATATGAAAATGAAGCAACGGCACGGGCGCGGGCGCAGGGCTGGCACGGGGTCCCATCTTGCAACACCAACCTGGATAAGCTGTGGGTCCAGTGCTCACGTGGATAAGCTGTTGGTCTGGCACTCATATGAATAAGCTGTGGGTCCGATGCTGATCTAGATAAGTTGAGAGAGGTGTCCACTACGGGAATCGAATGAACGCGACCCCACTTGTCAGCATGTATCAGAGAGGGTCCACTACGGGACCCGACTGAACGCGGCCCCACTTGTAAGCACATAACGGCAAGGCTGACGGACAACGTGTTTTAGACCATGTGAGAGTGTCATACAAGGAGATGGGCAAAAGTGAGGAAAAACTAAGCGGCTGGGGAAAACTGAGTACAACTAACAAACCGAAGGCACGAAAATAAAAATCCCTAAATTAAATATGTGAGCATGTATGGGGTTCGGTGTTTTAATCGATAGCAAAATGTGTCATTTACGTGTTAGACATGTCTAAAACCGAGAGATATGACCTTAGACGGGGCAATTATTTCATATTGAAGCTCATAAGCAACATAGGGGTATCGGTATTTTTTCAAATAAACAAAAAGGTACATCAAGCAAATTTCAAACAAAAATACATTGATCAATAGACCAAGAAACTGACATGTTACATGATCAAGATAAAAAAACTAATGATCTCGAAGCAAGCTAACTTATGAAGATCACACGGTAACCTTGTTCGACTGTCTCAAAATTGATGCTTGTTACTATTTAGATTGCAGAGCTCCAAGGAAAGGTATAACTTTATATTCAACACAAGTGGTTGGATTAATGATTAGTTTAGTCAATATAGATAACCTGAGTACATATATATTAATTCTATGTAGGAGTTATACTTGATATATTCTAAATTATTCACTGGTTCAATAAAATTTAAAAGAGAAAGTATGGCTGGAAGTTGCCACGGATATTTACATAAAAGCATGATCTAATATGTAATAAAGTTTGATAATTTATGTAAATCAAAATGAAAATAGATGTTATGACTTTTCTTTTGAAACCACTTAGTCGATGGAACCTGCTTGTTCATTAATCATAGAGCATGCTCCAAGGCAAGGGCACTGAAATTTTTATTAACTCGTGTAGAAATTGTAGAACAGCATAGAGCGTGTATCAATTTACACAAGCATCTCGTGTATTCTCGAGACATGCTAATATATTCAAAAATAAATTCAATTGTAGAGCCTAAGAGGGGACAAAATTAGATTGTTCTGCTTTGTTTCAGGAATACATACATGTTAATTGTTGAAGTGACATAAAAGCGACCGTTTCTCGCAAGGCGCGGCCATTTCTCGCTTGTTAGCGCTCCATGTTTTCTGTTCAGTGATTCTTCTGTTTGGATATTGTATATTCGAAGTTCTATCCAATGGCTCTGCGCCGCGTTATCGCATGCCTCGCGAGCCTTCCCCTTTCAATTCCCTTTTTCCCGCCATCCGTCCCTCATTTTTTTAGTCAAAGTGGCGAGGATGATGCGACATCTTCACGTAGGCCCGCATATGAGAGTCTCTACCCATGGTGCCACCTCTCTCTCACCCCGTACTGTCCCATGCGCTCACCTCATCCTTATCTTCCTCACCACCGACAAAGCATGGCGACGGACAGGTGTGCGAGATCGGGGCAATGTTGAATCGGTACTAGGCAGGTTCGAGGCAGGGAAGCAGAGACAGCTAGCGCTGGATGAGGGAGCTATATAGGAGGTGGTGGCCTCATGAGTGGATGGGGCGGAGGGAGCGGAGGTGAGAGGGAGAGCTTGGGAGCGGAGGGGCCTTCTCCTTTTCAAAAAAAATTCCACCATCCGTCCCTGATTTTTCCAGTCAAAGCGGTGAGGATGATGTGACATCTTCATGTAGTCCCGCATAGGAGCGTCTCTACCCGCACCGCCCCTTACTCTCACTCCCACTGTCCCACATGCTCACCTCCTCCTTATCTTCCTCACCGCCGGCAAAGCATAGCGGCGAACAGGTGCGTGAGGTCGGGGGCGATGTTGAATCGGTACTAGGAAGGTTCAAGGTGGGGAAGAAGAGACGGCCGAGGCTGGATGTGGGAGTTGGACGGGAGACGGTGTCCTCATGAGTAGAAGGGCGGAGGGAGTAGAGGTGAGGCGAAGAGCTCGAGAGCGGAGGGGGCGGTGCAGGGTGCTAGGGGAGATTGAGGAGGGGTTGGGATGGGCAGGATCTCGGGTGGAGGGTAACATGATCGAGATGGGATGGGGGTGAGGGCGAGCACGGGAGGGACCATCTCGTAAGACTTCGGTGAACACCTGAAACTGCACGGTTGAGATGACTCGGAGTGAAAATTAGACGGCCAGAAACGCGTGTGTGGGCAGATGGCCTCAAATAGCTCGCTTTTTCTCAGACTTAAGCTATAGTATATATGTTATAAAGGCGACACGCAAATAACGAAGAATGAAAAAAACGCAGCAAGGGAACACAAATTTGACGTGGAACAACCTCTCCAACAAAGAGAGGAAAAAACCACAAACATCAACTGAGAGTGTTTACACAACGCCGGAGATTTTTACAGATGCAACTTATCCCAGTCGACGGCTTACAAGAGATACATATAGTGGTGGAAACCTAGGTATTCAACCTCCGCTTCGGCCCAAACCTCCCGGCGACGGGCCTCGTGTGGCATCCCAATGTTCTAAACCTTGTAATGCTACATGGTCTAATAAATATATTGCTACTTCCTACATGTATTTATTGCATCATCATTATATCATGCTTAGGTCACCATGCCACCTTGCATTTGAGCATCATATAAAACCCATTTGGTTCTTATCCCATATGCATTATATTGTATTACTTGTATTTGCCTCTTGATATATTGTATTTGCTTCTTGATAAATTACTTCATGCCCAAGTTGAGCGGTGGGCATATCTTTTGCTAATCCACCACCTTTCTTTGTCACCACCTTATAATTCCACCATCCAAACTAGATATGAGAAATTGCATTTCTTTGGTTATTGTGTCTAGCTCTGATGTACTAAGATGGGTCCACTTCTAGTTCTACATGCTTCCATATATGGTCTCTTATTATTTTCACAATAGTTGTATGGAAGCCTACATGGCAAATTTTGCATGCTATGTAGTAGTAGTATCCATGTATCCTTTTCAACCATGGTTCCATTCTTTTTGTGAGCTTATTTGATTCAATGAGGCTATATTAAATCATAGTGGAAAATACACACTATATAGGCCTCATAATTAAAATGGTGTCATTGTTATATGTAATTATGTTTGGGATGCTTGGTTCCTTTGAGCCATAAAACAATGATCACTTGGCCTAGTTTGTTTTCACAAAACTAGACCAAGGTCTTGTTCATGCATGCACATGAGAGCTTCCCATCTTTCCCTCCCTCTCTTTTGAATTCTTTGTTTTATTTGTTTTGGGCAAACATAAGAATGACTAAAACTAACCTAAACTCTCCCCTCCATCTTGTGGTTCTATGATCTTTCATTTGTTTGGAAACAATAGCTGTTTTAAAATTTGAAACAAACAAATTCAATCATTCAAATAAAATTGAAACATGATAAAAAAATGAGAGAAGGAACATACATGTCAACAGCCCACCTGGTTAACCCAGCGTAACAGCTCCTTCTGGCCCAGTAGTCATCTTCTGGCCCAAGACTTCCTCCTCTTCCTGGCCCGTACCGTTTCAGTCGAAGGAAGACAATGTCGTTACTATTCTTCGTCGTCGCCATCCTTCACCTCTCTCTCAGTCGCAAACAGAAAGCAGGGCAAGTGGTCGTACCCTCGTTGTTTGCCGCGTCACCCCTCATGCCATGCACGTGACTCCCTGACCTTATCTTCCCTCTCCTCAGAAACCCTAGTGCAGACCCCTTCATCCCCTAACCCGCGCCTCGCCGCTCTCCTCTCTGTTTTCTCATCCTCCTAGAGAAACTCCATGGCCGGGGCCTGAATCTTCGAACCAGCTCTCATCTCCATCTGTGTCGAGCGAGCCTTAGGCCGTGGATTGCTTCTCAAAGCCGTACCGTCCCCTAGGAAGTTGCAAAGTATCCCAAGCCGCCTGAGACTGCTTCCTCTTTATCGACTTCGTTCAGGCCAAGAAGGAGCATCACGTCGCCATCGCCTCGACCATCTTCGTCCACCTCTGAACCCAATTCCGACTGGAATTGATTGATGTGAGGTTCACTTCTCTGTCCCCTTCCTTCTTGCATCATCTCCATAGTGTAATCACAGTCGTCGTCGCCAGAAATCCCACTCATGCGCACGCCGCACGCACAACAGCTATTGCAGTCAAGTTTTTGCCCCTTTTCTCGGTGGTTCTCCCGGTCAGCCCAGCCCTCCTCTGGTAGTGTTTCCTTGACGATCGTTGTAGCCCAAACAATCCTCAACAATTCACTTTGATGACTGTAAGTGCACAGATCATTTGTGGCTAGTTTCGAAATAAAGATATCGATCCCACAGGGAGCAGGAGACTGAAGTCTAATAACTCTTAAATTAAATACTACTATAGAAATGCTAAATAAAGTTCTAAGTGACAAGATAAAATGCGAGTATTGCGTAAAAAGGTGTTTTTTGGGGTTTTTGATATAAGAGCAACAATAAGTAAAGTAAAACAACTAAACACAGAAAATAAGTATCGCGTATGTAAGAGAGATTGGAACTGCAATAGGAAAAAGGCGTTCTCTGGGAGTAGCAGATTCACCTCTAGCATTATAAGGAACTAAGGTAAAGATTATTATCATGAATATTCTCAACTGTGTATGTGTGAGCAACTCCGTATTTGGACAAATAGGCAGCAAGCACTGCTCACATCTTGCTCATAACCACAACACTCAGCAATCGATATCAATCGAATTACTGCGTTATTAAGGGACTTAATCCCGTAGGACGTATCCCATGGCATGGATAGTGTTCCGTGAGTTTCCTCGGTTTCCAAGTTGATACGTAAGGAGTGTCAATAGCTTTATAGTCACTGTAAGTGCTAAGACACCTCTGTCTACCAATAAGTAGTTCCCTCCATCAAGTCCCCATAAGAGGCAAATGTCGAGAGGTCAACTTCTCCCAACATCAAGATGAAGACATCTAACACATGGTCACAACGATGAATATCATAATAAACTTTATCTTATTTTAATCTCATACTAGGGTTTATCCATCTCCCCAAGAACTAAAGATCTACTTAGACATGGAGGCAATCAACATCATGGCAATAACAATGGAATCTATCATAGATGAATAGTACTTGTATAAATCCACAAAGAGTATGGAAATTACAACAAGATCTAGATAAGATGTAGATGGGATGGATGGAGATGGTGGTGATGCAGTGGTTGATGATGAAGATCGATGCCTTAGTCTCCTAGATCTGCGCAGGGCAAAGATGGATCCCCGGTGGATGAGTTCCCCCTCCAGATGTCTTCCGGAGGTGAGGTTTCGGCGATTTCTGGTTGTTCTATATGTCATCTCTCTGATCCAGTTGCACGGGGTGAAACTATTTGAGGAGGCGGTGGTGGCGCCAACTATATGGCAGGTACTATACGGCCATAAAATTTATTCCCGCAGTATAGTTGGTCGTTAAACCGTCTGTACGTCTTGATTGCTTGAGGTTTTCTTCTGGTATTATTGATATTTTCCAAATAAGCGATTTACGTTGTTTTTGACTCCTTTTCTCCTCAGTACAACTGCTCCAAGAATTGTGTCCATTGTATCCATCATCTGTCCTGATCCTGGTGAAAACAGACATAAAATATGCACGCGAGCACCGTAAAATATCAAGATCCTACATCTACAATGCAAAATAATAATATAAAATATGATGCAAATATGCACTCATCAACTTCCCCAAGCTTAGACTCTTGCTCGTCCCGAGCAAGTTTAGCTTAATGGATGTGATCCTCATATTCATGAAGCTGAGTCGATAAAATAAATGAGGTAGTTGCAGCATGTGTTTATCATATATGATACATAGGAATAAGTTAATGAATAGTACCTTACTCTAACCATCAGAATAATATTAGCAGGCTTCCACACCTTAGTATTTAATAGTTCACAAAAGATCACTCTCAATATGATGTAAAAGTATTCAGTTCAACCGAATGATTTAGTGAGGTAGTCCCAACTGTTTTTAGGATTAACATATTCACTTGGGATTCAAAATCTCAAAACGTCTCTTTGTCATACTACAATATAGTGGTGTATGCCTATTTGCTCTTTGCACATTCTCTCTTTTTCTTTTTTTTTTCTTTTATCTCTTTTTATTTTATTATATATATATGCTCACACTTTTGTTTAAGTGTTGTGCAAAGGAGCTAGCCATACATTCCACTTCATGTAGGAATTCAAAGTTTAACGATCTCAATTACCAAATTCCAATTGTATATGAAGCAATTTTTATAGCTTGAATATTCTACCTTGTCTTGTTCTCACTCTAATTTGATAGCACTTTTATTTTCCTTTGTTTAAGTTTTCTTTTTCAACTTAACTGATTAGATAATTTTTCTTTCTTTGTAAATCAAACCATGTACTTACAACATATTGACCAAATTATCTTTGTATGTTCCATTAATACCAATGGTGTGGAAACTCCTGCTATCATCAAGTACAAGTAAAATTATACTCAAGCCATTCATATATCCAATAATACAAACACAAACTCAATATTGCTCCATATATGATAATAAACTCGGAATTTCACAAAAGGGATCGACTACTCCTGAAGAGAATTCTAATGATGCAAACTTTATTTCTAGTTTGAACTAATGCAAAACTAAAATAGTAATGTAAAACTTATAAGATAGATTACAAGGTCTTAAAGATCTCCCAAGCTTGGAATCAAGCCAAGCAGGATCAAATAATCCCTTGTGATTATTTGATACCATGATTATTGTAGATCACTGTGGCGCCATGGCACACGGTATCTTCTCTTCATGGGCTAGCCTGAGGCAGAGGAATTGATTGACTGCCTCTAATTCTTTAACACGCAGCTTGTAGAAAAGATTATTCCTCTCCAGCATTTCACTTGTTCTTTAATGAGCTCATTGTTGTCTTGAAGGGTTTGGATCACCTTAAGACTCATAGAAAAACCTGATTAGGTTGTCTACTTAATATCTTCATCAAGTTTATCAAGATAAAGTCGTAGCAACCGAAGATGCTTGGGTGTCCCTAGCGTCTCCTTGTCCATCTTTTCAATCTTCCGCTCGAGGGCTTTCAACTCCCTTTTCTGACGCTCATTATCGGCGTCGAGGAACTCCATAGGAACTTCTCTCCTTGACTTTCTGTCCCTTGGTTTGCGTGCCCTCGAGTATGAAGAAGAGATAGATTGGTTCCTGGAGATTATGATTAGACAGAGGGACAATGGCAGTATATAAGGGGGGTCAGAGGTCAGTAAAACTCACGAGAAACACCAAATTCACGCCTAAGAAAAGAATCTTAATGTAATAGGAAAATAAATCGTGGATTTGGAGGAGTCCTGTCGTGTAACGACCAACTATACGGGCGCGACCCGTATAGCTCCGTCCGTATAGTTGGTTCTGGGCAGATATTTCCAAATATCTCGAGTCTAGGTCAGTTAAGTTACCAACTTGGAACCGAAAACATTTTTTTTAATAATACTCGGAAAGACGAAAAAGTAAACGAAATGTCTGGGAGTTTAACGACCAACTATACGGCCAGAATATCTCCTCTGGTCTTATAGTTGCGACCATATAGATACAGACATCAAAAATCAAAAGTGTCTGAGAGTTCAACGACCAACTATATAGCCAGAATTTTATCTCCGGTTGTATAGTTGCGCCTGTATAGATCCAGACATCGAAAACAATTTCGCAAAGGAGATACAGAGGGTTTAACGACCAACTATACGGCGGGAGATTTCTCTCCGGTCGTATAGTTGTGCCGGTATAGTTGGTAAAACCTCCAGAAACTTCAGAAAAACACAAGGAATTCAAAGGCAAAAAAATTAGGAGTAAAATCTGTTAAAATAAATCACTTATTTGAGTAAGAACACTTACCTTGAACTTACTGTTTACTTATTCGGGGATGAAAAGCTCCTCAAACAACAAAGACTTCTTATTTTTCGAGGAATTAACCTTAGTTCATTGAATAATTCTCGCAAGCGAAAATCACCAGGACTAAAGTTCCTCTCAATAAGATTGGTGTCTTGCTTGGCAAATATGGACACTGCATCCAACATCTTTATTTCTTGCCTCTACATGATTTGTAACTCAAATTCTTGAAGTAAAAGAATCCAACGGATCAGTCTTGGCTTATGGTTTTTCATCTCAAGGAGTTATTTTAAACCATCCTGATCCGTATGAACTCTTACTTTTGCATCAACTATATAAGAACGAAATTTATCGCAAGAGAAAAATACAGCAAAAAGTTCCCTTTTTTCCTTAGGGTAATTCTTCTGAGCACTATTAAGAGTTCTACTAGCATGATGTATAATATTAAATCTGCGACCTATGTGTTATCCCAGAGTTACTCCTATAGCATCATCACTAGCTTCACATATTAAGTCAAAAGTCATATCCCAGATAGGTGGTTTAATGATAGGAGCATGGGATAAATCATTTTTAAGTTTATCAAAGGCTATAAGGCATTTATCATCAAAATTAAATCGTACTCCCTTTTGCAGGAGGTTAGTCAAAGGTTTAGATATTCTAGAGAAATTTCTAATGAACCTTCTATAAAAACCCACATGACCTAGCAAACTTCATATACCTTTTATATCCCTAGGTTGTGGCATTCTCTATATTGCCTCAACCTTAGCTCTATCCACTTCAATTCCCTTACCTAATACCTTATGTCCAAGGACTATACCTTCTTTGACCATAAATGGCACTTCTCCCAGTTTAGAACAAGATTGGTTTCTTTGCAACGCTGCAAAACTCTTTTGAGATTATCCAAGCAACTAGTAAATGAAGTTCCATAGACAAAAAAGTCAACCATAAATACTTCCATTATCAGTTCTATGAAATCCGCAAAAATACCAGTCATGCATCTTTGAAAAGTAGATGGAGCATTACATAAACCAAAAGGCATACGTTGGTAAGCATGTAAACCATAAGGACTAATGAAAGTTGTTTTAAGTTGGTCATCAGGATGAACAACTATTTGAGAAAAACCAGAGCATCCGTCCAAGTAGCAAAAATGAGTGTGGTTTGCTAACCTTTCTAAACTTTGATCTATGAATGATAAAGGATAGTGATCTTTCCTAGTTTCTTTATTCAATTTCATGAAATCTATGCACATCCTATGTCCAACAATAGTTCTAGTAGGTATCAATTCATTGTTTGCATTAGGAACAACAATAAAACCGCCCTTCTTAGGGACACAATGAACATGACTTACCCATTCACTTTATTTTACAAGATAGATTATACATGCGTCCAATAGGCATACAATTTCTTTTCTTACCACTTCCTTCATTTTGGGCTTCAGTCTTTTATTAAATTCCGCAACTGGTTTAGCACCTTCTTCCATGAATATTCGATGGACGGTTATCATGGGACTAATGTCCTTCCAATCATCCATTGAGTACCTAAAGGCCTTGCGATGCTCCTTAAGTATTTTCATGATTTCTTCTTATTCTCTTGAAAGTTTAGCACTAATAATAACAGGAATTTTATTTATATCATCTAAAAATCTGTATTTAAGATTATCTGGTACAGTCTTCAATTCTGGGGGTGGTAATTCCTCATCCCCTCTCTTTTCTGGCTCTTCAAAAGCCTCATTAGTTGGAGGCCCTATAATAGGAAGTGAATCGAGTTCATCTTCTAGTTCTTCTAGGGACTTGTCCTCCATCACTATTTCTTCATAATTTAAGTCTTCATTTATTTCTTATTTTTGATCACTAAAGAAGAGAGCTGCCATTTCCTTAATAGTTTTGTCTTTCTCTTGTTATTGTATTTGTGGAGGCCTATCTTTATATTTGGACAAGTGGAATTCTTTCTATGCTTCCCCAAGCTTAAGAGACACAATCTCCTTTTTGAAATCAACATTGGCACCTACATCACTCAAAAAGTTTCTTCCAAATATAATTGGGAAAAGAGTGTCAGCTGGCATATCAACAACTACAAAATCGATAGGAAAGTTTTTGTTGCCAATTGTGCCAGTTGCATCTTCAACTACTCCCATTGGAATTCTATGAGTTTTATTGGCTAACATGATTGTCATATCAGTATTTTCAATTGTAGCCGGTTTTATTTCTTATTTTATTTCTAAATAGAAATCATAAGATATAACATTAACTTTGGTGCCAAGATCTCATAAACCATAATGTGAGGTTTCTTTAAATATGCAGGGAAGAATAGGCTTACCCACATCTTTTACCTTTGTTTTACCTTCAACCAATATGGAAGTCTCTTTATCAAGTTCAACTATGTTACAATGTGCATATATAGCCATAATTGCTTCATTGGTTACCTCTTCATCTCTGGTTTCTTCCAGATGTTCCACAAATTCTGGCATACTTTCCTTTTCCTTATTCTCCTGTACTGCTTTAACCTGTTCATATTCAAAAATATGCTTTTGTGCAGAGTTAGGGAAAGGTATCTCATATGTTGGTTCTTGGGAGGCCAGTGTTGCTTTAACTTCTCTTTTCTTCTCAGGTTCGGGTGGTGGATCATACTTGACCAAACCCTCTTTTGGGGCTTTGATGTGTTCTGTAAAAGCTTTAACAACTTGCAACATAAGATCTAAATCCAAATAAAGTTCCTTAGATAATTCTTTAACATGGCCCTTTTATTATACTCATGAATACAATCATGATCTATTTCTATGCCTCCTTCGCTTCCTATACCAAAATTCCTTGAAACTCCATGATCGTGAATTCTACTAAGTAAAGCCCAAGCTTTAGTTATAGGAAGATTCATAAAGGCTCCTTCCGCGAAAGAGTCTAGTTAAATTTTATTAGGTTCAATTAAACCACCATAAAGATATGCAATAAATACCATTCAGGCAAATCATGATGAGGACATAGATTAAGTAAATCTTTAAATCTGATATAAGCTCTTACTAGCCCTTTATTAGGACGGTTCCTCTAAGTCATTATAGGACACCTGATTCCAAAAGATTTTGATAATGGGTAATATTTTGCTAGAAATTCAAAGGCTAAATTATCCCAAGTAGTGGTGGCTTCTGGGGTAGAGATCTATACCATGAGAGAGTTGTACTAGTCAAAGTCTGACTAAAAAGTTTAACCCTTACCTCATTAGCAGTATATCCTACCAATTGAAAAGTGCCACATATATCTTTGAAACATGCAATATGCTCATATGGATCAGGATCTTCTTCATCCCAGTAAATTGCTTCTTGTGTAGAATACCAAGTAATAGAGGATTTATTTCAAACCCCCTTGTCTTCTCGTTGGAGTTGTCTCTTTTATATATATCATAGGGCTTCCCAGAGTGGCTGAGTGGGTTAGCACTAGTCATATGCTCAAACTCCATCATGTTGGTGGAAACCTGTAACTCGAAACAAAACTTAGCAATACAAAAATAAATAAGCAAAAACTAAAAGACCTACAACGCTTAGCTCCCCGGCAATGGCGCCAGAAAATAGCTTGATGACTGCAAGTGCACAGATTGTTTGTAGCTAGTTTCGAAATAAAGATATCGATCCCACAGGGAGCAGGAGACTGAAGTCTAATAACTCTTGAATTAAATACTACAATAGAAATGCTAAATAAAGTTCTAAGTGACAAGATAAAATGCGAGTATTGCGTAAAAAGGTGTTTTTGGATTTTTGGTATAAGAGATATTGGAACTGCAATAAGGAAAAAGCGTTCTCAGGGAGTAGCGGATTCACCTCTAGCATTATAAGGAACTAAGGTAAAGATTATTATCATGAACATTCTCAACTCTGTATGTGTGGGAGAAACTCCGTATTTGGACAAAGAGGCAGCAAGTACTGCTCACATCTTGCTCATAACCACAATAGTCAGCAATCGATATCAATCGAATTACTGCGTTATTAAGGGACTTAATCCCGTAGGACGTATCCCATGGCATGGATAGTATTCCATGAGTTTCCTCGGTTTCCAAGTTGATATGTAAGGAGTGCCAATAGCTTTATAGTCACTGTAAGTGCTAAGACACCTCTGTCTACCAACAAGTAGTTCCCTCCATCAAGTCCCCATAAGAGGTAAATATCGAGAGGTCAACTTCTCCCAACATCAAGATGAAGACATCTAACACATGGTCACAGCGATGAATATCATAATAAACTTTATCTTATTTCAATCTCATACTAGGGTTTATCCATCTCCCCAAGAACTAAAGATCTACTCAGACATGGAGGCAATCAACATCATGGCAATAACAATGGAATCTATCATAGATGAATAATACTTGTATAAATCCACAACGAGTATGGAAATTACAACAAGATCTAGACAAGATGTAGATGGGATGGATGGAGATGGTGGTGATGCAGCGGTTGATGATGAAGATCGATGCCTTAGCCTCCTGGATCTGCGCAGGGCGAAGATGGATCCCCGGTGGACGAGTTCCCCCTCTAGATGTCTTCCGGAGGTGAGGTTTCGGTGATTTCTGGTTGTTCTATATGTCGTCTCTCTGATCCAGTTGCACGGAATGAAACTATTTGAGGAGGCGGTGGTGGCGCCAACTATATGGCTGGTACTATACGGTCGTAAAATTTATTCCCGCCGTATAGTTGGTCGTTAAACCGTCTATACGCCTTGATCGCTTCAGGTTTTCTTCTGGTATTATTGATATTTTCCAAATAAGCGATTTACGTTGTTTTTGACTCCTTTTCTCCTCAGTACAACTGCTCCAAGAATTGTATCCATTGTATCCATCATCTGTCCTGATCCTGGTGAAAACAGACATAAAATATGCACGCGAGCGCTATAAAATACCAAGATCCTACATCTACAATGCAAAATAATAATATAAAACATGATTCAAATATACACTCATCACACTTGCAGTCAGCAGGTTGTCAGGTACATCCATATGGAGACTACTACGTCGATGAGGCTGATGAAGGAGGCAACGACCCTCTTTCATAGAGATTCCAGGGATGGAGATCTGTGGGCGGGAAAGTGCTTATTTCTATGACGTCTTATACCGATTTGCTTCTTAATCCATACTCGGATCTTGTCTTCTTCTTCCGCTTGATACTATGTTGATTGATGTATGAGGATGTATCCTAAACTATTATATCAATCTAGAATATTTGGATCTTGTCGTATGGCATTGTAATATTTCCTTTCTTTATAGATGGAATTGATCTCATGTACTCTTGTATGTCACGAACATACATACTCATTTTTGTATGTGTTTGTTTGCATACCTGTCGACTACGCCGCTCGCACTTGCTACGATGTTCTTGAAACTGGGTAGGGTGGTTGGCCGGTACCGTGCCATGCTCCACTTCTACGGGCCTACACGTGGGTGGCCTTGGGCCTCCGCGGTAGCACCCTGATGGCAACAAATGTCACCACTTTTCGTTGGGACTCCAACTGTAGAGTGTTGTAGAAAGCTTCTTTTCCCCACAAGGGTGACTCAAGGGTTTATATCGAACTCTTAGAGAATTGGTTATGGAAGGATGTTTGTCTTCTCCACTTCAAGCAACCTGTAAAATAAAATAATTTGTTTTGTGTCCCCAACTCCACCAAGTGGTTGTCAAGCACAAGTTTTCGAATTAGTAATATGAAATAAAAAACAAACTAAAGTAAATAAAGTAAAGTAATGCAAACTAGATGATATATGTGAAGATAAAGTTGTTTTTGGGTTAGTATAAGTGATTGCAAGTAGAGAAAGTATTTTTGTATTTTCGAAATAATAAATTGCTGAAATATTAAAGGATAGTAGATGCAATGGAAAGATGTTTCTTATGATAAAAATCGGACCAGGGTTCATGGGTTCTCTTGTCTACTCTCTTTTTAGGTTGTAGTGATCATAAAACAATTCATCAATGAAAAAGATTCATGGAAATTCTATAAGTGCCGAATAAAAGGAATTAATATGGGCATCACATTCTAATATTGAGATGGAATACATATCTCTCTTATACTCCTCAAGAAGGGAATTCTCCATGCAATCTTGATTTTAGAACATATCAGAGTATAGCTTTAAACAATATTATATGATGTTTGAAATACAAATATGCTACCTTGATCTACTCAAGGTCATCACACTGTCACATGATAACTATAGCACCTGATTTCACTTTACCCCTAGTGAGGCAGCAAAAGGAAGGTAAAAACCAAAGTATATCTTGAATATTATGTGTCATAATTCAATCTCTACCCCCATGCTACTCCATCTAACACACACTTCTCCCCATACGAGTTCTTGCATACAAGTTGGATCAAAACAAGCAATGAAGAATGGGGTGCATGATATGCATCTATTAAAACATCTTACACAAAATATATTCCACTCTCAAATATCAAATCATAGAACAAAGATCCACCACATAGGAATTACAAATATGACCATAATCTTGTTGGGAAGCTCATATGGTACTATATCTATGAAGAACTAGAGAGAAATAGATCAAGCTACTACCACAAACCCATAGCCTGGAGGTGGACTACTCCCTCTTCATCATGGTGATGAAGCTGGAGATGTTGGAGAGGGTGGAGATCTCCCCGGAGGTGGCTCTGATGGTGTTTCCCCCTCCAATATTCGCTGGGGATGAAGGTGATAAAACTAAACATGGACTTTGGAGTTTGTTACCTTTGCTTCCTTCATTATCATGTAGAGTTCATAGGCTCAATTCCTTTCAGTGAAACATAATATGCAAGTGTACTATCAAGCTGTATCTTTTACACATCCATAAATATGCTAAACAATAAGTGATGGTGTGATAAAACAAATGATGAACAAAATAAACCTTCAAGCACACTTTGATGAACCTATAGAATAAGAGACTCTTTTCATGATTGGCATTGGTGTTTACATGCCTTTATTTTTGGGCTACTTCTTAGTTTCATACCCTTGACTAGAAGACTCACTTCTTAGTTTTATGTCTTCCCTTGAGATGTTTTGCATCCTGTACCGAAAGTAAGCATTGAATACATATGTTAATCCTCCATAAAGAATAAAAATAGAATTTTGAGCTATGTAATTCATGTCAACAATACTAATAAGGATGGGTTTCCTAGCAGCTTTTTATTTTCACTTTGTGTTAAAGCATCATATGGTTTATGTGCTAAACATCTTACAAGTTGATTGTTTCATGCACCTAGTCTATGACCTTGCACTCCTGATGCTAATCAACTTAGGCATGTCATTGTATACTCATGTTGGTTTTGTGAAACCGCATCACTGAAGTACCTCTTGCCCCTTGTGTAGCTATATGCCCCCCTTTTTGGCATTTATTTATTTGCTTATTTTAGCATAAAAGCTAATAAAATTCCTTGATTGTGTTCAAGGTGGGAGAGGGCAGTATCTCTAGTTCAGAAGACAAGAAAAACAAACATATAAATCATATCAACAAGGATCATCATGCTGTAAGTTTCCGCCATGTCATGCATGCCATTTTCTAGCGGTTCAGGAGCGTTTTCTACCAACATGCCTACTCCAGTGTGGACACTTCATTTCACATCGATGCAATCCATAGGTAGAACTTAAACATGATTAATTATCAACATTTAACATTGAAAGCTTGTGCTATGCTAGCATGGTTTAGCCAACAACAACTAATAAGATGTAGGGATTTCTATTTTCATGCCCCTGGTTCGTTAGTTGTACTCAGTTTTTCCTAGCCGCTTAGTTTTTCCTCACTTTTGCCCTCCCTCCATTCCAAAACCCTCACATGCGCTCGGACGGGGGGATGTCGTCATGTCAAAGGCTTGACCATTACATGCTGACCAGTGGGACCGCGTTGGGGCGGGTCGTGCTTTGAGCGTTACGTTATGTCGCCTCGACCGTTACATGTTGATAGGTGTGGCCAGGATACACAACGGACCAGTCATCCATCTCTTGCTGATTATGAGAGACGTGGTGTGGGACCATGTGGGGCGCATTTGGTGGTTACGTGCACCCTGTCGCCTGATGGCTGTGATATACAACACTTTTTAGCAATATAAATTGTGTCATTTTCTTATCATATCATGCTCCATCTAACTATTGTTATGCCTAATATGCATGATTACTTGTTTTTTATTAAATTCAATATAAGTTGTGGACATTTAGTAGTTTAGGTTGAATTTTATCCCTCTTCCTTGTCTTTGACATGTGTGTAGGTGTTGATGATGATTATAGATAAAACAAAGGCAAAAGGAACAAAACGAGCATAGTATGGAGGAGCTGCAGAGACCAGACTTGGTCATTTGAGGTGTTGGAAAAGTGAATTTTTCTAACTTCTCAAAATAAAGATCCAAGACCACAGGGTTGTAATCCTCGATGATACAAACTCAACGAGCCCAAGAACACCCAAAATGGAGTTCGTATGAAGAAATGGCGGCCAAAATACTAAAGGGGACAAACAGTTTGACGAGCAACTATACGGCCGGAGCTATTTTTTTGGTCGTATAACTCCGCCCGTATAGTTGCCAAAAAGGTCGGAAACGACGAGATTTTGTCCTAGAAAAGCTCTAGAACCTTCCCTAAGTCATATGACAGTATTGGGGGAACCCTAGGGCACCCCAAGGCCTATATAAAGAAGGGAGGACCGAAGGAAGCCACCATACATATACACAAGACACCATATACAAGATCTAGATCCCATCTACCACCTCCATGGTGGCGCCCTGCCATCGTCCCGCCTCCATAGCCTCTACAACTCCACCAAGATCTAGATCTCCATCAACACCATCAAGCCATCCAAGCAAGAAGAGGAGGAGAAGGAGGACGCCACCATCACCGCGTCGTCATCACCATCTCCATCGCCGCTACTACTTTATCCTTCCCCATCATGATCTTCGTGATGGGTTGTAACATGGCTTGAACCCCCTTTTATTAATGTTATGATGATTTGAGTAATTGAAGTGTGGTGTGTTCTTGTTAATTAATATGTTTGTGCTTTCTCTTTACATTGTTCTATTCATGATATTATTCTAGTGATTGGAGACGTCCAATCCATTGTTGAGGAGTTTACTAGGGATTCACGGAGTGTCACAAAACTTATCATTAGTCTCTACTCGTTCCATGGACCTGACAAGTCCGTGGGTAAAACTAATAGGCTATTTGCTATAAGTTATTTGCGGAGGCAATAGAAGCTTAGGATGCACCACCCATTAAGATTAAATTTCCTCAAGATCACTCATGATATAGATAGGTATAGTGTTGCAAATTGCTTGACCCCAAAAGTGACATATGGGATATCTTGTGACAAGCACACTTGTTTAGGAGTACACTTGATTGGTCTTGTTATCTTAATACACTATTTGTCTTACGGATGACCCATGTCCGGAGAGGGTGTGGACAATTGAGTTGTCTAGTTGCCACTTACCAACGGTGGGAGACAACGGTATATGAGGGACCGCCACAATTATAGTTAACAGCTATTCCATAAGCACTTATCATGCACATCGGTATACACAACATTACTTGAGGAATAATAGCATTAATATTTCATCTCATTGCATTCACCTCTTTTCAGTTTTACTTTCATTCTAGTTTTCTTTCCAGTCTTAGCAGTAGTTACTACAAAACATCTTAAATTCATTTATCCTAGCAACTAATAGAATAGGCTATTTCCAAACCTCGGTTTAGGTGCGTACGTGGTCGCATTGATAACGCGGTTGCGAGGGTCGTGTTCGCCGAGCTCCCATCGGGACAAACTCTTAAATATTTGCTGCTACAAGTACTACAATAACCCTATTTTGGTGCAGGAACCTAGCCCATCATTTCCTAAATTGGAAGTTTTCTTTTTTGTCATTTTTATGATTGGCCTTTTTAAGAGCGCCTTTTCCCCTCTCTCTCGCTAAAAGTTGTGTTTTTTTGCCCAAAAAAGTAGCGAATCTAGAGTAGCTTCTCTCTTCATTCATTGTTCCTTTTGCCCTTGTTTTTTCCCAATCTGGTAGCAAATCTAGAGCAGCAAATCTAACCAGCACCATAAATAAATTCAGTAAACAGAGCAGATGTAGATAAAGCAGCTAATATAGGTTATATAGTATGGTAATTAACGAGGTTCGACAATTAGGCTGCTCAGCAGCAGCAGCAGACAAGTTCAACACAGACAAGACAAAAGAAGCTGCTTACAAGAAGAATGATCGATGGCCCTCATGGCCTCTGCTAGGAGGGCCTCCGCCTCCTTCCTCTGGCGCCTCCTCCACTTCTTGCTGCCCAGTCCCTTTACCTTGGGCTTGATCGGGGGCATGCGACCCTCCTCGATAGCCACCTTCTGGAGGTTGCGCATGTGAAGACCGAGCGCCTAGTGCTTGGCTATGAAGTCGTGGATGTTCACGGACTCGCCGCAGGTCCTCACGTTCTCGACATGCTTCACGAGGGAGTTGAAGTCCATGGTGTGGAGCCTCCCGGTGGGGAAGAAGGGGCACCTGTACACGTCGCTGGCGAAGAAGTTGTTGTACTGGCTGGACTTTAGCCTCCTCAGCACATGACGAGTCTTGGTGTCCTTGGACTCGTCGTCGCTGTGGACGTCGGTGATATCCTCTTGTTGGAAAAACAGTAGAGTGCAATAAGGACATGATTGAGATACTTTGATTATCAGGATTAATTATTTGTATAAATTAACCAATTGAGATCTCCTGATTATTCCCCAAATCTCAAACCAAATCGAATACTGATCCCAACTACGAACAGGGAGTTCAAATACGAACAAGGGGATTCATCGAAATACGAGATCTAACACAAGAGGATTGCCTACTGTAAAAATACAAACAACCGAGCCCTAATAACATACGATCTAACATCCAACGATGGGAATGGGGGAAGAACAAGGGAAGGGGAGAAAACCATGATTACCTCCGACCATGGGACGGTGATGCTGGTGTCGTAGGGGTTCTCCTGCCTTATGTTATCAACCTCCTCGTAGGGGTCCCAGCCGAGCGGGATCTGCCCGAGCACGACGAGGGCCTCCTCGCTGGCGGCTACGACGGATGCGGGAACGGGGATGGCGGCTGCCTTCGATGCCTGAACGGGGGCATGTACAGGGACGGGGGCCTCCTCGCCGGCGGCCTTGGAGGCACCGATGGCCACCGTGCCGTTCTTCTCCATCGCCGGCATGGTTGGAGTTTTCTTGGGGGTTTCCAGAAGGTGATGGGACAGTAGAGACGGCTGAGTGAGCGAGTGAGTGATGAGTGAGAGTGATGAGGCCTCTATTAAAGGAGAAGGGAAGCGATGTTTTGTTGCACCACCGTGCACCACGTAACCGCATATGCTACTGCACCATGCACGGCCACACGTGTTCGCTACTGCCCCGTGCACCGCACACGCGTACCATGAGTCATATTTTTTCTCTCGTGTCTAACCCTGGCGACTTAGTTGTGCTCAGTTTTACCCTCGAGTATAACACTGGCAGTTTGGTTATACCCAGTTTTGCTCTCCAGTACTAACACTGTTGTGTGCAATATACTCAGTTTTACCCTCTGGTGGCTAGTCAACAAAGAGTCAACGAATAGGTTTTAGCTAGCTAATTGAGTTATTTTATGCACAACAAATTCAAAAAGAGCAAAACATAATGGCATCTACCCAGGGAGTCTTGTTATGTGACCTACCACCATAAGGAATGTATATAAACCAAGTTTTAACCTAAATCACCACTTCTCAAATCACCTAATATCTATGAAGGTTCATGGCTTTCTACTCAAGCCTCTTTCCAAAACGTCCCTTCTCAAAACATAATTTGTCTGAATGAGACAATAATTGTCAAACTGGTGTATATTTGAATTGCAAATAGTTTGATATATGCCAAGATGTATTTTATTGTATAAAAGATGCATTTTCCATTTTTTTAAATCTTTTTCTATTTTATATTTGAATCCATTTGTCAGTCTTGCCCTTGGTTTTTAAGTTTTACTCAGTTTTGCCCTTGGTTCTTAAGTGCTACTCAGTTTTCCCTTCTTTTAGTATCAATCTCTCACACATGTGCTCATCTTGGTTGCTACGCTCTGATTGATTGAGACAGTTGCCACGCGGATCGTGCTCACCAACCTTGATCCTATGTGATCTAGCGGACAGGATAACCCGTATATTTGTCGGGGGGCACCCTTCTATCCATGCAAAATAACGAGTTTGCCACGGGTACTATAACTCCATAAACAAATGAACTTAAATATAATTATCACGTATTAAGTGCGATTTCAGAGAGTTCAAATGTGTATAATTTTCGTATATGCAATTTTATGCATTACATTCCACTATATGAAAATGGGGGGAGCAAATGATAATCTCTCAAAATTTTGCTATACGCAAGTTTAAAATCATTATTTCGTTATTAAATGTGATTTCACAGTGTTCAAAGGTTTAAAATTTTCGTATACGCAAGTTTATTCATTATATTTCACTCTATGAAAATGATAAATGATCAGGATTTTATTAGCACAACATTATCATGACCTAAGTGCGATTTTAAAGAGTCTAAAGGTGTATAATTTTTGTATATGCCAGTTTATGCATTACATTCCACTATATAAAAATGATAATCTCTCAAGATTTTCTTAGCACAACATTATCACGTATTAAGTGCGATTTCAAAGAGTTCAAAGGTATATAATTTTTGTATATGCAAATTTATGCATTACATTCCACTCTATGAAAATAATAATCTCTCAAGATTTTCTTAGTATAATATTATCACGTATTAATCGTGATTTCAAAGAGTTCAAATGCGTATAAACTTCGTATATGTAAGTTTATGCATTACATTCCACTCTATGAAAATAATAATCTCTTAAGATTTTCTTAGCACAACATTATCACGTATTAAGTGCGATTTCAAAGAGTTCAAAGGTATATAAACTTCGTATATGCAAGTTTATGCATTACATTCCACTCTATGAAAATATGGGAGAAAATAATAATCTCTTAAAATTTTGTTAGCACATCGTTATCACGTATTAAGTGTGATTTAAAAGTGTTCAAAGGTTTATAATTTTTGCATATGCAAGTTTGTGCATTACATTTCACTCTATGAAAATGATAATCTCTCAAGATTTTCTTATCACGATATTATCACGTATTAAGTATGATTTCAAAGAGTTAAAAGGTGTATAATTTTTGTATACGTAAGTTTATGCATTATATTTCACTCCATGGAAATGATAAATGATCAGGATTTTATTAGCACAACATTATCATGTCCTAAGTGTGATTTAAAAGAGTTTAAAGGTGTATAATTTTTGTATAATTTTCGTATATGCATTACATTTCACTATATTATGAAAATGAAGCTAGACAAAGGGCGTGGGCGCGGGGCTGGCTCGGGGTCCCATCTTGCAACGCCAACCTGGATAAGTTGTGGGTCTGGCGCTCACATGGATAAGTTGTGGGTCCGATGCTGATCTAGATAAGTTGAGAGAGGTGTCCACTACGAGAATCGACTGAACGCGGCCACTTGTCAGTATGTAACGGCAAGGGTATACTACGAGACCCGATAGAATGCGGTCCTACTCGTCAGCACGTAACGGCGAGGGTCCACTACGGGACCCGACTGAACGCGTCCCCACTTGTCAGTATATAATGGCAAGGCTGACGGACGACGAGTTTCAGACCATGTGAGAGTTTCGTATAAGGAGATGTGCAAAAGTGAGGAAAAACTAAGCGGCTGGGGAAAACTGAGTACAACTAACGAACCGAGAGCACGACAATAGAAATCTCTAAGATGTAAACCACAAAAATTTCCATAGTGGTATCACCCTAAACCTTAATTTCTTATGAGCTTTAAAATATATGAAAAAAGGTGTTTTTAAGATATTTGGAAGATTAACATACATACTATACTTGAAAGTAGCTTTTGCCACAAATAGCTAGATATGACTAATCTAGTTTTAAGGGGTTTGGAACAGTCTTAACTTGTGTAGAAAAAGGCTTAGCAAAAAGAGATCTAAAGAATATGCCATCTAGTTCATAATATAAACATTTATTTTACCTTGCTTCCTTCTTAATGTTAAACATAAATATGCACAAGAAAAGGATACAAATTAATAGGCATAAAACAGATCATGCTTCATATAAAACACTTGAGCTTAAAAATTATACACAACATGAATTTCAGCTTTTGTTTTTATCTTCCCTTTTCTTTTATTCCATGGCATTTTTTTCAGTTTTAACCTCATTAAGGTAAAGTTTATTTTCATTAGCTAATCATAAACATTTATAATAATGGTGGTGGTGGTATTTAAAAATAAAATAAAATGATAAAACATGCTCCAAGTTTTTACGATAGATGTCGCTCAAAAAATAAAGTTTAGAAGTTTGCAAACCGAGAGTTGAGTTGGTCCAGTGGGTGCCTTGGACATCCCAAGCTTATGGTTTTCACCATTTTTGGATTGCTCTTGGCGTGATGTTCCTCTATTCCGTATAAAAAAATTCAATACAATTTTTTTTTTCTATCTCTTTTCTAAGAGGTGACATTAGTGGCACGAGAATTATCTAATGTCTTAAGCTGAAGCGAGGCTTCTCAGCCCTCCTAAGTTGCGCCATGCACGCGAGCCTTTTTTACGTTGGAAAATTCTAACGAGAACTGCCGTCCTACCTCGCCGCTGCTGCGGCCGGGGAGGCGCGAGGAGATGCCATCTGTCGCTGCAACGCCGGAGCCACTGTCCTCCCTCCCCTAGTGTTGTTGCATCCATGGCGGACCGCCGAGACGCCCTTCGTGGCTGTGAGAGCTCGAGCCGGAGAAGTCGTCCTCCCTCACTGCTATTTCGATTGCGGCGGTACGATGAGACGTCGGTAAGCATCCGAGTCCCCTCCTGCGTATCCTTCTCGTATGTGCTGAATTTTGCTATGCTTTCCCCCACCCCCACACGGTTAGTTTGCACAGGTTGACAACAAAATCTAAAGGGATGACGGGAGTTCTGTGTTTTCGTGTTGAGGAGAGTTGATCGGTGCGTGCTTCAGCGGCGGGCAAGTTTTTTTCTGATGGGCCGATGTGAGATCTCGGTGGCGATTTTTCCGTTACTTGTTGATTTTGTCATTGGCGCTCCGTGATGTACCTATTTCGTGAGGAATTTCTCCTGTCTCATGTGAATTAGGGGCAGTTTTGACACACATAGGAGGAAGGTGAAGGCTGATGTCGTGATCTGATTTTGCCCCGTTGGTATCATGGCGATGATTGGAGCATTTTCTCAATCGCCGGAGTTAGAGCTGGCTGTTAGGCGTAGAGGCGGAGAAGTTGCGTGGCTGCTAGAGGAGATGGAGGCACGGCTGCTAGGAACGAAGGTGGAGCGGTTCAATGCGCGAATCCATGACTCGTGCTCCGCCGCGGCATGCTCGCAGCCGTGCGGCGGCGGATTGGTCGGATGTGTGGCTCGAGGAGGACTCGCTCAGGTATGGCGTGCTCGCTGACGCTGAGGCACCGCTCGACAACCCCGCAGCTGTCGTTCTTAGGGATGTTGGTGCGGGGCGGTGCTCGCGCTGGTACGCAGTTTGAGGGTCAGGCGATAATGTGCCCTGCCATGGATGCTTTGGTGACTGCAGCCTCCTCTGGGTCGTCCCATTGCTGGTGCCGATGTGCGCTGAACAAGCTAGTGGACGTGCTCCGCAGACGCGGTGAGCCGGAACTCGCCATCTGCATCGCGTGTAGGGGAATTCTTGACTGAGGGCCTTGTCAGGGGACCCTCCTCTGCCTCCTACGGTGTAGCTTCGGCTCTCTTCTTCCATGCCTATTTCTCGCACGCTTGCAACCAGCAACTGCACCTCTTGATTATTTGGCAGTTGTGTCTAATTAATCTGGCCAGTGTAGCCAATTAACCTGGAAATTGCTTTTGTCAAAGATCATGGTAATTGTTTACATGGCTAATTAATCCGCCAATTGTGGATAATTAATCTGGCAATTATGGAAAACTAATTACTTGCTTTTTGTCAAAGAACATGGTAATTGTTCACATAGATATTTGATCTTGCAACTGTGGCTAATTAAACTCGAAATTGTGGAAAATTAATCTGGCAATTGCTTTTTGTCAAAGAAAATGGTAATTGTTTACATCGATATTTAATCTGGCAATTATGGATAATTAATCTGATAATTGTGGCTAATTAATTTTGTGACTATTGCTAAACAACCTGATTGATAAGACATTGGTATGTAAACAACCTAATAGTTGGTTTGAAGAATATGGTTTGTTGTACTCCCTCTGTTCACTAATATAAGACATTTTAGGTATTTTAAAGTGGACTAGATATATTCTAAAACCAATGAACCTATACACACTAATAAAACATGTCTACATACGTGCATGTTAGAGAAAAATTTAAATGTCTTACATTAGTTCCGCCACAGGATGCATTCCTTCATCTACCTTATAGGTTATGGGACCGATCCATCCGATTCTCGTGCCTCCATCCCACCATGGACGGCGCCACCCCGAGCACACTAGCTGGGCTTATGGGACCGATCCATCCGATTCTCGTGCCTCCATAGCCCCCCCCCGAAGAGGCGGCTCCGACAGTCGGCCGTCGAGGTGGAGGAGAGCTTGCCTCCGGCCAGCTCAAGTGGCCTCCGTCCTCCCCTGTGCCGTGGGTCACTAGGGGGAGCACCAGGAGCCATGCGGCCCTTCCCTGCTGCAAAACCTGCCCCCAAGTATGGCTAGAGACGATGGCGGTGCGGCGGCCTGCAACATGTTTGACAAAGTGCCCGAACAGCCTCGGGGAAAATCCCAACACCGTAGATTTAGCTACCATCCTCACGTTGTACCGCCACCATCGGCCATCTCCGTCCCCCCAGAAGGCTCTCCTAGGTGGGAGTAACTGACGAAGAGCTCTACTAGCGGTTCATCAAGTTGATGTCCTCCTAACCATGTTGCTCTACAAGTGGTTCACCAAGTTGGTGCCCTCATGACCGTGCTCCCCTGCCCTCTCCAATTCCCAGCTACAACAGCTTGCACAACACCGTGTTGTTTGACTGTGCTATGTTTTTCCTTACAGGATGTGATGCGGAGAACCTGGTATTTACAAGTCTGATTGGTGGCTTGTCCTGTATTTTACTGATTGTTGTGTAGATATCGTGGTGTAGCATGACGACTCCGGTTCTGATCGATGGTTAGCCTACTAAGATGTCTAGAGGTTATATTTCTTATTTTAAAGGGTTGTACTTTTTTGTCAGTAACTAAATTTGCTAATTATATTTCACCTAATTCCCTAATTCCTTTGATTTTATTCTGAAGGTTACTGTATCTTTGACTGGCTTTTCTGCTTGATCTTGAATAAGTGGAGATCTCAAATTAGTTCTGAACGAGTCGTGCTGCCGCAATTCCTTTTGTGCAGCTTCTTCATTTCTTAGTTCTCGCATATGATGATTTAGTTGTTTCTCATGTGGCGCTGTCGTATTGATGCCAATAAATTTTTAGGTAGATGTGTTAGTGTATAATCTACAAGGTAACCTCTTACTTGTCGTGGTTATCATTTATTGCTCTTAATATATTGGCCAGGCTCAATAGTAATCTTTAATTTAATAAGCTGCAAGGAAGATGATACAAGAAAGTGAGGAATGTGCCGTGTACTGAAATCACCACTTGACTGAAGACACTTGAAAATCAAAGAAGAGATTTGACATGAGTGACGCTGACACTTATTTCCTATTGGTCTTTTATAGCGTTTTTAGCAATGTAGCCATGTATGACTTCTACTTCTTCACTAAATCCATGTACCTGGTATGCGTGTGTGTTCTTACTTCTTTTCTTTGCTTATTTTTATTGTGCTAGAGGCAGAGTATGCTTGAATTAGATGCTACCATATATACCGTTGAAGGGGATATTTCTTTATCAGATTTGTCGTAGGTGTCATGTTCAAAATTCAGTGGTGAATCTACTTCGTGATATTTCATATGTCATCATAACTTTTTTGCCTCAAGAAAGGAAATGAAAAATTATTTTATCTAAAGGAAAGATTTGGAGACTGATCGTTAGGTTATTCCAATGTTGGTAGTTGTGTGGTGCTAATACTATACATGATTGAGGGACTAATTATTATGGTGCAATCAAATTCTATCAAGTTGAGGAATTAAGTTTGGATATTTTGCATAACTAGAAGCTCCTTTGTACTACTGGAAAATATAAGGTGACTATTGAATGATATAAGCTGTAAATCTGAAAGAATCTACATAAGTTGTGCAGCTAGACTTTTATCTGTGTAAGCTACGGAAAGGCATCTCAGGTAAAGTGGGAGCATTCAGATCATCTTTTCCCTTAGGTAGATGAAACAATCAAGTGATGAAATGTGCTCGGTAGGCGACTAAGGATAGTAGTTTTGCTAGCATTAGTTTCATACAGTTCCCGAAGTTGCTCGGTGTTGTTTTAGATGCCATTTTGAGTCATCTAGGTAGAAGCCAATGGTTTCTCTCTGTAGTGAGAATGCTGAATCCCTTGATGCTAATCGAGTAATAGAAGTTCGGGCCACAGAGGTTGCAGTTTCTTTGATTATAGGCTCCACATATAGAAAACGAGACTAGTTCTCTAGGTATTTTTTTCAGATATCTTTCCTCCTGCTGATAAGAACAAGCTTAGTGTCGCAAGTTTGCATCAAAACAAATATTCCTAAGATTGTCCCTCTGCGTGACAGTCTGACAGACAGTCCGCAGCCCGGTTTACCATCTGGTGAGCCATGCATATGTCAGTTCATGAAGGGAGTGCCTATAGCTGTTTCAAGGCTGCAAAAACAAAATCCACATGCCCAAGGTCGATCCAACCTTCTCACATTAAGATATTATCCGGATACTGTACGTGTTAACCTCATGTAGTTTATATGCTCTTTGTTTTGCTTATTTAGTGCAGGTGCAAGATACCGATTGTTACAACGGGAGAAGGTTATATTATCGAGATGGTTTTCTTTGGCAATGTATTACAAGACTTGGTCAGTGAAGGCGACGGTATTCTGGCAGTCAAACCTCTATGATTTGGTGGCTGCTGCACCTATAGAGACCGTTGGTTTGGTTGAGAGGGATAATTTTATGGATGTCAATGTGTCACGGTATTTCTTCCGCAGAGACAACATATCTATTTTGAAGCCCTAAAGTTTTTCCTTGAAGATGTTATTTTTTTATGCCTTTGGGTGAGCTGGATCTGATGCCAGCAAAACATTTTTTGATGGTCATCATCTCTATCAGGACATAGGTGTCTTGATATTGTACATGTTAATAAATCGGTCTCTCTATTCAATAAATTCAAGGGATATGAGATTCCAATTGTCACCCAGTGAGTTTTGTTACAAAATCTGCATTTTGGCTAAATTTTTTACATGGTTCTCGAATTTGTAGGGTTGATTTTAAGTATAAATCATGTTACAGAAATCTTTAGTTGTGTTCTTATCAAGCATGAGCTAGATTTATAGTCCAAATGCAATGAATTTTAGATTAAATTGATCAAATATATGATATCCACTCATCAGAAACAACGACGGCTCGGAAAATGATGTGGCCACGGTTTTAAATTCTGTATGAATCTGGGCGCAATCGGAGTTACAACAAAAATCATAAAATTCACGCATTAAAAAGTGTTTTGCAGGAATTTGCTACTCCATATGTTTACCAACTTTTAGAAACATCCAAAAAATGGGTTCCACTTGGTACTTTATTAAAGATTACAGAAAGAAAACCAAAAAAACTCTCTTGCTACAGCAAGAGTTTAAAACAGAAAGGCAAAAAAAAATAACCGGGTTGTCTCCTGTAAAGCGCTTTCTTTATAGCCATATAGCTAGGCTTTACTTACTTGGTTTCGGTGACGTGGAACTCATGGAATAGCTTGTGCTTCTTAGCTACCTCCTTCTTTCTTGGAAAGTGTTCCATGCACTTCTTGTGAGGAAATTTAAACTTCACATTTCCTTCTTTTGTATCAATGACTGCACATGTGGTTCTCAAAAAAGGTCTACCAAGTATTATAGGACTTAAGGTATTGCTCCCCATATCCATGACAATAAAATCAACAAGCATAAATGTCATATATAATTCAACCATAATATCTTAAACTTTTCCTAGAGCATGTTTAGTTGAACATCAACAAGTAAAAGATCTATTGAAGATTTTTCCACATGTTTCAATTCAACTAAGTCATATAGTTGTTTAGATAAAACTAAGACACTAGATCCTAAATCTAGAATAGCATGATGTGTCTCTTTTACAATAGTGATTAATACCTTGGGGATCCATACATCCCAAGCTTAGGTGGCATCATAGCTTCTCTATTGTATCTTTCAATCTTTTCTTTTATAACATAATTTGCTAGGTAGGAACCAAATCCTGCTTGATGACCATTAAAGGATGGATCATTAGAATTTTTTTGCAACAAGTTAATGAGTTCATGCAAGCTACATTTATCAAGATCAAGTAGAGGTTCTTTTGTTTCACTTAACATTTTAACTTCCTCTTTTATCATTTGTTATCATTAGTGTTTCATTTTCCTCCATCATATTAAGAGTTTCCCATGATTTATCTATTACTTTTGCATATATTTGATTGTTTCCTCATGGTTCTTTTGATCTTGAATAAGATTTTTAAATGATATGATTTCTTGTGTTAGGAGATCTACCATTTCAATCAAAGCATCTTGTTTCTCAAACTTAGCTATAAATTCTTTGTTAAGTTCCTTTTGAGTGGCTATAAAGGATCTCATGGTGCTTTCTAAATCATTAGGAGCATTATAACCACTAGCATATTTATTAGGAACAAAAGGTGGCCTACCATATGAGTTATTATAGTTGTTCCCATACCCATTACTACCAAAGTTTCTTATGAAGTTAACATCTACGCTTTCATTGGTGTTTGTTACTAACTCTTGTAGAGGAACATTATCGGTATTTTGCTTAGATATGTAGGCAAATATGGCATCAAGTTTACTTCATGTGGAGTCTATTTCTTCAATGTAGTTAACTTTCTTAGATGGGTTTGGTGCTCTTTCAGTATGCCATTGACTATGGTTGTGGAGCATGCTTTCTAGGATAATTTTAGCTTCAGACACAGTTTTACTCATAAATGCACCCCCCGAAGCAGAATCTAGAATGCTTCTTGACATAATATTTAGGCCATTATAAAAAGAATGCAATATGGTCCATTCATTTACTACATGTGATGGGCAAGATCTAAGCATGTTTTTAACTCTCTCCCAAGCTGTTGCTACATGTTCATTATCATATTATCTAAATGATAGGATACTATTTTTGTTTTGTAGGATCTTAACAGGTGGGTAATATTTCTTAGTGAAGGCTTCTTTAAATCATCCCAGGATTTATTCTAGCAGTGGGAAGTGATAATAACCTTTCTTTAGCTCTACCTCTTAGTGAAAATGGGAATAGTTTAAGTTTGACAATATTATTTTCCACATTTTTAAACTTTTGCATATCATAAATTTGACAGAAATCATGCAAATGCATAGAGGCATCCTCACTAGCACTCCCCCCAAATTGTTCTCTAGTTATAAGATTCAAAAGACCAGGACTTACTTCAAAACTTTCAACAGTGATTTCCGGAGTGGTAATGGGTCTATCCATGAATTAATCATTAGGGGTGTTTGTGTAGTCACAAAGTTTTGTTCTTTCTCCCATGCTCGCAAATAAAAAGGGTAATACTGATTTTCATGTGTTTTGTTTTTAAAAAAAACCTTAAAAAAGACTAAAAACAAGACAAAATAAAATACTTTAAAACTCTTAAAGGAAAAGCTCACAGTGGTGCAACCTCCCCAAGCTTGGGTTGTTGCACAAGTTGATGAAGATGACGGCGCTAGAAAATAAGCAGTTGTCATGGGAGTTACCTTGCTCTTCAAATTTGATAAGGATGCTGTTGTGATGTACCTTCGCCAATTCCCTGGCAACGGCGCCAGAAAATAGTCTTGATGGCAACAAATGTGGCCATGTTTCGTTGGGACTCCAAGTGCAGAGTGTTGTAGCAAGCTGCTTTTCCCCACAAGGGTGACTTGAGAGTTTATATCGAACTCTCAGGGAATTGGTTATGGAAGGATGTTTGTCTTCTCCTCTTCAAGCAACTTGTAAAGTAAAATAATTTGTCTTGTGTCCCCAACTCCACCAAGTGGTTGTCAAGCACAAGGTTCGTATTAGTAATATCAAATAAAATAAAAACAAAACAAACTAAAGTATATAAAGTAAAATAATGCAAACTAGATGATATATGTGAAAATAAAGTTGTTTTGGGGTTTTTTATGAGTGATTGCAAGTAGAGAAAATATTTTTGTATTTTCAAAAAAATAAATTGCAGAAATTGTAAAGGGTAGTAGATGCAATGAAAGGTGTTTCTTATGATAAAAATCGGACCGGGGTTCATGGGTTCACTTGTCTACTCTCTTTTTAGGTTGTAGTGATCATAAAACAATTCATCAATGATAAACATTCATAGAAATTCTATAAGTGCTTGATAAAAAGAATTAATATGGGCATCACATTCTAATATTGAGATGGAATACATCTCTCTCTCTTATACTCCTCAAGAAGGGAAATCTCCATGCAATCTTGGTTTAAGAACATATTAGAGTATACCTTTAAGCAATATTATATGATGTTCGAAATACAAATATGCTATCTTGATCTAGTCAAGGTCATCACACTGTCACGTGATAACTATAGCACATGATTTCACTTTACCCTTAGTGAGGCAGGAAAAGAAAGGTAAAAACCAAAGTAGATCTTGAATATTATGTGTCACAATTCAATCTATACCCCCATGCTATTCCATCTAACACACACTTCTCCCCATACAAGTTCTTGCATACAAGTTGGATCAAACAAGCAATGAAGAACGGGGTGCATGATATGCATCTATTAAAACATCTTACACAAAATAGATTCCACTCTCAAATATCAAATCATAGAACAAAGATCCACCACATAGGAATTACAAATATGACCATAATCATGTTGGGCAGCTCATATCATACTAGATCTATGAAGAACTAGAGAGAAATAGATCAAGCTACTGCCACAAACCCATAGCCCGGAGGTGGACTACTCCCTCTTCATCATGGTGATGAAGCTGGAGATGTTGGAGAGGGTGGAGATCTCCCCGGAGGTGGCTCCGGTGGAGTTTCCCCCTCTAAGATTCACCGGATCTGGTGGTGTTTTTGTCTCTGGTGGCTCTCATTGCTTCCCGTCACCTCCTTTTCGAGGATGCCCTGGGGGTCCTTATATAGGGATTTTTAGGTAAAGAGAGCTCCGTGGGCGAAAGAATCAAGGCGATCGGAGGGTCAAGGAGGGAAAGAGCATGGGTGACGCGCCTACCAGGCCTGGGCATGCCACCTGGGCTCTTTTGGCCCTCCTGGTGAGATTCCAGTGCTCCAGATGCTTATCATGGATAAATATATCGACATTCCCAAAAGTGCAGGTTCATTTGACTTCGTATAGGTCCTGAAACATGGAAAACATTGAAAGCAAGGTTTTTTTTGCCCTGTAGGGTTATAACCAAAATAAAGGGGATCATTGGTAAATCCCCCAAATCAATATAAAACAGGGATATAACATTATATACGATGCAAATATGTGGGAAAACATGTTAACAAACTACAAAGTTCATGTATGTAGTTTACATTCATCACACCCCTTATCCACTTTTGGGTTCATCCTGGCTTATTGCTTAGAGCGTAGGGTCCGAGGTTACATCTGGTATTAGAGCCATTCTGCCCTTCAGGGTCTCAACCAAGGTGGTCGTTTTCAGTCTAGAAAATATTTTGGTTGCTATATACTAGGGAAAAACTAAACGTGAGAGTAGGATTGATTCCATTTTTCTTCTTACCCACCCACCGACCCACCCTATTCTGGTAAGGAAATATAACGTTTGTCTATCCTCTTCTAAAATTTCAAACTAGGATTCACATCTTCGGGGTATTTGTAGTACCATAGGATGTGTTAATCTGTTGCATCCAACTTTGCTTTGCAATCTTCTTTTGGTTATCAACTGTTGGTACATTCCATATCGATATGCTTATGTGTAAACCAGTGCGATCTATCTGACTCTTTGTTAACCAACGCAATCTTGTTAAGGATGTTCTTCCTTTCTGCATGCTTTCATTGAATGTGGAGTTTCTAATCGCTATCTGTTAAGTGGCTTTGCGCATCTAGTTGGTATTTTAATACTGAAAAATGCGAAAAATTGCTTTAATACATATGTTTTTCCACACTCCTTTTTAGTCGTGTGTGATAAACTATTCACCTTCTTTGTCGGCATGTCCATCCTAACTCGATCTTTTGCTACCGACGCTTCAATCTAGAGTTTTCACATCATATTCAATTATTTTGGGCTAAATGCATAACTTGCATCGATCTGATGCTTGCGTTTGTAATTTGGTTTTCTATTTAGCTATATGACACTTATCATGAGTGGAATATGTCCAATGCTATCAATCTAATCCTCCAAATGATGGTGGTTAACTCTTGTGATTTTGACTTATACCATGATCATATCTATATAATATTCAAGTATCGTTGGCAAATGCAAAGTTTTTTGAAGGCACTATGATGGGTCATCATACGATTATCATGCTTCATTTGAATCCCATATCCGCAAAGGTTATCTTTGATACATGAGAATCTCATCCCTTCATCTTTGTTAGGTTTGCTTAAATGTATGAGCTACCATCGCTTATTTATCCAAGATATTTTTATCTTTGCAACCGGTGATCCGATCAACTATGTGGACAACTCGACATCTCTTCTGTCATCTGAAGGGCTAGATAATGTATTCATCCAATGGAAGAACATGGAAGAACATCTTCTTCTTTTCTCTCCAAGCTTTGTGAGAACTGCCTTTATGCGAAGTTCTCAAAGTGTGAATTCTGGCTTCCTGAAGTCACCTATTTGGGCCATGTCATTTCCACAAAGGGCATTGCCGTCAATCCAGAGACTATTCGGACGATTATGGAGTGGCTCCCTCCTAAAAATGTCAAAGAAGTCTAGATTTTCCTTGCATTGACTAGCTATTGCCATCGATTCATTCAAAACTTCTCAAAACTCGCTAAGCCTCTTACCGATCTCCTCAAGAAAGGCAAGAAATTCCTTTGGTCACCGGCGTGTCAAGCAAGCTTTGAAACACTCAAGGAAAATCTCACCTCCACACCTGTCTTGATTCCTCCAGATTCATCAAAGTCGTTCCAGATCTTTTGTGATGCCTCTCTTCAAGGATTTGGTGCGGTCCTCGTGCAAGAAAAGCAAGTCGTTGCTTATGCTTCCTGGCAATTTAAAACCCATGAGATCAACTATCCAACGCATGATCTTGAACTTGCAGCGGTTGTCTTTGCTTTGAAAGTATGGAGGCACTATTTTCTTGGAAACCGTTGTGAGATCTTTTCTGACCACAAAAGTCTGAAGTATATCTTCATGTAGCTAGACCTTAACCTTCACCAGAGGAGATGGATTGAAACCATCAACAACTTTGATCTTTCGATTAACTACACTCCTGGCAAAGCAAATGTGATGGATGATGCCCTCAGTCGTAAGGCATATGTGAACAACCTCATGGTCAAAGAAGATGAACCTCCCTTGTGAAAGGAATTCCGTCAACTCAACCTCGAGCTTGTACCTCAAGGCTTCCTTGTAAACTTGATAGCTACTCCTCTCCTTGAAGAAAAGGTTCACTCCATTTAACTCGGTGATCCGTACACTAAAAACATCATCCCCAAGATTTAGCTTCCTAAGTATGAGTTTTTCCACCTTGACGACCAAGATTTAGTGGGTTTAAAAGTAAAGGCTATACAGTACTCGGGATTCAATTTAATGCAATTCGCGACTCAATGATGCAAGAATAATATGGAGGCATAGGTGCTATATGTAATGCAATCATGGGGAATTACTTGTTTGTCATATCAGCAGTAGGGTAACTGAGATTCGGGTAGTACTCTTGATTCTCTTGATAGTTTCCTTGCTCGGCGTCTGTCCGAAATAAAAGCCAAACACACAAAGGGCCATAATAAATAAAGTGTGCAATCATATAAATAGATGCACCAAGCAAACACGTTATTCCATGATGGAATGATGCACAATTGCATAGTGTAACATAGCATGGCATGGGTGAAGTGTGGAAACATTAATAAAGCACTTTAATTAATTATTTAGGCATATTTTAGCCCCATAATCATTGTTGTTTTCTTAATATTTATATGATGCATGCTTCAATTCATATCATGGAATGCATAATTAGAACGGGCCCGTCGTGCTGGTCGATTTAGACATATTATTTATCGAATTTGGAATTTTGGATTTAAAGTAATTGCCCAGAAAATATTTTAAATAGCATATTCATAATCCTCATGTTTTTCTGATCAGAAAACATATATCATTTGTATTATATGGAAATATGAATTTAAAACATTATTTAAATCAAATTATATCAGAAGGGGTAAAGTGTCAAAGGTTTGACTAGTTAGAGTTGACTCCGGTCAAATTTGAATTTAGGTTTGAATTCATATTCAAAAAAGATTCATATTTCATTGAATAAGATTTCCCAAATTCAAATTATTTAAAAAGATATGAATTAAATTAGATTTAAGCTTTTTCTAAATTTTATTTGTATTAGAAAATGTTCCCAGGTTTTTCCTACTCAGGGGTCTCCTACCCACAGTCACTGATGAGTGGGCCAGAGGAGCAAACGGGGCCACTCATGCGCGGGCCAGCCAGGGTGTGACAAGTGGGCCGGTGGAGGACTGTAGGTTGAGGATCAACAAAAGCTAGGGACTAAGCTGCAAAAGCGCAGGGCTGCTGCCTGACGAACTAAAGAAATGTTCAACGAAAAACGCGATTTTTGCTCAGATTTCTGAGGACGATGGCGATGAATATTTCGAGAATTAGGCCACGCCACAAAAATGAAAAACGAAGAGGGGATATGGAGCTCCAACTTTGGTTCATGATGTTTCCCCAAAGGAGGGATGAGGTGGCAGGAAAACGAGGAGGAACAGAGGTGGATGCGTCTGCTACTGTCGAAGCTGAATCGTGTCAGTTTTCGAGTGAGTTTAGACCAACTCTCAAAAATGATGGCGACGAAACGACTGAGCGAAACGAGGTGCCGCAAAAACATGAATTGTAGAGGATTGTTTGGGCTACAACTATTGTCAAGGAAGTACTACCGGAGGAAGGTGTGGCACCCCGCAAAAAAAACCACTACTAGAAAATCGCGTTGTTTTGTGCATTGCATCGTCATCATCATGCATTTGCTTGTCTGAAACTATTTTCGAAAAACATATTTTTGTTTTCTAAATACCCCGCCTTTATTTCAAATCCAAAACCCGAGTCTCCGGAATATTTTGCTTTGTCTACCAACGGTTTTCAAAAGCCCCAATTTTTAAATATTAAAATATTTATTTTATTTTTAGGGGGCAGCCGTACCGGGCCGATCCGACCCAGTCGGCCACCCCAGTACAAAACCAGCCTAAATCCTAAACCCTTTTCTACCCAACCTATCCTACCCAGCCCCCCCCCTCCACCTCACCCCTTCCACTCCCATGCCGCCACATCATCCTGGCCCCAACCTCCACCCACTCCCAGCCTGCCACATCACCCTGCAGACACACCCACACCCCACACGCACTCACACGCGCGCGCGCAGCCAGCCAATCCCAACCCCCCACGCCACCTGTGCCACCCCGGCCCCACCACCTGGGCGCGTCCTCCCATCCACACACACCCCGCCTCTCCCTTCCACCCCGGTCCCACCAACCACCAACTCCCTCACCACTCACACCGACAGCCACCCCGCCTCGCGCCCCGCGCCTGGCCCCACCTGCCGCTCGCCCCGTGCCCCGCGCCCCACTTTTCTCTTTCCTCCTCACCGAGCCTCCCCCGACGGACGCCGCCACCCGGCGCCCTCCAGCGCCGGCCCCGGCCGCGCGACCCCGTCGCCGGTCACCCTCATCTCCGGCGTCTCGCCCCCCTACCGCGCTGACCCACGCCGGCGCGCGCCCTCCTCCCCCTCGTCCCGCGTCTCCGCCGCCTCCTTCCCCGGAGCGCCGCTGTCGCCAGCTTCCCTCCCCGACGCTCCTCGCCGCCCTCTCGGCCTCTCCCTGTCACCGTCCTCCTCTCCCTCGCCGTCTCCCCTGAGCTCAGCCGCTGCCGTCGCTCACCTCTTGCGACTCCGCCGAGCCGCCTCGATCCGCGGCCGCCACCGCTCCCCGGAGATCCCCCTGCGAGCCGACCCCCTCCGCCCCTGCCTTGTCGCGCCCCCATGTACCCCGACGCTGAGCCGCCCTTCCAGCACCGTCCCCTGCGCCCCGGACCCAAGGTCGCCGCCCAGCGTCGTCTGCACCTCATCATCGCCCATCAGGTCCGCTGCAACGTCCTCCCGCCGGCGACGCGACGACCCCTCTTCAAGCCTGGCCACTCCGACCTCGTCCGCGGCTCTCCCATGAACGCCCCCGCCTATGCCCGGGAGCTCCGCCTGCGCAGCCCCGCTGCCGTCCGTCGCCCTCCTCCTCGGGTCCCCTGCCGTCGTCATCCCCTGCTCGCGTGCGCCTCCCGACGGTGCTACCCCGGGCTCCCTCGTCCTTGAACTCTAGCAGCACGTCCGTCGTCTTCGCCCGGAGCCGCCAAGTCCACCATCCGCTCGAACCGCGTGTGCTCCGCCGACCTCGGGCTCTGCACAAGCCCTCCTGCTCAGCGTCGGACGCATCGAGGACCCCATGACCTTCCTCCTTCGAGTTCCTCTTGGACAAGTTCTGCTTACCGTCGGTCTCCGTCGTCCAGCTCAAGTTCGGCAGTAGCACTAGGTGAGGGTGTTGGATGTGATGTGCTGATGTGTTGCCGTTCGTTGATGTTCATGGAATTGTCCTAGGGATTAACTCCTATTGGTGCCCTTCTCGTGGTAACAAAGAGGATGTGGTGTAGTGGTGATAATTTTTGTACGATCGCAGACGGCTATCGAGGAATAACAAGAGGTGACCATGTTCTCATCTTCAACTCGAGGACTGCCGCCACAACAGAAGTCGGGGATGATAAGTTTGACTTCCACCCGGACGAACCCCAGGAACCACCGGAGCTTGGATCTGAGAGAACCACGCCGAGACCCTAGACGCAAGTTCTCCTCTTGGACCCCGATGCCTAGACCCGAAGACCGATCCCCGGCGAGACCGAACCAGAACCACCTCGAACCCCAAGATCTTCGATCCAATGTGTGACCCCTTTATCCAAGACCCTATTTTTTATAATATTACATTATCATCTGGTTGCATTAATTCATTCATGTCGCATACATGTGTGTGGTTTGGGGGCCTTATGCCAATTCACCTAAATTAAATATGGGATCCATATGCGGGCAAATCTAGTCTTATATTGGTCCCATTTAAATTTGTGTGGCGAACCGGTACTATCTTTTGCCATGTTAAGACAACATTTAAATGGATGGGTATCTAAATAACATGAACCTATTAATTAGTTGTCGGGACCTCGGTTCCGCTTAATATTGCCCAATTGCACCGCATCCTTGCCATGCCATACATCATACATGCATCATGCCCGATCTTTTGCCGTAGTATTAAACAGTGCATCCGGTGTTTCTGCTAGTGCTTTGCTTCTTCACGGATTAGGCCGATGAGTTGATGCGAGTGTCGCAAGTTCTCCGGATATGAACCGTCGGCAGTGTTTTCCCAGGCGAGCATCTCCCCCTTTCTACCTATCTTACTTTTATAGTCTTTATTCCCTCCTGTTGATCTATTGCTATCTGTGTTGCGATGCTCTAGTTTTCGAGCCCGTGATATCCCTTGCAGCCTTATATTGCCTTGGACACATCCTATTACCTGTTGTTTGGTAGACAGTTGGACTTGCGCGTCGTAGTCGCTTGCTCTAGTGTTGTTGCGTGTCGTCAAGTACCACAGTTGTTGGAGTCTTGCCGCCTGTTTACTGTTGGAGATGATCATTACTTTAATTATTGTTTAACAACTAAAATTGAAGTAGGTAAATGCAGAGGCACCGGTGGGTAATAGACAATATTTGGCTTTTAACCGCTCACTGGTGTCCCGTAGGACCCCGAGTTCTTGACACCTATTCCGAGATCGAGCGCGCTAACCACAGGTGGGGTGTGTGGGCACCCCCATCGATTAGTACCTGATTTCAAAGTATTGTACCGGGGGCCACAAGTAGTTTGGGGCTTTATTACTATTCTGTACTTATGCCATGCTTTACTGCTTTAATTTAAATTGTGCGAGTCTCACCTTTGCTTTGTTAGGACCATGACCCGTTTTGTATCGACAAGCCAGTCACACTTCGGGTTCCCGATCGTTCTGACCGGCTCCACAAACCACGAGTCCGTTTAGGAGACCGGCCGACTTTGTTGCGGGTAGCTTAGTGGGTGGCCCCATGTACTTGCTTTGGGTGCAGGAAGCGTCATGACTTAGGCCCGGACATACCGATGGGTGTATGTTAACCGATCGGCAAAAGGGTCGAAGTGCGTGTGGATACTTTGGTGCACCCTGAGTTAAATCTTTTAAAAGCCGTGTCGCGGTTATGGACGACTTGGAGCACAGTTCTCGATCATAGACAACTATAACTAAAGTTTACTGCTCTAATTTGACTTGTATCCGATATGACTAGTAATCAGCTTCACGGCAACGGAATGGCTAAATAAAAGTACCAACAACTGATGGGTTTGGGATATCTCATGATAATTGTATCTGACTAGTAAGTGTTGCAACTACAACGGAATGGTTAACTAAAAGTGCCCACTGCTTATTATATCAGGATGACTATCTATACCTGACTAGTAATAGATGCAACGATAACTGAATAAATAAAACTGCCAATGGTGTGAGTTCCTCGGTTGACTTCCTCGTTTGGTCTCGAGGGGGAAATACCAGGATGGGTATGATTGGTGGTAGAATCAGGTTGGTTCCGAATAGGTCTTTCTTATCCCTCTCTGATAGCCGACAGTTATCTCGAGTCTCTATAGGTTGTTTAGTGCATGCTTGCCGCTTCGATCCACTATACCTATGTAGGCGAGGACCGCCGAATTCTAGTCTCGCCGTGTACTGGCCTCAGTACTGACCGCTCTCTCTTTTTCCTTTGCCCTTTGTCGGCACCCCTTTTGTTTAAGCAGGTTTTGAGATCTACGTCGTTAGCAGGGTTACCCTTCCGGCTTGGCCTGGGAAGGGTTATGGACGCCATTGGTTATTCTTCAGGGCTCTTAGCTCAATTTGCATCTTGTCCGTACTCGAACGCTGTATCGTCTTCAAGTTGATTTGGATCTTGGTACTGTATAACTGTATTCTTGACTCTTGGAGTCGCTGTTGTATATATATGTTCTGTGGGTTCCATCGTGGACTATTGTGTAATGATATTACTTTGTTTTCCACCCGCACGCAAGTGCCTGGTGGGCACCTTTGAATCGTTTCTATGCGGGTTTGGCAGAATTCGCTAAAACTTGCATAGGGCCGATTCTGAGGGTGTTACAGAAGGTTGAGCCGACCGGGAGAACCGTCGGGAACACGGGCGAAAACTTGACTGCAGCAGCTGTTGTGCGCGCGGCATGCGCACGAGTGGGATTTCTGGCGACAATGATGCCGATTACGCTACGGAGATGATGCAAGGAGGAAGGGGACGGAGAAGTGAACCTCACCTCAACCAATTCCTGCCGGAATCAGGTTTGGAGGTGGACAAAGATAGACGAGGCGATGGCGACGTGATGCTCCTTCTTGGCCTGAATGAAGTCGATGAAGAGGAAGTTGTCCCGGGTGGCTCAGGCTACTTTGCAACTTCCTAAGGGACGGTACAACTTTGAGAAGCAATCCATGGCCTCAGACTCGCTCGGCACGGACGGAGATGAGAGCTGGTTCAAAGATTTAGGCCCCGGCCATGGAGTCTCTAGGAGGATGAGAAAATAGAGAGGGGAGCGGCGCGCTGTAGGCTAGGGGAAGAAGGGGTCTGCGCTAGGGTTTCTGAGGCGAGGGCAGATAAGGTCGAGGAGTCACGCAGTGTGAGGGGATAGCCACCTACCCGCTTTTACATTTCTTGGTGAGAGGCGAAGGATGGCGAGACAAAGAACAATAACGATGCTGGCCTCCTTCGATCAAAATGTACGGGCCGAGAAGAGGTGGAAGGCTTGGGCCAGAAGGAGTTGCTGTGCTGGGTCAACCAGGTGGGATGCTGGCAGGTATGTTCCTTCTCTCATTTTTTATCATGTTTCAATTTTATTTGAATGATTGAATTTGTTTGTTTCAAATTTGAAAACAGTTTATGTTTACAAATAGATGAAAGAGCATAGAACCACAAGATGGAGGGGGAGTTTAGGTTAGTTTTAGTCATTCTTTTGTTGCCCAAAACAAATAAAACAAAGAATTTAGAAGAGAGGGAGGGAAAGATGGGAAGCTCTCATGTGCACGCATGAACAAGAGCTTGGTAGTTTTGTGAAAACAAACTAGGCCAAGTGATCATTGTTTTATGGCTCAAAGGAACCAAGCATCCCCAACATAACTGCATATAACAATGACACCATTTGAATTATGAGGCCTATATAGTGTGTATTTTCCACTATGATTTAATATAGCCCCATTGAATCAAATAAGCTCACAAAAAGAATGGAACCATGGTTGAAAAGGATACATGGCTTCTACTACTACATAGCATGCAAAATTTTCCATGTAGGCTTCCATACAACTATTGTGAAAACAATAGGAGACCATATATGAAAGCATGTAGAACTAGAAATGGATTCATCTTACTACATAAGAGCTAGACACAATAACCAAATAAATTCAATTGCTCATGTCTAGTTTGGATGGTGGAATTATAAGGTGGTGACAAAGAAAGGTGGTGGAGTTGCAAAAGATATGCCCACAACTCAACTTGGGCATGAAGTAATTTATCAAGAAGAAAATACAATATATCAAGAGGTGAATACAAGTAATACAATATAATACAATATAATGCATACGAGATAAGAACCAAATGAAGATGGGTTTTATATGATGCTCAAATGCAAGGTGGCATGGTGACATGAGCATGATATAATGATGATGCAATAAAGACATGTAGGAAGTAGCAATATATTTATTAGACCATGTAGCATTACAAGGTTTAGAACATTGGGATGCTACATGAGGCCCATCTAAACAGGAATCTCACCCCGAGATTCTAGGAAGAAGAAGACTCAAACAGGGTAGGATACTCAGAATGGAGGTCATCCTCGCGCTCCCAAGTTGCTTCATCAACGGAATGGTGCAACCACTACACCTTGCAGAACTTTATAGACTTGCTGCGAGTCTTTCCTTCTGCCACTTCTAGAATTTTTAGGGCGTGTTCTTTGTAGGAGAGATTGATGTCTACGCACTTCTATTCTTGTAGACAGTTGTTGGGCCTCCAAGTGCAGAGGTTTGTAGAACAGCAGCAAGTTTTCCCTTAAGTGGATCACCCAAGGTTTATCGAACTCAGGGAGGAAGTGGTCAAAGGTATCCCCTCTCAAGCAACCCTGCAATCAAGATACAAGAAGTCTCTTGTGTCCCCAACACACCCAATACACTTGCTAGGTGTATAGGTGCACTAGTTCGGCGAAGAGATAGTGAAATACAAGTGGTATGGATAATTATAAGTGGTAACGGTGATAGAAAATAGCTTGAAGGCGTGGAAAAGACTAGAGTAAAACTGAAATAAAGAAGGAAGCAAGCAAACATGTAACAGATCTAGTTGCAAATGGTGTTTCAATGCTTAGAAACAAGGCCTAGGGATCATACTTTCACTAGTGAACACTCTCATATAAATATATTATCTTCATGATACTACTCTTAACTACTCTCCGTTTGGACACTCTAATCCATGGTAGGGCTATAACAACACTCCTCAAAGTAAGCCTTTCTCATCTAGAAAACCCCACACTGTCACCTTGAGCACTAGATGAGTCCAACAAACACCACAATTTCATAGAAACATCCAACTCCAAATATAACTCATAACAAGTAATTGAAATCTCTAGCCTAAGTGCCACCATGGTGTGCACGCTGTCACTTTCACACACATGGGGAGAGCAGAGATCTATTAAAGCACTTGAGTAGCAAGGTAGATCTATAGATTACAAGCTCATGATCTCAATAAGATCATGCATAGAGAGAGAGATGAACACATAGCTACTGGTAGAACCCTTAGCCTCGAGAGAGAACTACTCCCTCCTCATCATGGGAATCCGCAACGGTGATGGAGATGGTGGTGGAGATCGATGGAGATGGCTCCGGGGGCACTTCCCTGTCCCGGCAGGGTGCCAGAAAAGAGACTTTCTGTCCCCCGAATCTCCCCTTCGGTGGCGGCGGCGCTGCGGAACTTTTCGTGGCTGGAGGCTTGATTATCTAGGGTTTGGTATCGAGAGGCTCTTATAGGCGAAGGAGGCAAGGTCGGTGGCCGGCCAGGGGCCACCATGCCTGCACGCGCCTAGGGTGGTGTGGCCACCCTGTGGCCCCTCTCCGACTCTCCTTCTGGCTCCGTGAGTCTTCCGGGAAAATAGTAACTTTGGCTTTTGTCCCGTCCAATTCCGAGAATATTCATTTTCTGACTTCCTGGAACCAAAAACAGCAGAAAACAGGCAACTGGCACTATGGCATATTGTTAATAGGTTAGTCCAAGAAATCATATGAAAAGTACTCCAAAGTTCGAACAAAACACAAGAAAGTAGATAAAACCAAGCATGGAACATCAAAAATTATAGATACATTTGCAATGTATCAACATCCCCAAGCTTAACTCCTGCTCGTCCTCGAGTAGGTAAGTGATAAAAAGAAAGAATAATTTTTGAGGTGACATGCACCATCATAAACTTGATCAAAGTATTTGTAAAACATTCGAAGTTGGGATCAAAGTACTTCAATCATAACATGAAAGACAAGGTTCTAGCAATAAGACAAAGCAACTATGATGCAACATGAAAAGGCACAAACAAAAGATTCATAAATAACAATGCTTTGCAAGACGTTTGTTTGTTTCACATAAAGAAAACATAGCATAATAGTATTCAGCTTGTCCCTCATAGAGTAGCAAATATAAATGCATAGGACACCTTCAAAGTTCATAAGAGCAACTAGATACAAATAGTTTAAAACAAGCAATATCAAGTATGCATCAATCAACTAGTCTTGGGACAATGCACATAGAACTAAGAATGGCCACTATGCTCTCAAAGTAGGTGCATAAAGGTAGAAGGTGGAGACTCAATATAATGGTGGAAGAAAGGCCTTCATAGAAGGAAGTAGGGATTCAAGTCTCATAAAGAGCTTCCAAAAATTATGGTACTTATTAGCTTTCAGCTCTCATTGCCCCTATCATAAGCATCTTGAAGTGATTAAGGTTAAAGTGAACAAACTATGGTGTACATGCTTGACGAAGTATAAGTTAGGAATTTCATGTCCCTTGTATACGAGGGCCGCTCCTCATGCTACTCAAGTTTAGTCACCGGTAAGTTCTTGTCATTGTAAGTACATGTGTATCATAGAGAACCGCCAATGGGGTACCCCTTGCCCGATGATACGGAAGAATCCCCATATCAAAATGACAAGGCAAGCAGACAACAAGCATCTCAGCAATCTTCTTATTTACCATGGGAATATGGTGCTTTTTTCTCTCTTTCCTCTTTTCATAATCTCTTTTTTTCTCTTTTTTTTCTCAATATAGGACGCTTTTTTTTATAAGAAGAATGCTTCATAGACAGCTCATTATGGTTACGCTACAGGTTTCCACCATGTCAGCATAGATTAGACCAGTGGCCCAGGCGTTTCTCTAACACATATACATAACTCCATGGACTTACAAGCTCCCCTTTCATTTCACACCGACGACATCCATATACAAAAGAGCATGATATCAACTAGGTACAAGTACCAAGTGCAATGTTGAAAGCGTTCCCCATGAAAGCATGGTTCTGCTAATTCCCAACAAATAAGTGCAAGCATATACAACATAGACGATACAATGATTCAAGTTTATTAAGGGCAAGAAAAGTAAAGTGTGCCATCAAGTTCGTGAGAGCTTTAATCACTAGTTTTCTCATAACAAGTTTAATTTGGAAGGTAAACAAAAGCATGAATGTACTTGGAATAGCATAAGCTAGAAGGTAGGTATGGTGGACTCTTTGGAATAACTTGGTTTAGGGAGTTGGATGCATGAGTGGAACTCATACTTGGTTGTGGAGGCTAGCAAAAGACTGGGAGCGACAAACTAAGAGAGCAATAATGGCCATAATCATGCAGAGCGACAAAACATCATTGATCAAAGCATAAAGTGATACTACAAGTTGAAAACTAAAGGATCATAAAGGATATGGTGACTTGGGATAGTCACAACATGGTGTGAGCATGCGCCAAGTCAACCCAAATAAAGCATCAAAGGAGAATACCACTATACTATGCTTTAATATGCTAAAACAACGCATGATTCATCCAAGGAACATTAAGCAATCTCAACTGTTTATAACAAGTCATGCTATAGCAAAGAATACTAAGCATAAAGCCAAAACAATATCAAGCATGGCATGATAGAGCATAGGCCACAGTCAAAAACAAGCTCTCTTTAACACTTAAGCATGAACTTTCCTACTCTTTTTCCAATCCAAACCAAAATATTTGAAAACCAATGTATGAAAGAGGGGGTCCAACCAATTTATTCAGCAAACAAAGCAAACAAAAAACCAAAACAAAAACAAAAAAGAAGACGCTCCAAGAACAACACAACTGTGCATGAAACAATAAAAATGAAGCGTTTGGAAGAAACCTGGGATTTTTATTGATAAAGAAGGGGATGCCTTGGGCATCCCCAAGCTTTGACGCTTGTACTTCTTGGATATTTATTAGGGTGACACACGTGGCATCCACAATCTTGAGCTTTAGTCCATCCTTCATCTTATTACTTATTCCTTCCATACACCTGAAATTTTTCCTTCATACAAAACTTCACACAATCTTTATTAGCAACATTAGTGCACTTCAAGATAAATAAGTCTTAAGGTTCAGTTCTAACACCAAATAAACTTCCATTAGAACACTAGCTACTGTAGCACTTTCCTCAAAAAGCTCAATTCCCCAAAAGAACTCAAAAAGGAACCAACAAGAAGCAAATGCAGAAAATGGCAGAAATCTGTCAAAACAGACCAGCAGGTAAATACGAATTTTTTCGAAGACCTTCTGTTGCTCAAATCAAAAAGTGTTGAACTAACGAAAGTTAGATAACAACCTGGGTCAGAAGCACAAACAATTACAGCTCAATCCTACATACAGAGCTCTCTCAGGAATTTTTACGGTGAAGCACAAAAATCTGTTTCGGGACAGCAACTTTTCCAATCATTACTTCTCTCTCATTAGAGGTTACTCTTGGCACAAAAAGCAAATAAAAACGATAAGGAGCGGTTATTACTAAAGTAATAACTTCCAAGACTCATCTAAAACTTTTGGGTTATCTCCCAATAAATATTTTTCTTTAACGCCTTTAAGTTAGGCATGATAGTTTGAGAACATGCTCACATAAGAAATATGAATTGAAGTAAAAGAGAGCATCAAGAAGCAAATTCAAAGCACATTTAAGTCTAACCCACTTCCTATGCATAGGAATCTTGTAAATAAACAAGTCATGAAAGCACAAAGAAACAAGCATAGTAAAGCAAAACAAGTGCAACTTCAAAATTTTCACCATAAAGAGGGGAAACTTAATATTGTTGAGATACATAAAACCATGTTTCCCTCTCTCATAATAACTTTCAGTAGCATCATGAATAAAATTAACAATATAACTATCACATAAAACATTCTTATCATGAGCCACATGCATATAATAATTATTACTCTCCACATAAACATAGTCATTCTTATTAATTGTGGTGGGAGCAAATTCAACAAAATAGCTATCATTATTATTCTCATCACCATAATCATCAAATGTAGGAGGCATATTGTAATCATTAATTTTCTCCTCAATAGTAGGTGGACTGAAAATATCATATTCATCATTATAATCATCATATATTGGAGGTTTGGTATCATCATAAGTAATAGAATAGCTATCCTCCAAAGGTGGGGAACTAAAAAGATCATTTTCATAAAAACTAGCTTCCCCAAGCTTAGACTTTTCCATAGCATTAGCAATAATGGTGTCCAAAGAATTCATACTAACAACATTTCTATTAGCATGCAAATAAGTTCCATAGGTTTTTTAATTTTTTCTTCAAACACTTTATGTCCTAACTCAAGATAAATACTATAAAGCTCTCTAATTTTGTTGTTGTTTTCCATTAAGCCTAACTAGTGAAAACAAGAAACAAAAAGACAAAATTGCAGAATCTAAAGGAAATGACTTCGAGCACTCACACCGGAGGATGTGAGTACCTTTTACCTTACCTCCCCGGCAACGGCGCCAGAAAATAGCTTGATGTCTATGCACTTCTATTCTTGTAGACAGTTGTTGGACCTCCAAGTGCAGAGATTTGTAGAACAGCAGCAAGTTTTCCCTTAAGTGGATCACCCAAGGTTTATCGAACTCAGGGAGGAAGTGGTCAAAGGTATCCCCTCTCAAGCAACCCTGCAATCAAGATACAAGAAGTCTCTTGTGTCCCCAACACACCCAATACACTTGTCAGGTGTATAGGTGCACTAGTTCGGCGAAGAGATAGTGAAATACAAGTGGTATGGATAATTATAAGTGGTAACGGTGATAGAAAATAGCTTGAAGGCGTGGAAAAGACTAGAGTAAAACTGAAATAAAGAAGGAAGCAAGCAAACATGCAACAGATCTAGTTGCAAACGGTGTTTCAATGCTTAGAAACAAGGCCTAGGGATCATACTTTCACTAGTGAACACTCTCATATAAATATATTATCTTCATGATACTACTCTTAACTACTCTCCGGTTGGACACTCTAATCCATGGTAGGGCTATAACAGCACTCCTCAAAGTAAGCCTTTCCCATCTAGAAAACCCCACACTGTCACCTTGAGCACTAGATGAGTCCAACAAACACCACAATTTCATAGAAACATCCAACTCCAAATATAACTCATAACAAGTAATTGAAATCTCTAGCCTAAGTGCCACCATGGTGTGCACGTTGTCACTTTCACACACATGGGGAGAGCAGAGATCTATTAAAGCACTTGAGTAGCAAGGTAGATCTATAGATTACAAGCTCATGATCTCAATAAGATCATGCATAGAGAGAGAGATGAACACATAGCTACTGGTAGAACCCTTAGCCTCGAGAGAGAACTACTCCCTCCTCATCATGGGAATCAGCAACGGTGATGGAGATGGTGGTGGAGATCGATGGAGATGGCTCCAGGGGCACTTCCCCATCCTGGCAGGGTGCCGGAACAGAGACTTTCTGTCCCCCGAATCTCCCCTTCGGTGGTGGCGGCGTTGCGGAACTTTTCGTGGCTGGAGGCTTGATTATCTAGGGTTTTGGTATCGGGAGGCTCTTATAGGCGAAGGAGGCAGGGTCGGTGGCCGGCCAGGGGGGCCACACCATGCCCTGGCGCAGCCTAGGGGTGGTGTGGCCACCCTGTGGCCCCTCTCCGACTCTCCTTCTGGCTCCGTGAGTCTTCCAGGAAAATAGTAACTTTGGCTTTTGTCCCGTCCAATCCCGAGAATATTCATTTTCTGACTTCCTGGAACCAAAAACAGCAGAAAACAGGCAACTGGCACTGTGGCATCTTGTTAATAGGTTAGTCCAAGAAATCATATGAAAATTACTCCAAAGTTGGAACAAAACACAAGAAAGTAGATAAAACCAAGCATGGAACATCAAAAATTATAGATACATTTGCAATGTATCAGAGATCTTGAAGATTGATGAGCTCGTGATCCATGGTCCGGCCAGGATCCTTGAAGTACTTCTTGAGTTGAGAGACATGAAAGACATCATGAACCTTGGAGAGTTTTTCAGGAAGCTCGAGCATATAAGCAACTTCTCCTCTTCTTGCTCGAACTTTGAAGGGACCGATGTATCTAGGCGCAAGCTTGCCTTTGATACTGAAGTGATGAGTGCCTCTCATGGGAGTGACATGAAGGTAAACAAGATCACCAGGGACATACTCCATATCCGTGTGTTTTCTGTCATAGTTGCTTTTCTGCCAACTCTGAGCAATTTTTAAGTTCTCAAGAATGATAAGAACCTTCTCTTCTGCTTGAGTGATAATGTCGGGGCCAAAGAAGTTTCTTTCACCTGCCCCTAACCAACCAATCATAATTTTACACTTGCAACCATAGAGGACCTCGAAGGTTGCCATATTGAGAATCTTTTGGAAGCTGTTGTTGTAGGAGAATTCAGCATATGGGAGGCACTCTTCCCACTTCATGCCGAAAGAGATGACACAAGCACGAAGCATATCTTCGAGAATCTGATTGATCCTTTCCACTTGCCCTTGCGATTGAGGATGGTATGTTGTGCTGAAGTTTAGCTTTGTTCCCAAGCCTTTTTGGAAACTTTCCCAGTACTTAGAGGTAAAGATATTCCCACGGTTTGAGCTGATTTCAAGAGGAACCCCATACAGCGAGACAATTCTATTGATATAGAGCTCGGCCAGTTGATTTCCAAAAATTGTTTCCTTCACCAGAAAGAACTGAGCCACTTTTGAGAGCCTGTTAATGACAACAAAGATTGCATTGTTGCCTTTCTGAGACCTTGGAAAGCCAGTTATGAAGTCCATCTCTACTTTCTCCCATTATGGAGGTTTCAATTGTTGAAGAAGACCAGATGGTTTTTGATGAACGGCTTTCACTTTGTGGCAGACGTCGCACTCTGAGACATACTTGGCATAGTACCATTTCAATCTAGACCACCAATGCTGTGTTTTCAGGTCCATGTACATCTTTGTGCTGCCGGGGTGGATAGAAAGAAGAGAATCATGAGCCTCTTTAAGAACTTGCTCTCTCAAACCCGGATACTTTGGAAGAAACATCCGGTCCTCAAAGAATAGAGTGCCTTGTACCCTCAATCCCATGAGCCATTACTATAGGAGTTGTTTGAGCCATGCGAGTTGTAGAATTGCATGTGTAGGGTTTGTGCGAGTCTGTTGTGGATAATGAGGTACCTAAACAACTTAACCTATGTAGTAATGGGATAACTAAAGAAAGAGGCACCGGTGGGAAATAGTTGTTATTTGGTTCTTCCACGCTCACTTGTGTCCCGTAGGACCCGAGTACTTGATACATGTTCCTTGACTATCGCACTATCCACATATGGGAGACTTTATGGATCCCCCTTCGCTTGATTCACATTTTATTTCTTGGGACCACAAACTAGCTTGGGGCGTTATTACTATCATGTACGTATACAATGCTTTACTGCTTTATTTACTATTGTGTGTGGAGCGCCTGTACTGTTTTGGATCATGGCACGATTTCGCGGTATCGATAAGCCCAACCATACTTTCGGGTTCCTAGTCATTTACAAACATTCTCGCAAACCCCGGTTCCGTCTCGGAGCCAGCCAACTTCGTTGTGGGTAGCTTAGTGGGGTGGCCCCCTGAAATCATTTATGAATCCTGTGAATGCATTGTCGTGAGGCCTCGTTGCTTTTTATTTGGTTCTTCCCGAGGTTGATTGTGCGTGTGTTGCTATTTATGCACCCCAAGGGTAAATCTTTCTGAAAGTCGTGTCCGCGGTTATGGATGACTTGGAGCACAATTTCTCAATCATAGACAACTATAACTAAAGTACCGTGTTTAATCTGACTAAAACATGACTAGTAAATGGTGCAACACTCATGAAATGGTTAATAAAATTGCCAACGGATGGGATGTTCTTCCGCTTTCTCATTTGGTAAGCGAGAAGGAGGGCGAGCGATGTTTATTTATCTTACTTATATAATTGTTGTTTCTAATTAACGAGCGTCCGTCCATATCTGGTTTGGCGGATGTTATAGCGTGTCTCTACAGAACTGTTTAGATATTATCTTTCGCTACAATTGCGTCACCCTAGGTTGTTCCCTTTAGATGCATAAAGACTTGCTGAGTGCCCTAGGGTCTCACATCATAAACTGGGTTGTCAGGTACATTCATATGGAGGCTACTACGTTGATGAGGTCGATGAAGGAGGGAACAACCCTCTTGCATAGAGATTCCGGCGGATGGAGATCTCTGAGATCTGTGGGCGGGAAAGTGCTTATATCTGTGGCATGTTATGCCGATTTGCTTCTTAATCTGTACTCGGATCTTGTCTTCCACTTCCGCTTGATACTATGTTGATTGATGTATGAGGATGCATCCTAAACTATTATATCTATCTAGGATATTTGGATCTTGCCGTATGGCGTTGCAATATTTCCTTTCTTTATAGATGGAATTGCTCTGATATACTCGTGTATGTCACTGACATACATACTCATTTCTGAATGTTTTATTTGCATACATGTTGACTATGCCACTTACACTTGTTACGATGTTCTTGAAAGTGGGTAGGATGGTTGGCCGGTACTGTGCCCTGCTCCGCTTCTATGGGCCTACACGTGGGCGGCCTTGGGCCTCCGCGGTGAAATGGATCGTATGGGCACCTAGAGGGGGGGGTGAATAGGTGCTAACCAATTTTTAATACTTTTTCAATTTTAGGCTTGACACAAAGTAAATTCTCTAGATATGCAACTACGAGAATTTTCCTATATGTAGCCCTAACTACTAAGCACGTAAAAGAGGAGCGAGGAAACCGTAGTGGAGCACGCGGAGACACAGGGATTTGTTTTACCGCAGTTCCTTCCTTGTTAAGGGAAGTACATCTGCGTTGGAGGGGTGGGCGGTTCTAAGACCACCACGCCACAATAGGCCTCACCCTATTCTCCGATGGATCTCGCCACGAGAGGCCTGATCCACCTTCTCCACTATTGGATCCCTTCGAGGCGGGAACCAGTGCCTTTTACAACACTATCGGGGCACACATCCACAACCGAATTGGGGGCTCCCGGGATGACAACAAGCTGCCACAAGAACAAGGTTTATCAATATAAACAAAAACGAGGATCTAGATATTTGCAAGAAATACTAGATCGGAGGTTCTCCAAATGAATGGAGAGGAGATGAAGCGCTGGATTGCTGATGATGAAGATCGAGTTCTCCTCCTTTGATTCCCCAAGGGATGGGGCCTTTGGGTGGATCTAGGTGGAGCACTCTTGTATGAAGCTTTAGATCTGATCTTTTTTTCGAGATGAATCAAGAATTCTGGCAGGAGGGGATGGCTGGATTAAATAGCCTCCTCAGATCTCGATTGCACAACTTTGAGGCGGATTATCCGCCCCACTTGGGGCGGATTATCCGCCTGAAAACTCCGCCCAAGGGCGGATTCTCATGAAACTCCGCCTCTCTCGGGCTTGCACCTTGGTGAAGCTTGGTGAAGTTCTTGGGGCGGATAATCCGCCCCCGAGGCGGATTATCCGCCGAGACGGAAGTTCGCCAAAACTCCGCCTCTCGGGCTTGCGCCTTGGCGATGGCGAGGCGGATTATCTAGCCCCTTGAGGGGCGGATTATCCGGGCGGAAAATCCGGCCAAAATTCCTCCCTTGCGCTGCTTGAGCAAAGGGAGGGCGGATTATCCGCCCTGTGGGGCCGGATTATCCTCCCCCAAAGGCAGAGTCCTTTTCCCTTTATTCTCAAATAGAGCTGCAACACTTCAACACACATTAAATGATCCTTGGTATTGTCATCTAACACACAAAACACTAGGGATTAAGAAATGTTCTTTCAATCTCCCCCCTTTTGCTGTTAGATGACAATACTAGGATTTGCAATAAAAACCGGCAAATGCCACCTTAAATAAAGAAAGACGCTCCCCCTAGATGTGTGCATATTTAAGATTTGCATGAAATACAAATACACACACTAGGGAGAACATTACTTTAAGGTTTTTGAAAAAATGCCATACCACCGGAATGAGAATATAGCCAAGGCATACATAGATAATCCCATGAATCCATATGCCATCAAATATGCTCCATAATTCCAGAATTCCATGGGGTCCATGATAGATAAATCCATAAATCCATGAATACCAACCATAGTACCAAACTGTGGAGTACGACATAGTCTTACACAAACAACCACAAATAGCAAACAAGTTCACGCTAGAAAAAGGCACAAGCAAGCAAATATAAACGACTAAAATCGAAAAGCTTGTGCCCACCCTTGCAAATCCACGAGACCTAATAGAACTACTTCTCCCCCTTTGGCATCGAAACACCAAAAAGGAAGAAGAGCGATGCTAACGTCCCTGGAGATCACTCCTCCTCATCCTCGTCGTAGTCATTCCCGTCCCCTTCCTCTTCATCATACTCATCATCATCGTCATCAGCTGGAGGAGTGGGTGCCCTCGGTGGAGGAGGAAAGAGACAACTCTCGAGCTCGCCATAGTTGATCCCTGAAGTGTTCCACTGGGCATACGGATCCGGAGCAGTGGGAGGAGGTGGATTGCCAGTGTCACCGGAGACATGGTGGAGGATAAGCTGCTGCGTGTGATCCCTCTCATGATCCCTGCGGTACGCCTCATATTGGCCCTTGTGAATGTCAATACCCATGCAAAGAATGTTCCGCTGAAACCAATTAAGCTGCTTGACCTCACGTGCCATTGGGGACACCGTGGAACGACGACCACTAGCCCGAGCATCACGCATGAAGGACTCCGGGGCAGTGGAGGGGTGATGAGTCTTCTGAGCCTTGTTATAGATTTTCTTGGGCTTATGAACACCATCCAAAGCAGTGCCAAACTCTTCATGGGGTAACATATGCTTGACAAGCATCATAATGAACGGAGCATAAGGAATAGAGAGCCGGTTGATCATAGCATCCGTCATCTCATGAAAAATATAGTCCATGACATCCAGTTTGTAACCAGTGGCTGATCCAGTGTTGGTGGCACACTCGTGAGCAAACGCAAGGAGAGGAACAAGGTGGCCACGGATCTTGTCATTGTTGCCACCACTAGGCGCGATGCAGTCCCTAAACATGCCAACAAGAGAGGCATACAAGGGAGAGAGACCAGCGAAAGTACCAGCAACACCATCAGGAGAAAGACAGGGAGCCAGTGCAGTGTCCTTGGATGGCTTCAATGGAGTAATGATGCGGTGACCAGCGGGAGTGTCACGACCATGAAAAGCATACCAAGAACCTGCCCAAAAGTGCGAAAGTCTGATCAAGCATGGTAGTCCCGCCATCCACTTCATAGTGCGCGCCATCACCGCAGATCACAAGTGTGGAAAAGAACTGGCGCACCACAGAAGAGTCATAATTGCACTGAATGGTCATGAGGTGGTGAAGCCCCATCTTGTTGGTCACATCCAATGCCTCAAGGAGCCGAGCCTTGGATTGAGCCTCAGTCAAGTTAATGGGACGCATGGGGCGAATCTTGAGAGTAGCATAGACATCATCATGGATAGCCCGAAAGTGAGCATTCCAAAACATAGTGTCCTCAGGTTGGCCATCACTGTCAACATCATCATAGTAGTCTGTCTGCGGATGGTGGCATACTGAATGCTGTCCATAGACTTGTAATTGGGCCGAGACTGTTTTGCTTGCGAGAAGCGGTCCGCTTAGATTTCTTACTTGCCTCGCCATCCTTGCAGCCTCTCTTGCTGCTCATGACCTCTGTTTCCAATAAACTTCCCTTCTGCAGTGGGTTTGAGATAACGGGGACGGGGACGACGGGCGAAGGTCTTGGTCGGCTTGGAACCACCTGTGAATAGCATTGAGAGAGGTAGCATGGAGATGAGCATACACACAAGTCCAGGAGAAAGAAAACACGGAGAAAGAGTAGCAATGCAACCCCATAACCAATGATGTGCATGAGCAGAACCAGAACCAAAATGACTGAGTGTAGCTCCGTGCCAGATTATCCGCCCCGGCAGGTGGATAATCCGCCTGCAAAAAAAAAATCTGGATTGGCTCAGATCTACCATGGCAAAACAGATCGAGTACTAGGGTTGCAAGGCTACTGATTCTAGCATGTAAGAAACAACACCAAGAACCTTCTACAACAGATTTCCACCAAATAGAATACATCCCATACAAAGGAGAGAGATGAGGGAGTTACCTCACTCATTGGAGGAAAATCATGGAGGAGAAGATACCCGAGGCGAGGTGAAGAAGATCCGGGAGAGCCTGAGAATCCGTGGTCAAATCGACTCGGAGAGGCGGCGGATGCCGGGGGGCAAGAGTAGGGTTGGGGAGGATGGCTGCCTGCTTGAGCCAGCCTCCCGACCCAGCCTATAAGGGGCTGATTTGCCCAGGCGGATAATCCGCCCACTTAGGGCGGAGAATCCGCCTGCAATTCTAAAATGTAATCACTAGAGCAACCTAGCAAATCTCGATGGTGTTTTAGAGGACTTGTGTGCAAGAATAGATGGTTCAAGGAGGAGAGAAAGGCTTGGGTTGAGAGTATCGAACTGAGATGGTACTACACACCCAAATTTGCAAGAAGCAAATCAACCAAAAGCCAAAGTTGAGTGTGTTTTCCATAAGAACAAAAGGTATGCAAGAAAATCCAATGAGACCCATGAAAAACCAACTCTTCTCGAGGAAGAGGGCGGTGGCCGAAGCCACCATGTTGGAGCGCATGGCATGACACCAAGATGTATCTTGAGTTCAAAACCAATGCTCATCGATGACCCACATATCACCAAATGATATTAAGGGAAATGATTTTACTTGCTTTATGGGGGAGGTTGGCCCAATCAATTAGGACCACACTCCCCCTATGTCTATGCCCGCATCTAAACCAAATACATGAAGAAGAGCAAGTGAGTGTGCAAGGGTAGTCAAGCCAAGCTCCTTGAATCTATGATATTTAGCTCATTCCGCAAATAACAAAATCTTGCTTCATCGAGGGGCTTCGTGAAAATATCAGCAAGTTGGTTCTTCGTGCTCACAAAGGATAGAGCAATATCTCCACGAGCAACATGATCCCGAATAAAGTGGTTGCGAATCTCTATATGTTTTGTTCTCATGTCGCACGGGATTGTAAGCAATTTTGATAGCACTTTCATTGTCGCATAAAAGAGGCACTTTGTCACAATTGACACCATATTCCTTTAAAGTTTGCCTCATCCATAACAATTGAGTACAAGCACTTGCAGCAGCAACATATTCAGCTTCGGCGGTTGAGAGTGAAATACAATTCTGTTTCTTTGATGACCAACACACTAGAGACCTGCCCAAGAATTGGCATGCACCAGAGGTTGATTTCCTATCATCTTTGTCACCAGCCCAATCTGAATCGGTGTAACCACATAGAGAGAAACTTGAACCCTTGGGATACCATAACCCAAAATTTGGGGAATGAACCAAATATCGGAAGATTCGCTTGACTGCCACTAAGTGGCTTTTGAGTTGTCATCTTGAACCTTTTGAGCATGTCTTGGATGTACTTAGCTTGATTAATAAAGGTTCCCTCTCTAAGTTGTTTGATTTCAAATCCAAGAAAGAACCTGAGCTCACCCATCATGGACATCTCAAACACATCCATAAGCTTTGAAAATTCATCGTTAAAAGCTTGGTTAGTAGAGCCAAAAATAATGGCATCTACATAAAGTTGGCATACAAAAAGCTCCCCATTAACCTTCTTAGTAAAAATAGTGGGATCGATTTGCCCAACTTCGAATCCACGGTCTAGCAAAAGCTCTTTAAGGTGCTCATACCACGCACGTGGGGCTTGTTTAAGGCCATAGAGCGCCTTATCGAGTTTGTAGACATGGTTCAGAAATTTGGGGTCCTCAAACCCCGGGGGCTGCTTGACGTATACTAACTCATGTAGAGGACCATTAAGGAAAGCGCTCTTAACATCCATTTGTTGTAATTTAAAATTATGATGGGCTGCATATGCAAGAAGGATACGGATGGACTCAAGGCGAGCCACAGGAGCGTAGGTCTCGCCAAAATCAATTCCTTCTACTTGAGAGAATCCTTGAGCCACGAGTCGTGCTTTATTCCTCACAACAATGCCATTTTCATCCTTTTGTTCTTGAAGATCCACTTGGTGCCGATAACATTGCGGCAATCCTTTGGCTTTTCTACGAGCTTCCAAACTTTGTTGCGTTCGAAGTTGTTTAATTCTTCATGCATTGCAACAACCCAATCGGGTCTTCAAGAGCATCAAAACCTTCTTTGGTTCAACCATGGAAATGTGAGCTTGATGATCACAGCTAGCAAGCTCACTTCGAGTGGATACCCTTCGTCAGATCACCAACAACCTTGTCAAGAGTGTGACCTCTTAGTTCAAGGTTGCGATCAAGACGAGCCTCATGACGAGCCTCAATGTCCTTATTGTTTCTAGGAGGAGGATTCAATTGTTGTATCCTTGTCTTGATTACTGCCTTGCCCTGGATCTTGGTCATCACATTCCGTAAGATTGTTGCTGAACATTTTTCAGGCCCGGATAATCCGCCTTGAGGGGCCGGACTATCCGCTGGGAGGAGAAGTACCAGAGCCATCTTCCCGAGAGAGCCTCGACTGAGTTGGAGACCCATGGCGGATACTCCGCCTGGGGCCGGAGAATCCGGCCTGAGCTTCAGATGTTGATTTCTCCTGGATCCCCTGCACGAGTTGGAGTGCCAGGCGGATTATCCGCCTGGGACTACTAGCTTGTCCAAAGGGATGATGGTCTTCAAGCAGATTGTGGTGTTGGTGCAGGATTGACTCAACAAGAGGAGCTTGTTGATCTTGTGTAGATGAGGGCTCCACATGTATGGAGCATTGTCCTTCCCGATCCGCCACAAGGTTCCTCAATGGGCGGAAAATCCCACGCCCATTCTTCTTATGGCATCTTGGGGTATTTCAACATCTGCATCACAAACATCAACTTGCCCTACAAAGGAGCCGTTATTTTCATCGAACTCCACACTACAAGATTCTACAACAATCCCAGTGAGCTTGTTGTAGACTCTATAAGTGGGATTCGCACCGTAACCAACAAAAATACCTTCTAAAGCCTTGGATTCAAATTTTGACAAACGGACACCTTTAATAAGAAAGAAACACTTACACAATACCTCAAGTATGAGATGTTGGGTTTGTTGCGGTAAGTATTTCATATGGGTCTTGTCCAAGATCTTCAAGGTAGAGCCGGTTTGATGAGTGACAAGCGGGATATGGCTTCAGCCCAAAAATTATAAGGAGACTTGAAGCTAGCATAGATCTTGTCATATCCATTAAAGTCCGTTCTTCCTCTCGGCTACACCATTTTGTTGAGGGTGTACGCAGGAATATTGGTGTCTAATCCCCTCTTCGCTAAGAAACTCGTTTAAAGTGTAGTTCTTGAATTCTGTGTCGTTGTCACTTCTAATTGCCAAGATGGGAACATTGTGTTGACGTTGAACTTCATTGGCAAAGTCGATGATAGTTTGTTGAGTCTCACTTTTAAGCTTGAAGATACCCATGTATATCTTGAGTAATCATCGACGATGACCAAGCAATATTTCTTCCCACCAAGACTTGCATGAGAAGGAGGACCAAATAAATCCACATGGAGTAATTCCAAGATCCTCTTTGATGACACAATAGTCTTCCTCTTGTGGGGAGAATCATGCATTTTTCCTTCAACACAAGCCCTGCAAACACGATCTTTGGCAAAGGAGACATTATCTTTTAGTCCAAGAATGTGGCCACCCTTTTGGAGACTTTGCAAAGTTCTCATGTTGACATGGGCTAAACGGCGATGCCATAGCCAGCCCACGTCGGCCTTTCCGAATAGACACATCGGACCCGAAGTGGTTTTCCTCGAGAAGTCCACCACATACAGGTCATTTTCGACGTATCCAACGAAAGCGACCTTTAGAGACTTGCTCCATAAGAGTACCACCAAATCATCATCGATAAAAACAGCAAAACCCATCTTGCCAAGGGCACGAACAGAAAGAAGATTGTAGCCAAGGGTCTCAACAAGCATGACGTCCACGAGAGAGATATCGTGGGCAACCACAACCTTGCCAAGACCCAATACCTGAGATTTAGACTTATCACCATAGGAGACTGTGATATTATCAAGATTTGGACGCATCTCCGTGATGATATCCTTGCTTCCGGTCATATGACTAGTGCAGCCACTATCCAGCACCCATTTCGACCCACCGGAAGCATAGCCCTGCAAGAAAATTACTTCTTGGTTTTAGGTACCCATTTTTCAATGGATCCTTTCATGTTAGTAACAAGGGTCTTTGGGACCCAAATAGACCAAGCAATATATTCATCAAAAGGACCAACATAATAAGCATAAACATCACCATAATCATCACAAAAGAGTTCATAATTGGATTGTGAGACCTGCAAAACCAATATTATTAGTTTTGTCTTTGTGACAACCTTCTCAAGAAGTGCTTGTCTTTAATTGCACATTCTTGGTCTTGTTCTTCTTGGTTTTCTTCTTCTTGGACTTGGTGAAATACCCAAGTCCCTCTTTACCATGATTTGACCTTTGCTTGCCAAGAACTTCATCAAGCACACCTTTGTCCTTTGTAGTGATGTCCTTGATCACTCCTTTTTCCACACTAGCATTTTTCTTGTTACTATATGTTGAGTTGGACGAGCTAGGAGTATCATATTCGCCAATCGACTTTGAAACCGATCATGTGACTCATTGAGAATAGAGAACTCGCTTTTCAACGCCTTGTGAGCATTGTCAAGTTTCTCCAATTCCTGAGAGTCTATCATGAGCAGCCCCAAAGTCATTCCTTTCCTTCTTTAACTTCTTTGCCTTGGTGACAGATTGTCACATGCTCCTTAACGAGTTTAGTCACAATTTCTTCATGTGACTCTTCCATAGACTCAAGCCTCTTCAAGAGAGACCCGAGCTTCTTCTTCTTCTTCAAGCATTTTTTAGGATGCAATTTCCATTGCATCCTCCCTTTCAATTCTGCTTTTCTTCGAGGAGTGCTTCGCTTTGGGCCAGCTGATCCATAAGAGCCTCAAAACGAACTTTGTGCTCACCTTGCAAGTTAGTATAGAAATAATCCAGCAATAATCTCTTCTTTAACCTTAAGACTAGCAGGATCATCCATGTCTATCATAGCCTTGGGAAAAGAAGAGTTAGAAGAAGTTACCTTGAGCTTCTTGCCATGAGGCAAGTAGCATTCTTGTTGATGATGTTTTCGTCGAGAGTCGAAGAGAGATGTTGATGTAGATGTGGTGGATATAGCAGCCACCTCTTGAGAGCTATCATCCTCGTCCTCATCTTCACTCCCCGATGAATATTCTTCTTGAGCTACTAGAACAATCTTTGGTTGCTTGAAAGGAGCATTCTTCTTTACAAACTGCTTATTACGTGAGCTTTTGATTTGTCCTTGAAAATGAGTCTTCCTCCATTATCCTCTCTACTTTGATATGGACACTCAGCTACGGTGCAGCCGGTCACCACAATTAAAGCATGTTCTCAGCTTGGGACCATTTTCTTTTCTTCCATAGGCTCCACTTTTGCGATCTAGTTCAGCTTTAGCCTTGGCTGGATCTTTCCAAAAGTTTCTTGCATAAAGAGCCAAGTATTGTCCGTGGATCCTTTTTATATCTTCGGGACAGTCCAGACCTTCTACCGCATATTCATCATGATCAATCACACTAGTCTTCAAAGCCATGTTGACCCCTTTATCCCCATAGCTCGAGCACGAGCATCTTCACATTCTTGGCGCCCACTTTGAAGGCGGCCATTTCTTGCATTACCTCATTGGATGACATGAGGTGATAATTATGCCTACCTTGGAGACTTTTCAAATCAGGCTCAAATGGCATAAGAGCACTGACATACTTGCTTGATCCAAGCATCATCAACATGAGCTGCACCGTGGTTTCTGAAGGTTGTAGCTATTGCCTTGAGCCTCCTATACATGTCCTCATGGTCTTCTCCATCTAGCATATAAAATCCTTCAGCTTCATTGCTCAAGGCATCATATCTATTCCTTCTCATACTTTCATTTCCGATGAAGAGCTCGGTGAGAGCATCCCAAGCTTCTTTAGCTGCTAAGATGTCAATGTGTGGCATGTCTTTATCACCCACACCAAGTTGTATCATGTGTAGAGCTGTAGCATTGAGTTGGCTATCGACCACTTCTCTCCTTGTGAGATTGTTAGGATTTCCAACATGAAGACCATTTTCGATGATCTTCCACAACTCTATGGAGGAACTGCACACATGAGATTTCATCAAAAATTGCCATTGAGAGAAAGTAGAAGCTGACAGTTTGGGTGGATCACCCCTATTGTGTATATGTGGGTGAGGAATAGGCGGATCAGGGGAATACACATGAGAAACCTCATTGTATCCATCCTTACCGCTATCCTTTTTCAAGGAGGAGCTCTTACTAGTATCATCACCTACCACTTCGTTATCTTTGAAAACAGTTTTACCTGCTTCCTTGGATTGGAGTGGTATCCTCGAGTTAGATGGAGGTGATGCTGGATGTGGAGAGACGCATTATCAATTGACGCATCTCTTCCATCTTAGCCTCCATTGAACTCACCAAGGTTGTTTCCAACGTCTTGAGATCGTTCATGGTGACTACCTCCGGAGCATCACTCCCATCTCCCTTGGAATCCATACTTCTCTTAGGTGGTTAAGCCCGAAATAAGAGCCGAGGCTCTGATACCAAATGAAATGGATCGTATGGGCACATAGAGGGGGGGTGAATAGGTGCTAACCAATTTTTAATACTTTTTCAATTTTAGTCTTGACACAAAGTAAATTCTCTAGATATGCAACTACGAGAATTTTCCTATATGTAGCCCTAACTACTAAGCACGTAAAAGAGGAGCGAGGAAACCGTAGTGGAGCACGCGGAGACAGTGGATTTGTTTTACCGCAGTTCCTTCCTTGTTAAGGGAAGTACATCTGCGTTGGAGGGGTGGGCGGTTCTAAGACCACCACGCCACAATAGGCCTCACCCTATTCTCCGATGGATCTCGCCACGAGAGGCCTGATCCACCTTCTCCACTATTGGATCCCTTCGAGGCGGGAACCAGTTCCTTTTACAACAATATCGTGGGACACACCCACAACCGAATTTGGTGCTCCCGGTATGACAACAAGCTGCCACAAGAACAAGGTTTATCAATATAAATAAACGAGGATCTAGATATTTGCAAGAAATACTAGATCGGAGGTTCTCCAAATGAATGGACAGGAGATGAAGCGCTTGATTGCTGATGATGAAGATCGAGTTCTCCTCCTTTGATTCCCCAAGGGATGGGGCCTTTGGGTGGATCTAGGTGGAGCACTCTTGTATGAAGCTTTAGATCTGATCTGTTCTTTTCGAGATGAATCAAGAATTCGCAGGAGGGGATGGCTGGATTAAATACCCCTCCCAGATCCGATCACAGACAACTTTGGGGGCGGATTATCCGCCCCCCACTTGGGGCGGATTATCCGCCCCCTGGGAAAACTCCGCCCCAAGGGCGGATTCTCCGGCGGAAACTCCGCTCCCTCTCTGGGGCTTGCACCTTGGTGAAGCTTGGTGAAGTTCTTGGGGGGCGGATAATCCGCCCCGAGGCGGATTATCCGCCGAACGACGAAAGTCCGGCCAAAACTCCGCCCCCTCTCTGGGGCTTGCGCCTTGGCGATGAGCAGGGGGGCAGATTATCCGGCCCCCTTGAGGGGCGGATTATCCGGCGGGCCGGAAAATCCGGCCAAAATTCCGCCCCCCTTCTGGGGCTTGCGCCTGCTTGGGCAAAGGGAGGGGCGGATTATCCGCCCCTGGTGGGGCCGGATTATCCTCCCCCAAAGGCAGAGTCCTTTTCCCTTTATTCTCAAATAGAGCTGCAACACTTCAACACACATTAAATGATCCTTGGTATTGTCATCTAACACACAAAACACTAGGGATTAAGAAATGTTCTTTCACGCTGTAGCACCCCTTATCCACTTTTGGGTTCATCCTGGCTTGTTGCTTAGAGCGTAGGGTCCGAGGTATTACACCTTGCTTTGCTCTTCAGAAGTTAGCCTCCTTAATTGAATTTGGATCATACTTCAACAAACTCCATCTTGAGACAAAATTATCCTTGTAGCATCAACAACAATCATCTCCTTGAACAAACAAAGAAAACACTTTTGGCACGAACAACCACTTGGGATAGACAGTTATACCAACTAAGCTTGAGCATAGCTCAAACTTAGCAACATGAACATGTTTTGTCATCATATCAACAGAATTATCATGGGTGGTTATCTTGCATATGCTTAGTTTACCTTGTGCAACAATGTCACGAACATAATGGTACTTGACGTCAATGTGCCTAGTTCTCTCATGGAACATCTGAGGTATATGACACTTTGACTGTCATACAATAGATTGATGCAAGAATCATCCTGACAAAGCTCAACATACAAACCTCTCAACCAAACAAACTCTTTGCAAGCTTCAGCAATAGTCATATATTTTGTCTTGATTGTAGATTGAGAAATGATTGCTTGCAGCGTTGCCTTCCAACTCACAGCATATCCACCTACCATGGACACATAACATGTGAGGGACCTCCTCTTATCCAAGTCGGCAACAAAATCAGAATCCACATAGCTTGCGATGCCCTCACTAGTCTTGCCAAACTTCAAGCAAGCATTCGATGTGCCACAAAGTTACCTGAAAATCCACTGAACAACTTTCCAATGTAACGACTCACCAAACTTATAGCATACGATAAACCAAGGCGAGAACAAACTATGGCATACATCAAGGAACCAGCAAAACACTAGCACTACAAAAATACCCCCATACCCGGTAGATTTTTTGGGCGGCATAAGCAAAAAGAACCGGAAAATTTTGGTTATGCGGCGGATGAGCGATCGCGACACCATTTTGTCACGGTGGTCAATTAGACGTCGTGGTACATAGGGTATCGGCGGAGTTTGGTGTTGCGATGGCACGTAAGAGTGGCGATTTTCCATGTCGCACTTGGGCAACGATGGCATTCTCAGCACTCGATGTCCAATGCAAGCACCGTTAATTGGGTAGCTGACAGGTGTGACCCGCTGCTGCCACCCGAGCATTGTCCTTTATGTATGGGCCATTTGTGCAATCCGACCCATGTGGCCGGTCGCACTGGTTCTACAGCCCAAGTAACAAACTGTAGATCTCACCAACCTCCATTCCTATATAATACAGGGTCCCCTTAGTCCCCACACTCCACTAACCTTCCATCATATGGCGTCGCGCTCCCACTCTCTGCACTAAATAGCAACTCTCACAAACCCTAAATCTCACAAACTACTCAGGCCCGTTTCATATGTTGCAATGCCTTGGAAGCTGAAGACCTACAAGTTGCATACTTACGACCTATCTGACGCAACCTCCGCACTAGACTCCTCTCCGCATAGGGTATCTTCATCTAATCAATCTTGTTCTTGGTTTTTCCCCCACCATATTGCATCTTGTGCTTTCTCTAATGGATCTATTTTCTCTTTAAGATCCATGTCGTGGTGGCCGTCAGAGTGAGACGCGTGGAGGCTAGTAGTCGTGCCACTACAACCTTCAAAGTGAGGCATGCCGAGGCTAGTGGTCGTGCCATTGTAGCCTTCAGAGTGAGGCGCATGGAGGCTAGCAGCTGCGGCCGTCGGAGTGAGGCGCACAGGGTTAGCAGTCGCGCCACTGCGACCGTCGTAGTGAGGCGCGCGGAGGCTAGCGATCGTGTCGTTGCGGCCATCGGGGTGAGCCGCGGAGGAGGACCGACCCGTCCAGTACCCGGCCCGGAGGATGGCAGGCACGTTAGGATAGTCGCGTGCACGGATGGCATATTACCGCGACCATCTCCCTATTGCGAGCAGAATAGAGATACCCTCAAGATTAAGGAGTAGGATTCTCCACTTATCCTTAATTAGTTTAGTTTTATTTTTTCGTTTGGAATGAACTCTAAAGGAATCTAATGAAAAGAGAGGGGCTCAAGAAATCTTGTAACGGAAATGTAATTATATATGTTTTGGTAATTTTCGATTTATCGAATTGCAATGGAATTTTAGCAACCTAAATCAGTTATTTTAAGGTAATTAATTTCCACTGATTTTGGAAGGTGTAACACAACAAATAATTCGCGATTACATGGCACTAAAGTTTTGCCGTCTTCATTAATGTAACGAGGTGCATCCTATGCCGCGCCGCGAAAGCGCTAGGTCGGCGGATCATGTTGTGCCACGTCAAAAAATTCACCACCGTTGCACAATCCCCGACGCGGTTATACATGGCGGCCTTTTTTGCCGCACCAGCGCGAGCGCGACAACTAGAGTTGTGCCTTAGCATCTATCAGCGCCAGGGCCAGAGCTCCGTGTTGTAGTGTAGAATAATAAACACGTGACATGTACTCAAAATCTTCATAGAACATTGCAATGCTGAAAATTTAAAGTGAGGAGCAATAGAAGTACTAACCGACTTTGCATCATGCATATTAAATCGTTGGAAAACTTTCTCAACATAACTCTATAGACTAAGAAATAGCAACCTTGATTTTCTGTCCCGTTTAATTTTCATACGTAGGATTTTCTTAGCAGCACCAAGATCTTTCATCTCAAATTTACTACTTGGGTGTGCCTTCAAAGTAGTGATTTCTTTCATCTTCTTTGCAGCAATTAACATATAACAACAAGTATATAGGTGATCCATTAAAAAATATTATGTAAACACAACTATCAAACCGAGATCTCTTAAAATCTTGCGAGATCATAAATGAATCAAACATTTTGTACCACTGTCTTGGAGATTGCTTCAAACCATAAAGCAACATTTTCAATTTTCACACAAAATCCTCTTTTCTAGGAACCATGAACCCTTCAGGTTGGTCCGTGTAAATCTCCTCCTCTAGTTCACCCTCACAAAAAAGTAGTCTTTACATCTAGATTCTCAAGATCAAGAACATGCATAGAAACAATACCAAAAAAGCACAAATAGAACTATGCTTCACAACCGGAGATAAAACATCATTATAATCAATACTTGGAATCTGGCTGAAACATTTTGCTACTAACCTTGCCTTAAACCTTGGAGGCTCATCAGGAGACAAACCTTCCTTCCTTTTATATATCCACTTACAGCGGACGGCCTTCTTTTGTTTAGAAAAGCGCACTACTTCCCATATGCCATTCTTTTCAAGCGATTGCATCACTTCTTGCATAGCAGAAACCCACTTCTCGTGGTCAACGAATGCAATGGCTTAATTATATGTAGTAGGTTCAGAAACATGCTCCACCTGTTTAGCATAACTCAAAGCATAATAAGGAAGATTACACTCTTCAATTAGACAAGGAGGTGGAACTATGTTACGCCTTAGTCTATTAGCAGCAATAGACTCATGTGGTTGCTGTAAAACAATAGGTAAGTGCTGAACAACATAATCATCAATGTTTTCCTCATGAGTATCATCAATCACATCATCATTATCAACAATTTTAACAGTTTTCTGCAGGTGCTCCACCAGCACACTAACTCCCTCATCTCCAACAGCAACATGAGAGGGATCTGATGGCAAGCTATCATGATACATAACGGATTTATTGAAAACAACATTCCTACTCAACGGAACCTTTTTAGTTTTAGGATTCCATAATTTATATGTTTTAACTCCTGAACCATAATCAAGTAACATGCACTTAATAACTCTAGGCTCTAAGTTTCTATTATCAACGTGAGCATATACAGTGCAACCAAAAACTCTCAACTATGAATAATCGGCATGCGAATCTAACCATACCTCAATGAGAGTTTTCTTCTCAAGTGGAATAGAAGGTGGCGTGTCTATGAGGTAGCACGTTGTGTTGGCTGATTCAGCCGAGAAACGCCTGCACATACTTGCATTGGATAGCATACATCGATCCCTCGAGATGATGGATTTGTGCATGCGCTCAGCCACGCCATTCTACTGAGGAGTATAGGGGATGGTGTGGTGCCTAATCATGTCATCATTACTGTAAAACTCCTCAAACTTATTAGAATAGAATTCCATACCATTATTAGTACGTAGTACCTTTACCTTCTTTTTAGATTACTTTTCAACCATAACTTTCCACTTCTTAAAGGCATAAAAAACATTAGATTTATTCTTTAGAAAATAAGGCCACATTTTCCTTGAGTAGTCATCAATAATAGTAAGCATGTAATTAGCACCACCAATATATGTCTTACGGGAAGGTCCCCATACATCAGCATGCACATAATCTAAAATGCCTTTGGTGGTATGAACGGAAGTATTGAATTTAACTTTTTTATGCTAACCAAAAATGCAGTGCTTACAGAACTCAAACTTACTCAAGTTGCAACCATCAACCAACTCTCTCTTCACCAACTCTGCCATGCCATGTTCACTCATATGCCCAAGACGCATATGCCATGGATTTGTTTTACCACAATCATCAAAATTATTAGAAGTAACTGTAGCACCAGTACCAAGCAAAATGCTACCTCTAAGAACATATAATTTAGCAGAATTCTTATCACCTATCATGTGAATAAGAGAACCTTTTGATACCATTAACAATCTACACCCACTGGCATACTTGTATCCATCAACATCTATGGTACTAAGGAAGATCAAATTTCTGGCCATACTTGGTATGTGCTTCACCTCAGTCAACGAGCGTGTCACACCATCATGTGTCCTGATCTTAACAGATCCAACACCAACAATATGGCACAGATTGTCATTCCCCATACACACAAAATCTCCTATTTGCACAGACTTATATGAACTAAACCAATCTTTGTTACAACAAATATGAAATGCAGTATCAAACATCCATTCATCATCACGAGAAGCACAAGCGGCAAAAAAAAGCTAAACATTCACCATCAGAACTATCACTAGAAACAACAATAGCCTTACCAGCACCTTCAGACTTATCTTTCGGCTGGTAAGTTCGGTTCCTTTTCTCCTTGTTCTGTATCTTCCAACAATCATCAATAACATGATTAGATTTCTTACAATACCTATAGAACTTGTTCTTTCCCTTGGACTTTGAACGACCTCTGTCATCCTTGCTCGTATCTATGTTGTCGTAGTTGTTATACCTCTGCTTGGTCCTGCCACGAACCTATAGAGCTTTAGCCTTGGATGACGACCCATCTTCCTGCACCACAGTTTTCATATTTTAATTCTATTTGAGGGCCTCTTGTACTTCATCAAGGGTTAGTTCATCATGTCTCAACAATATTGTATCACGAAAGTGTGCATAATAACTAGGTAGCAAGCATAAGACTAAGATACCTAGATCCTCATCATCATATTTTACTTCCATAGACTACAAGTCAGAAACGATCTCTCTAAAAACAGATAAGTGATTCATTACCGATCCATCTTTTTTTAGCCTATGCGAGAACAACTTTATCTTCACATGGATATTACTAGTTGGATCCTTTGATATGCAGATCGATTCCAGTTTCACCCATAGGGATACCGCAGATTTCTCTGACAACACTTCCTACAAAATATTATTTGACAAGTGAAGTTGAATCAAAGACAAAGACTTATGGTCTTTTTGCCTTTCTTCGTTGGACCACCCCTTTGCATACTTTTTGCCGAATCCATCCAGAGCTTCATCCATATCAGAAGCTTGGGCAAGAATTGCCTGCATCTTCACCTGCCATAAGGAGAATCTTCTGGTGTAGTCCAGTTGTGGTAGATCGAAATTCAATGACGACATGACGCAAACCCTCGATTGGAACCTAGGGCTCTGATACCACTTGTTATAAATGTGACAAGCAAATAACGAAGAACGAAAAAGAAATCGTGACAAGGGGACAAAGATTTAACATGGAAAAACCTCTCCAACAAAGAGAGGAAAAAACTGTGGGTGCCAGCCAGCAAAACTTCACTATAACTGGGAGTGTTTACACAACGTCGGGGATTTTCACAGATGCAACTTATCCCATCCAGCGACTTAAAAGATATATATATATATATATATAGCGGTGGAAACTTAGGTCTTCAATGATCCGTACCAGGGAGCTTGGGCCGAAGCGGAGAGAGTCTGAAGTTAGCCTCCTTAATTAAATTTGTATCATACTTCAACAAGAAAGTTAGTATGGAGGGAGTAAATTTTCTTCTATTTGGATGCACATAATTGAATTTAGGAAAAGAATTAGGTGAAAATTCCAAATCCTGTCTAAAAGGGAAATGACTGATAATTCGAATTTTGTTGTTTGAGTGGCTTGGATTATTCTGTTCGAATCAAAGAGTGCTAACCAATTATAATTCACGTTTAGATGCACAAATCATGAAATTAGATTTTTTGCTTTTGGCTAATAAATATATGAATAATCACATATATGTACATACCTACATGCGTATTTTACAAAGAAAAATGGATTCATGTTAGTGAAGTTAGTTCTCCTAGGTAGGCAGTAATCCTAGATTATTGTGATGATGTATGTTGCACACGCATACATACGGAGATGACCGAGCTTTAATTAGTATTGTTGTTATATCTAGCATGTACTTGCAGTGTTAGGGCATGGCCAATGCTCCACCGTGGACAGTTGCCCCAGCTACCACGTAGGCTCGGGTGATCAAAAAGCACATGTTATTCTACTTTTAGAGCAAAGCTACTTCTTACAGAGGAGGCAACCTCCTCCCTGATAAACAGAGGAAAGATAAATAAAAGTAAGATAAAGCTTCTTACATTTGTTGTCTCATCCACCCGAAGCTATCAAATGAGAGAAAAAATAACGCATTCAATGACGTGACTCTTGAATCTGCGTTGGCAGCAGCTAATGCCTCATGGTATTTTACCTAGATGGAGGTTAGGGGTAGCGGCATGGTGCTTCCACCATAAATCATGCCCTTATGTCCGAGATAGCAGCACTCTAGGCTGTGACAAGTACTTTAGGCATTAGGATGGTCATAGTGGAGAGTAACATAGGCTAGTAACATGCATAATTTACCAGTCTATGTTACTACCTTCATAGTGGAGAGTAATATACACATGTTGTCATGCAAAGTACTCCCTCTGTTTCAAAATATAAGATGTTCTAACTTTTGTGAAGCGAATGTATCTAGATACATTTTGGTATGTAAGTTTGGAGTGAAACTATAAATAAAAGAGGACTAGATACATTCGTTTCACAAAAGCTAAAACATCTGATATTTTGGAACAGAGGGAATATCATTTATTAGGTGTTAGACTCATTTTGCCTTGATATGTGTGTTGTTATAGTAACCAAATATGTTACTACATCTTCGTCTCTCTTTATTAACTCACTATCACATAAGTAGTTTTGCTGAGTTGGACCTTTAGTTACTCCTAAAGTTACTTACACTATGACTAGCCTTAGGCAAAAACACAGGTACTTGCTGACATTAGGCAAAAAAGAAATAAAAAGAACCAAGAACATACTACAACCGTCGGCAGAACTCAAGACGGACATTGGAGGGATTGGAACTTGACAAGGAATAGAACCATCAAAGGGGTGGGGATAGGACTCCCAAGTCGCCCTGTCGCTGCCGTTACCCCTCCCTCCGTCGGTTAACTCTTGGGTTATGGTGGGCGGAGAGGAAGGGGATAGGGCGGGGAAGGTCCATGGACAGACCAACGGGAATCAGAGCGAGAGGGTGGGATTGGGGATGGAGGAGGGCGGGTATGAAGCGCGATTGGCGATGAATGGCGGAGGGGCACACCGGTGTGGTGGCGCTGACGATACAGGAAGGAGCAAGCGCCTCCAAGGGAGGCAGAAGCTCAGTGCGGGAGATGTTCCTCTTTTTTTTGTTGACCAAACAATACGCATGGGTGCGGGATGTAGGGTTGCGGGTAGGCTACACTAGCGCAAATCAAAAAAATTCTACCGCGTTAACTAGGAATACTATCGTCATAGATCACAGGATTACCACTAGACGCATAGTGGCAGAACTCGATGAAGCACGTCGGGGCAGTGTAGATGTTCTACGTCTCCTCCTTGTCCTTGTCCCACGATCAACTCCCCTTTGCGTGGCTCATCCAAGTGCTACAGCCGCATCACCTCCGAGGTATCCACACGTCCGGTAGAAAGCCACACACTGCTAGGTCTGCTAGAACACAGTGGAAGGAGTGGCGGCTGGGTGGAATGCTCTGCCCTATTCATCTCGCCTCACTCTCTCTTATATAGGCATACCTAGTGGGCTTCTACATTAGCAGCCCATTAGTAGCCTAAGTCTGGTCTAATTCGGATCCAATCCTCATTAGGCTTCCAGCCCCTAAAGTGTGTGACCCTATAGGTTCATACACGTATAGACATGACACGAGTACACTTACTCCGTCAATAGTTGGTAGCAGCCTCTAGCAAGATGTGCCAACTCCTAAACACATATAATGATCATTCGGATGAACCATCACAAGGTTGAGTACATGTCTTTTCCTTTGCCCTATGATATTTTGTCTAGCTCCAAGCTGACATCTCTTTCTCGATACTGTGATTCAGAATCCCTTTACTAGGTTAACTCTTAACCGTATGTAGCACGGTCATGCATTTCTGGATCCGATCACTCGAGGGGCCCAGAGATATCTCTCTCAAGTAGAGAGGGGCAAATCCTATCTTGATTGACCAATACCTTGCAACATGTATCAGGACAAACACGAAAGCTACCTTTATAACTACCTAGTTACGGAGTAGTGTTTGATAGCCCCAAAGTAGGTCGATCCATATCTCAAGTACATGCGACAATCTCAGGTCTAAGGACAAAACGTACGCGATGTATAGAGAGAGCTGCAAGTATTATTGCCAGTCTCAAGTTGGGTCAGTCCAACCCCATGTTCATAACATGTGTCCACATCATTGGTTTGATATCTCTATGTCTATGACTTGCGAAACATAGTCACCAACCAAACGATGTGCTAGTCTAATATTCACGTGTGTCCTCACATGAACTCTGACTAGGGACAACTATTAGATCACCATACAAGTAAAGAGTTTCACAAACAATTCACATAATTTTCAATCAATACAAGTTACCTGATATATGGATATTCAAGGAACATTATAAAAACTTATGGATACATATTAAATACAATCATCTCTATGATTGCCTCTAGGGCATATTTCCTTCAGTCTCCCACTTGCACTAGAGTCAATCTAGATAGTATCTAATACCTATTGCTCTTGCTTGCGCTTCATGCGCAGGCTGTGGGAGTGGCTTAGTCAAGGGATCCGCAACATTTGAGTCCGTATTATTTTGCATAACATGACACTACCATCATCAATGAACTCACGAATCAGATGGTAACGCATGCGAATATGTTTATTCATCTGGTGCTGTCTAGGTTCCTTGGCTTGTGCAATAGCACCATTGTTGTCACAATAAACGTCCAAGTGATTGGACGTGCCCTGAACCACACCAAGAGCGATCAGGAAATTCCTAATCCAAACAGCTTCCTTTGCAGCCTCCGAGGCGGCAATATATTCAACTTCTGTTGAAGAGGAGGCCACTGTATCTTGCTTGGAACTTTTCCAGCTCACAACACCACCATTCATGACAAACACATACCCTGATTGCGATTTGGAGTCATCTGAGTCGTTAAGGTAACTCGCATTTGTGTAACCCTTTACACTGAGTTCATCCTCACCTCCATAAACTAAGAACATATCCTTAGTCCTTCTCAAGTACTTAAGGATATTCTTTACCGTTGTCCAGTGGCTTTCACCTGGATCAGCTTGGTATCTGCTCGTAACACTTAGAGCATAGGAAACATCTGGGCGAGTACATGTCATTGCATACATGATGGATCCAATAGGCGAAGCATATGGAACCCTACTCATGCGCTCTCGCTCATCAGTGGTCGAAGGACACCGAATCTTGCTAAGTTTAATGATGTGAGACATGGGCAAGAACCCCTTCTTAGCCTCTTCCATGCTAAACCGTTTCAACACTTTGTCAATGTATGTACTCTGGCTTAATCCAATTAGCCTCCTTGATCTATCTCTATAGATCTTGATACCCAAAATATATGTCGCTTCTCCTAAGTCCTTCATAGAAAAACTATTTTTCAATGAGGTCTTAACAGACTCGAGCATAGGAATGTCATTTCCAATCAGTAATATGTCATCTACATACAAGATTAGAAATACAAGCGATTTCCCACTTTCTTTCTTATACACACAAGGTTCTTGTTCGTTTTTTATGAAGCCAAACTCCTTTACAACTTCATCAAATCGAATGTTCCAACTCTGAGATGCTTGATTTAGCCCATAAATAGACTTTTGAAGTTTGCATACTTTTCTAGCATTGTTTGGATCGACAAAACCTTCGGGTTGCATCATATACATGTCCTTAGTAAGGATTCCATTTAAGAAAGCCATCTTGAAATCCATCTGCCATATCTCATAGTCAAAATATGCAGCAATGGCTAGAATGATCCGTATAGATTTAAGCATCGCTACGGGAGAGAAAGTCTCGCCGAAGTCAACTCCTTGAACTTATCGAAAACCTTTTGCAACAAGTCGAGCTTTATGGATGTGAACATTTCCATCCATATCAATCTTCTTCTTATAGATCCATTTACACTCGATGGCTTTAAAACCATCAGGTAGGTCAACCAAGTTCCAAACTTGATTGTCTCCCATGGACTCTATCTCGGATCTCATGGCAATCAGCCATTTCTCAGAGTCTGGGTCCACCATCACTTCTGCATAGGTCGCAGGCTCATTATTGTCTAACAATAATAATTCCCGCACTTCACGGAGCCTCGCCGACCTGCGTGGTTGTGGTGCTTCTATTGCCACAGGTTCCTCAACTTGTTCTGCTACAATAGCATCACTTGTAGAAGCATCCCTGACTGGCTCGTCTTGAACTTCTTCAAGTCGCACCGACCTTCCACTTATTCCCTTTTTGAGAAACTCTTTCTCTAGGAAAACACCGCTACGAGCGACAAACACTTTGCCCTCTTCTCGGTTGTAGAAGTAATACCCTAAGGTTTCCCTTGGGTATCCCAAAAAAATGCATTTATCCGATTTGGGTGTTAGCTTGTCCGACTGAAGTCGCTTGACAAATGCATCACAACCCCAAATCTTTAGAAAAGACAAACTGGGATTCTTTCCAGTCCACATCTCATATGGTGTATTAACTATGGATTTAGACGATACCCTGTTTAGTGTGAAACCTGCTGTTTCTAGAGCGTAACCCCAAAATGATAATGGTAAATTCGACTGGCTCATCATCGAACGGACCATGTCCAACAAAGTTTGATTGCATCGTTCGGAGACCCCGTTTCTTTGAGGCGTTCCGGGTGGCGTGAGCTGTGGACCAATTCCGCAACTCTTAAGATGATTGCTAAATTCGTGACTCAAATATTCACCTCCACGATCAGATCGCAAGGCCTTTATTTTCTTGCCATGTTGATTCTCTACCTCACTCTGAAACTCTTTGAACTTATCAAAAGTTTCATACATATGCTTCATCAAGTAGACATAGCCATATCTACTGAAATCATCAGTGAAAGTAATGAAGTAGTGATATCCTCCTCTGGTTGTCGTGCTCATTGGTCCACATACATCAGTATGTATGAGTTCCAACAAGTCTGTCGCTCTCTCAGGAAAACCCGTAAAAGGCGTCTTGGTCATCTTTCCAAGTAAACAAGCTTGACATGTCTCGTATGATTCAAAATCAAACAAAGTTAGAATACCATCACCATGGAGCTTCTTCATGTGCTTTTCACTTATATGCCCCAAACAATAATGCCATAAATAGGTAGAACTCAAATCATTAGGCTGCAGCCTTTTAGCACTAATATTGTAAACAGATGTGTCATCAAGATTTAAAATAAATAACCCATTCATAATGGGAGCATCAGCCACAAACATAGCATTCTTAGATATTACACAATAATTGTTTGTACTTGCGAATGAATAACCATCCCTCATCAAACATGAAGGTGATAAAATGTTTTGACCCATACTAGGAATGTAATAACAATTATTTAACTCCATAATAAATCCCGACGGAAGGTGAAGCTCCATGACGCTGACGAATAATGCAGCAACCCTTGCTTTATTTCCGACGCAAAAGTCCACTTTGCCTTTCTGCACTTCTCTAGTCCTTTTTAGCCCCTGCATCGAATTGCAAATATGAGCAACCAATCCGGTATCAAATACCCAAGAGCTAACATCAAAATCTGCGACAAAAATGTCCACAACATTTACAACAAGCGTACCTGAGTGGGAAGTACTCTTACTTCCACTCTTCTTCAAAGAAGCCTGGTACTTGCTGCAGTTTCTCTTCCAGTGGCCATATTCATGACAAAAGAAACACTCAGTGTCTCCTGCAGGTCTAGCCTTTTGCTTGGGTGTAGGGTTTGGCTTAGGGATCGTATCCTTAGCCTTTCCCTTCTTCTTCTGCCAAGAAGTGCCCTTTTTCTTGAAGCTAGGCTTATTCTGCACAGCCATCACATGGCTATGCCCTGCACTATTCTTAATGTCACATTCTCATTGCCAAGATCCCACATAACTCATTAAGGCCCTTCTCCACCCCATGCATATGGTAGTTCGAAATGAAATGCCCATAGGTAGATGGAAGAGATGCCAAAATGAAATCAGTAGCCAACTCTTGGCCTAATGGAAAACCAAGCTTTTCTAAAGTCTCACTGTAACCAACCATTTTGATCACATGGGGGCCTACAACTGCTCCCTCTGCCAGCTTGCATTCCACAAAGGACTTAGCAACATTGTACCTCTTAGTCCTAGCCTGAGTCTAGAACATGTCCTTAAGCGCGACGATCATATCGTACGCTTCCTGATCCTCAAACTGCTTTTGAAGATCAGGTTCCATGCATGCAAGCATAAGACAGCTAACCTCAAGAGATTCATCACATGCTTTCTTATAGGCATTCTTAAGGGCAGCAGTTGCATTAACAGCAGGTTTATCCGGGATTGGGGTATCTAGAACAGTTTCCTTTTTATCAGACCTGAGAACAATTCTCAGGTTGTGGACCCAGTCCGAAAAGTTTGTTCCATTTAGTTTATCTTTTTCAAGAATCGAACGCAAAGCAAAAGGTGATGAAGTGTTTAGTGCCATTGATCTACAACATAAAAACATGCAAAATACTAAGCCATGTAACCATGAAAGAGTAAAACATAGTAAACAATTTAATAGCATATACTCCCACTTAAATCAGCATCCCTCTATTGATACTAAGTGATTCAAGATCCACAATTAACAAGTCAACTAGTGAGCTTTAGCATCACTGCTAGAAGACAAGGTAAATCGGTAAGCAACTCTTTGCTAATCATATCATATATGACTCTTGTTGTTGGGTGACATCTCTATGTCAAAACTAGGCGCTCAACCTTTATGCCCCAAGGTCCTTAACTATTAAGATGACCTTGTTAAGCTCACCAATCCTTATGCGTGTAGTTATCCGATACAAACCCATCTATCCAAGGAAAACCGCGACACCCTAATTTCATAGACCCACCAACGATTGTACAAGGCATAGGATGGTGCAAGGTTTGGTTGGGAGGGCATGGTTTAATTTAAACTTTTTGAGGGATCATTCTACTTCTATCATCTAAGCATGCATAGTAGTAAAATGTATAAGAATAGCATTCACATAGATGTGATACAGTATGGCCCATTTTCTCATGGTGATCTCTATCACCATAGAACCTGTCCACCATGATGATCTCCATCTTCATGCTCTATGCGAGCCATCCTCCAAGTGATGCGTTCTCTAAGAACTAATACAAGCTATTACTCCTGACAGCTAGTAATCAAAATTACATGGTGTTGGGATCATCACAAGTTATCATGCAGGCCATTATAATAATTGACAACACATTTGGCTCCAGCCGTGTTGCCCTACTCATGACACGCAGGTCATGAAAAATATGTACATGCATCACGTACATTTTTGGGCCATACTGATCACATACATCCTGCAAAACAAGCTGTGCATAGAATCACATTCTACCGGATCATGTGAAATCACAGCACCTATGAACCTTAACGTGATACAAAAGGGGTTATGACTAAGGGGGTCTCCCCTGCGGGGTTCGAAGGGGCAGCGCCCCTCACGGTATCTCCGGGTGTTCAGAACTTTGTGAAAAATGAGAGATCGAATCTATACATTTTTTTAAGGATTTTGATCGGCAAATCAAATTTACCATAAACCGACTATTGTTCCGATTCGACCAAACTCCTTTGATCACGGTATGTCAATTCATATCTAGTTCCCGATTCGATCAATCATATTGATCTTCACGTGATTCAACTAGATTTATGTGTCACTGTCTACACCGATGGCGGAAACCAACCGGTAGGGGTAAGTCGTTCGATGACCTTAGAATCATGATCATGGAAAGTAAGATCATAGATCAATCCAAAACCACCGCCATACAAACGATCACATCATTCATATCAATCTGCACATCACCATATGCAAACTTCCCGAACCTATGACTGAATAACATCGGCTCTGATACCACTATAGGGTTACGGGTAGGCTACACTAGCGCAAATCAAAAAAATTCTACCGCGTTAACCAGGAATACTGTGGTCATAGATCATGGGATTACCACTAGACGCGCAATTGTGGAACTCGATGAAGCACGTCGAGGTAGTGTAGATGCTCTACGTCTCCTCCTTGTCCTCATCCCACGAGCATCTCCCCTTTGTACGGCTCATCCAAGTGCTACAGCTGCAGCACCTCCGAGGTATCCATATGTCCGGGGTGTAAGCCGTCACATGCCAGACTGCTAGGTCTGCTCGTGCAACACAGGCGGAAGAGGAGTGGCAGCTGGGTGGAATGCTCTATCCTATTCAACTCGCCTCACTCTCTCTTATATAGGCATACCTAGTGGACTTCTACATTAGCAACCCATTAGTAGCCTAAGCCTGGTCTAATTCGGATCCAATCCTCATTAGGCTTTCAGCCCCTAAAGTGTGTGATCCTATAGGTTCATACACGTACATACATGACACGAGTACACTTACTCCGTCAATAGCAAGACGTGCCAACTCCTAAACGCATATAAAGATCATTCGGATGAACCATCACAAGGTTGAGTACATGTCTTTCCGTTTGCCCTACGATATTTGGTCTAGCTCCAAGCTGACCTCTCTTTCTCGATACTGTGATTCAGAATTCCTTTACTAGGTTAACTCTTAACCGTATGTAGCACGGCCATGCATTTCTGGATCCGATCACTCGAGGGGCCCAGAGATACCTCTCTCAAGTAGAGAGGGGCAAATCCCATCTTGATTGACCAATGCCTTGCAGCATGTATCAGGACAAACCCGAAAGCTACCTTTATAACTACCCAGTTACGGAGTAGTGTTTGATAGCCCCAAAGTAGGCCGATCCACATCTCAAGTACATGCGACAATCTTAGGTCTAAGGACAAAACGTACACGATGTATAGAGAGAGCTGCAAGTATTATTGCCAGTCTCAAGTTGGGTCAGTCCAACCCCATGTTCATAACATGTGTCCACATCATTGGTTTGAAATCTCCATGTCTATGACTTGCGAAACATAGTCATCAACCAATCGATGTGCTAGTCTAATATTCACGTGTGTCCTCACATGAACTCTGACTAGGGACAACTATTAGATAACCATACAAGTAAAGAGTTTCACAAACAATTCACATAATTGCCAATCAATACAAGTTGCCTGATATATGAATATTCAAGAAACATTATAAAAACTCATAGATACATATGAAATACAATAATCTCTATGATTGTCTCTAGGACATATTTCCTTCACGGGATGCTCCTTTCCGTAGCGATTCGCACGCACATAGCTCCGAATTGGATACTACATGAGAACAGTGCACGCGGGGGTGAGAGTGGAATTGGAGCCCCGTTTCCCGGCCTAGATTCCATGACAAACCAAAACAGCTGAATTCAGTGTCCATTTCCAATTTCTTGATTCCAGACCCAACTGAGTGCATCCAAACATAGTGTTAAACTAATTTTAACATCTCTTGTACTAGCTCATCTAGAAACAAAAATATGTTATACAATATGCTATCTCTTAGTGTTATCTTTGATGGTTAATGTTTTGCATGTCCTAAAATGATGCCACGATTAAAATTAAACTAGAAAACATATAAATTAGAGAAGACATATTGTACACTATAGAAAATTGCCTTATTTTTCTTACTAAGAAATCATCTCTTAGCCAGGAGAGAATAGTATTTTTTTTATTTCCCTTTTCTCTGACTCAACACTCATCATATGCGGCATTGATAAGATAGCATCATTCTACTGCTCTTAGACTCTAAACTACGTATATTTGAAACATCTTTAACACCACATTGGTTTTGGAAAGAATACAAATGCACTTCATTTTTTATAAATATGAAGAAAATCATATGCGGAGTTTGGGGGGTGGAGTTAAAAATTGCCTTTTTGTTGTATGTAAATACGACAATTTGTGACATTGCAAAATAAGTTACCTAATTTTTTCACGGGTTAGAATTTTTCATATTTCTAAAAAAATTCAGTACACGAATATACTTTACCATGCAAGCCAAGGTTTTCTTGAAATTATGTACTATGACTTTGTCATTTAAAAAAATCGAGGAGTGGTTAAAATGCTCTAGATATAATTGAATGGTCGATAGGCGGCAATATGAATGAGGAGGTGGTCAGGAAGCGAATACTTTTTAGATAAAAGAATAAATTAATAAAGCACTTAACATCCAAGAGTGTAATCATGGTACCATGCTTAGCATACCGATATACAAGATAGACAACGGAAAAGAGAAAAAGAGGCACCTGAAAAAGAGGAAAAGAAAGCTACAAGCTAAGCTAAAAATCCAGAAGTGTTGTCTATAGATTGAGCTCCATGCTTCTCGTCAACAAAACAACATAGGGCATCCCCAGATCAGGGTGAACCTTCACAAAGACTCCTCGACATGAATGACTTCACAAATGTACCACCATGAGGGAACGAAGAGATCACAAGTAGGACACATACAGAAGTACCGACATACTACAAGACTCGAACACAAGGCTGTAGCGGAGAGCAACGTCATTCCCTATCCAAAGGATTTGGATTTTCACCCAGAGACACCATACTACATGGGAGGGGGAGGGGGAGGGGCCCCACAATAATACCTCCAAGGAGGGAAACGATGACCGAGGGAGACGTTGGTGGCATCAAGCCTATCTAGAGAGCAGATCGTGGCTCCGACAAAGAGATGATGTCCACTAGCATGTCGTACGACATGCTCGGTGCCAAGGCAACAAATCCCTAAAGGGACCTCCACCACCAAAACATGCACTTTTCAATTTGGTTCATTATGCTCCGCAATCGGGGCAAGACCTAAGGGAGAGGGAGACACCGACAAAGAAAGATAGAAAGCCGGATGAAGAGGCAATAGGAACGCTGGAGAGGGCGAGGAGGCATCTGGCGGTGGCTCGAAACCCTAGCTCCCCAGAGTCGCCCAAGCAAGGACGACGAGGAGGGAAGGTGGCGAACAAAGTGTTCATCCTTGAGGCGAAGAATTTTTCTCTTTGTTTTCTTCCTTTTCGGGAGACGCGTGGTCTAGTATTTAAAGAAGGATTTTCCCGCTCACGAGACTCAAACCCCTCAACTTCTGGAGTTTTTACCAAAGAAACTACTACATAAACAAGTTTTCGGCTCACTTGGTCTCTTAAATCCCTCCAGACTTATTGAAGGAAAAATCGCACTTTGCAAAAAAAAAAAAATCTCAAAGTTTGGAAGTTAAGTTTTTTTTATTCAAACTTAAATTACAATCTTTTTACACATGCAAAATAAACAACAATATAATTCTCTTTTCATTGGCACAATATTTTTATATTTCTGAACCAAACTTTACACGTATATATTCTATCACACATGCTACATGTATGTCCTTTTCAATGTTTCCTTATAGTTTTGTTTGTATAATATTGTTCTTCTAAAAAAAGGTCAGGGGTTATAAGGTCTATATAATATATATATATATATATATATATATATTTTAGATAATCTAGATGTGGTTGATTGTGGGTTCACTAAAAGCAAGAATAGTTTGAGAAGAAAAACGAGACATGTCAATAATTTAAAGATGAATGTAGTATTTTTCCTTTGCTAGATGTACATCCTACGGCGTTCAACAGGGCAACACCTTAAATTGTCTAGTGAGTGGTGATCATTCATAAAGGGGCAGAGCCAAGAATCAGAAATAACGGAGGTCGAATTAGCTAATTAATTCAACAATGTTCATGCCAATGGGCCAAAAGATACTAACACGAGCATTTTTTTTCTATGCATAAAATGCTCAATTGTGTCCCATGAACACAACGGTGTTCACGGGGAAACCTTAGGTCTACTAGTATATCCACAGCTGTAACTTCTCAGAACTTTGCCAAAAAAAACTCAGAAATGCAAATTAACACAAAATGCAGTGACTCCAACCTTTATAGGTGCATTATTTTTCTATAATAGTACGACATATATGAACTCGGACTGGAAGACACGGTCCCAACTTGCTTCATGAAGCCTTTGGATAATTAACCCTCTGGCAGAAGCGACACACAAAATATTAAGGTAGATGAAGGAAGAACAAATGGGTAATGAACATACAACACATGCTGAATGCAAAGCCGGCCATAAGTTGTTTCCTCTCGCCTCAGAAGCGATCAAAAACACAAGTCCACGGCTCCAGGCGTCGCCTTCGCCCTCTAAAAGGGCGGTTCAATCAAGGCGTTCACTCCATCTTCTCTGCCACAAGCTTCTCAATAAGGTTCGCTGCATCCTGCACGGTCGCAATGTCCTGAGCGCTTGTTTCATCGACGGTGATGTTGAACTCTTCCTCCAGGCCCATCACAATCTCAACCTGCAAAACATGATCCATGTTACTGGGACAGTCGCCTTGTGCGGTCATGTATGAAATGTCGCTGCTTGGGCCCCCTGTTGGGGGTTAGTGCCATCTCTTTCTGTTGGATGGGGACTTACCGTATCCAGTGAATCAGCACCAAGTTCAGAGAACTTCGACTCCGCTGTGACAGGAGTACCATCAGGGACTGCCAGCTGATTCTTGACTATCGAACAAACCTTGTCAACTGTCTCTTTCTTGGCCAGTATTGCTGCTTCCTTGGCCTGCTCACAAAACGAATGAACATCATTATCTCAAATCAGTACATAAAGCATGGTTACTATAAGAAATGCTGAAATATGTGCCATCTTAATCTGATGAGTTATCTAAGGGAAGTTTTTGCTTCACTTATGGTGTGTAGTCTGCAATGTGATAGATCATTTGCCATTGGAAGACTTGCCATATTTGATACTTCAATTACTGCAAATGCAAACAATTCTTACTGATTTTATCTCACGCGTGTTTACATATTTTAATATACATTACATTATGATTAACAAATGTGTTCTTTTGGCCACCCATAGAAACAGAGGTTCAGGAAACATATACAGATATCGCGAGAACGTGGTAACCAACTTGTAGTATTGACAGAACCACTATCAATGATAGAGAAGAAAGCATGTGCCTACCGAACAACAAATCTTGAACCCAAGCTGACTTGGCTTTGAACTGACGGATACAAAGCTCATCTTCTGGCTATGGAAGGAAAGTGAGCTAATCACCTGAAATGAACCAAGAAATTGTCTAGATAACTGAACTTTTCGTATGCAGACCATAGAAAAGGATAATACTACAGCCAAACAGTATGAACTATACCAAATTACTCATGCTCACAGATTCTAAATTTTCTACATGAACTCCTTTTTATTTTTTCTCTGTAACGCATGTTCCGGGCCAGCACAAGATATCCAGTAACGGCAACAATTGGAAATTGAGAGCCATACAGCATTAAGTATGCGGGGTTTAATTGTTATGTTTTTACACTAGCTTATATTTTACATTGATATGACAATGGATTAACTATACAGGAAAGACATGTACTAGCAAGAATGAAATACTAATTGGCTGGCGGAGTAGAGGTACAGCCCAAACACCTAGGTTGAAGTCTTCATGGATGCGAGTTTAGACCCCTACAGTTTTCTTTCAAAACAAGAATGAAATACCAGTATCCGGGTTCCTGGCTGGCAACCAGCACCGGTAATTTCATGTACCGGTCCAGGTATTCAAAATTTAACCATGACACTGGTGCTACGCAAAGGATCAAGATACAGGCATACAACCACAGGTGAACCACCAAATTTCTCAGATACTACGTCTAACGTGAAATTAATCATGTTGGACCCAAAATGATCTGGAAGTGAAATCCCATGATGCAGGACACTCCAGGTCAGGCCAGAAGCACATGCAATATACGCTTGTAAAAAGGAAAGTCGGCATTTTCTATTCATTTAACACCTCGGCATCGATGTGGAGACCAAAGCTTTGGTAAAGCATCAATAATCTAATTCAGTAAGATGTGAAGCACACGATGTGCTTGGGTGGCTTCCTAGAGCTTTGCATCTTCTGAACCAGGCTGCATTAGGATATTAAACTCTAAATTCTAAAATAAGCCTTGTTGAGCCATCCGAATCTAGTTGTGACGCCGGTTACGTTAATCGCAGCTATTTTGGAATCTTTGCACCTTGTACTAAAATAAACAAAATTGTCAACATCTGTTTGTCAATATAATACTGGCAACTTTCGATGTGTGCACATGCACGTTTTCCAATCAACTTAAGCTTAACTACCTCATAGGTAACAAATCCAAGCTTTTGAAGTTCTAATTCTTTTTACGGAATTTTACAATTCTAAGCATACTTATACCAGCTGAAATGAAATTATTTTTCTCTACACCTAGGATGTGTGCAACATGTACTACTAATTACGGACTAATTTCTCAACAACCAGTGTAAGAAAACTACAGGCATAGGTGTCCTCCATCAAGCAGACGAGAAACCTCGCCATGAAATTAAAAGAGGAAGCATGGTTATGCTACTCACTGAACTACTGGAGAAGCATCTGCCCATCCAACCAAATTAACAAAGAACACACAAAGGAATCGCCTAGGAATCTCATGAATCGCAAACTAAAACTAGGGAAAAATGACCAAATCTGTGACAAGACAGCGGCCAGTCCGAGAACGGCACCTGGCTGGACAGCCGCCGGCGAACGCCGGAGGGCGAGAAGGAGGCTACGGCGGCGAGGGTGTGAGCCATGGGTTGGCCGGCCGAGCTGCTCGGTAGAATTTGGGGGCGGTGGGAAGAGAGAGGCTGGCTAGTAGGTGGAGTGCTACTGCTCGGGAGGTTCTTGGCTTGGGAGGTTTGCTACCAACCAATGCTGGCAATTATAGTGCAGATTGGAGATAAAATAGATAGGCTTGGGATAAAGTGTCCAAAAGCCGTTGTACTATACTCCAAGAGAGAAATAGGAAAGGGAAGTTCAAGTATATCTCAATATTTTTCTTGCAAGAAAGATATCTCAATCGTGTATACATGTGCAAAAAGGGATATACATGTGACACGTCATGCCACATTTTGCTGAAGTTTGCAAGTTTTCTTCAAGGGTTTCTTGAACGTCAAATGGTATGACGATGGGACCCACTACCTTGTTGTATAAAAGGAAATATAACCCATTGACACTATGCCGGACAATGCTCTGCAACTCCTCTAAAAATCGGCCAGTTAACTGGTTAACTCGCCGATTAATTGCTCGGAGGGTCACTGAGTAGCCGATTAACGCTGACTAGAAAATCGGCCGATGAACTGGAAAATTGGGCGATTAATCGCTACTCAGCGGCCGACCGAGTAGCTACCAGTTACCGAATTCCTGAACATCGCTTTCCATACAACATCAGCCGCCGATACCTAGCTTTCCCTCTGACACCATATCTTCTCCATCGTCGAGCAACAAAAGAGGGGATTTCTTGCGGTGCGATGATGAAATCTGGACATGGAGATGAAGTTGTACATCCAAACCACAATATGCTCGATTTTCCCGTGCATCCAAGAGATTCGGATAAGATAGCCCTTGATCTGGCGATGTGAATAAGAGATCCAAGCTGTGATGTCCTCGATTAGAAGGTACATTAACTAGATGCAAGTCACTATATTCTTGATCTAACATGCAACATGAGATCTATGAATCCTTGATGATGTCTCACCATATCATTATGAGATCTGAGCCTCGAAGCCCTTAATCCAACAGTAGAAATGAGATACAATGCATGAAATGTTCGATCCGGTGGCGTGGTAGATCAATGAGATCTATGCCATGGTGGTTTTGAATTAGCGATCAATATATGACATCGAAGGCATGGAATGATCCATGTCATGTGGCTCTTGATTCAGGGATGCGTATGTGGGATCCAAGGCACAAATTGTTCGATTTGGGAGCGCATCAACTAGTCCACAATTATGATGGTCATGATTCGGCGATGCGTTCGGGAGATCTAAGGCACAATGTGTTCATATGGTGGCAGGTTTGCGAGATCTAAGCCGCAAATCCCTTGATTCGGCGAAAAAAGTGTGAACTGGTGCATGAAGTGTTCGACCCAGTGGCCTATCAGTGAGATCTAAGCCTTGATTCACGACACATCTCTTAGATCCGAGGCATAAATAATTCGATCTAATGACACATCAGTGTTCAACCTACTGACACATAAATTAGATCTAAGCCATGATAGTCTTCAAAGATGCATTTGTGAGATCCAAGGCACTAATTGTTCAATCATCAATGATATCCCAACCATGATGCTCTTGATTTGGCGATGCATCTAGGAGATCCAAGGCATGGTGTGTTTATCTGATGGCACATTGGTAAGATCTTCTTCAGTGATGATGCATCTAGGAGATCCAAGGCGCAACATGTTTATCCAGTGGAACATTAGAAAGATCTAAGCCACCATGTCTGAATACATAGATGATGCATATATGTGATTCAAGCCGGTCCCATTTCCCTAGAAGTGCTAGCATCCTAGATGAATGCAACATTGTTCACACAACCAAAGCATCACTAACCTTAGTGATGGACCCTTGTCCTTGGCTTTGGATGGGCGGCGACAACGACGAAACATTTTGGCAGGTGGACCTTCAAAAGTTCAAGGTATGTGTGCCAATGTTAGCAATTTTCCGTACACCCTCTCTGGTGAATGGAATTGATTTTTCAGCATCACAAATATTTGATGTTCACATATCATGAAAATTACAAATTTCTTCAAATAGAAGTAGGGAAAATGATTTCTTTCATAGAATAAAGGTACATCATCACAGTTCATACGTTAGGCAAGAAAAAACTTGCCCATCAAGGATAAATTAAAAATCTAGGAGTTTCCATGTTTGGCTCTATTTTTTTTGCTGGTGAGGACATGGTGTTTCGATATGAAAGTAAAGAGTTGTTTAAATATAGTATGAAGGTTATTTTTTTACATATATTACATCACAACATCATTTCCTAAAAAATGTAGAACAAAACATTAGGAGATGAAAAGCAACTGAAAACTAATCACATAAGGACATTTTGAACTCTTTAAGGGGTATTAGCTCACATAATATTGTGTTACTTATATATATTATCCACTAAATGTTATCCTTGGAAAGCACTGTATGAGGAACATGCAACAAAGTTCAATGAAAATAATAAAAACTTAGTTTCGGCAAAACAATAAACACTTTAATACTAGTTTAATTTTTTTAAAATATTTCATGAATTTTATAACAAATTTGGAATTTACATAGTTCATCTAAAAGTTGGAATTATATATAAGCTTTTCATATTAACATATATTTTCTCCCTAGGTCCATTTCAAGAAATGAAACCATACAGAGTTGGAAAAATCCACTAGCTTTTCTGCTACAATGTTGGAAAGTAAAACTAAATAGAAAGTGTCCACTACCATAACATTTTTTCTAAAAAAAAAACTACTGAATTTAGATGTTTCATCACAAACCCAAACAGGCCAACCAAAAACAACACCAAATGTTTTGTCCTCTCCTGTTAGCAGGCTCCAAACTTGGTTGATCTTTACATCTCAAAGAGGCACAATCCCATGATATGTTTCCTCGGTAGTTATTTTCTGATATGAAATCCAACCAACACCATATCACATTAGCACGCCATTAGAACTAGGAGGAGATTTGAGCATGTTGATCATCTTTTCAATGAACCGACTCAGTTTTCAACCTCCAAATATTTGAAGAGTACCCTTCTAGTTTTTACATATAGTAGAACTAGATGTTAGAGTTGCTTCGTGTTTAACTAGGAATTCTATTAAAGACTATGTTGTTCCTACTATTGCACACACCCCATAGGACTGCATAAGTCGTAGCATTTAATTTGTTGCATAACCATTTGGCAGCTAAAGATCCATAGTTAGTAATGAGTACATCAAAAACTTCAATACATCACCCCATAACTATCTGGCATAAGTCAAAATCGGGTGTTTTACTATTTCTATTTCCTTACATAGATTAAATTCTAGAGGTTTGTCCATCCCTATTTTTTATCAAGTTACCTATAATAAAAATATATGGGAAAATAACCAAAAAAATCACCCAAATTCTTGGAAGATCTTTAAAACCCACATAGCCAGCAAGTACACCCACTTCACTCCTTTGAAATTGACAACAATATATAAAGACTTTGAGGAATATAAAACCCTTTAGATTAATATTGCTAGACTAGTTGATCTTCATCTTCACCATAAAACCCAATGTTGCTAGCTATATATTTCAAAATTTCCTATCACTAATCATCATTTCATCAGTGAAAAGTCCTTCTAAAATTACATTTAAGCTGAGAGTCACCCCAAAGCCTAGCAATAGTTTTATTTTACTCATTATCAAAAAATACACTCCGCACAATGCTAAAGATGAGTTAACCAAATATCTTCCCATAACTTGACATATTTACTATTTCCTACTCCTCCCGTTCCAAAATATAAGATGTTTTAGCCTTTTTGAAATATATGTATCTAGACACCTTTTAGTGTGTAGGTTCATTCATTTTGCTCTGAACCTACATACTAAAAGGTGTCTAGATACACGAGTTTTAGAAAAAGGCTAAAATTTCTTATATTTTGGAACGGAGGGAGTACATGCCACCTGTATCCTATCTTTACTTTTCTTGATGCCTACATCAGCACTTTCCAAAAGGTGGAAGAGTGTGCACCATGATAGAAAATAAATTTTGTATTTTTGTGTTGTACTTATCATCTACTACTTTCTTCCACAAGCTACCTACCACCTTGTATGTGTCTTATAATCCAATACTCTACCAAGAAAATGTTTAAGTCTTGCAAGTTTGGGGCACCTAGTCCCCCCAAAACCGTTTTCATACATACATGGGGCCAGCTAGCTGAATGGATTTTGTGAAGCTCCTCCTTATCATTCCACGTATAGTTAGCCACATGTGTATATATAAATTTAGAGTCCACTTAGGAAATTTGAAGAAATATAAAATATAGATGATAATACTAGCAAACCATGCCTTAATCATCACCTTCTTAACTACCGATGAAAGGACTTTATCCCTCCAACCATCCATCCTATTCAAAATATTATCTACTGCATGTTATATGTATGATCCCTTTCTTTAAATCAGTATGATCCCCTTCTTAATTTTCATGGTGAAGGGGTAACCATAGTTACTACTTAACAAGAATGTAACCGGACACCCATTGAAAGATGTCAATGAAAGGAAAGATTGCTCCATGTTCTATTTTAACTAGGATTAGTTCACTTTTTATGATATTTGATTTTCATATCCCATATTTGATCAAGGCATTTCAATACCCACTTTAGACTAACAACTACTCATCCATCATTTTCTAGGAAGAGTAAGGTAGCATAAACATATTGCAAGCCAATCACACATGGAATGAAATTCGATAGTAAAACTCTAACTAAATTTGCATTGCCCCCTTTAATCAACATCTTAGAGAGGCAAAGGGTTCCCTTGTCTTTATTTTTTTCAAGTGAGGAAGAAATTTGCCTCCACATCATTAATTTTGACTCCACAAATCCATGCTGGGTTATTTGTTTAATATAAGAGTTCCATTTGGTACCAAAGCCTGTAATCTCAAGCACTCCATAAAAGAAAAACTTGACTAGCCCTATCTTAGCACTTCATTAATGATAGCATGAGCCGTAACAATAGTTTCTACGAGAATTCTCCCTCTTATGAATGTGGATTGACCGCAATCAATTAATAAACAATCAGAACAACTAGTTTGTTTATAGTTTCTATTTTTTAAAGCAACAATCAATCAAGCTAATAGGTATGATTTTGTTGATGACTATAATATCATTTTTCTTTGTTTAGTAATCAGAACACTAGCTAATCTATCTATATATACCTGGATTACCATCATACCAAACATTTAACATAGATACATGAATCCTCTTTAACTACATCCCAAAAGTAAAACATAAAAAGACAAACCATGTGGGCGAGGGCTACATGGAGATACGACCTAAAATTGCCTCTTTAAATTTCTTCATCTGTAAACCTACTTTCTAATCAGATATTTTCCTCCTCCTCCGATAATAAATCACATCTAAGATTTATATCAGGTCTACCTTCCATTATGCAAAATACTTTAATTCTATATTATTTACTGTTTTATATTATATTTTATAACTTAAATCTGTTAATCTAAATTTCATGGCCCAAAGTTTCATAACATTGAGTTTATTACACCCCTAAATAAAATTCAGACACTATGTATCACCATCCAAATTTTAGAAATGCGCAACACAAATAACGCTTTTGCAACTAAATTTAATCAATTAATAATTATTAATTTACAAACACATATGAAAACAAGAAACCACAAAGAGGCAGCATATATGGGCCAGCAGTGTGATGCTATCTTTCGGTCCACCAGAAAGTCCTCAAGTTCCTCGCCAAGGCCCAACAACAGAAGAGACCCTCCCTTTTCGTCTTCCCCTCCCGTTGTCCGACGGTGTCATCGAACTGTCTCCGCCGCCACCGAAGCTCCAAGGTAATCCAATCCAGATCTTGCTTCCTCGCCGATCCATCCGCTCTCGCTACTCGGCAGAGAACTCATAGCAGATTTTTCCCAATTTCTTTGTGCAGGGTTTCTCGAATCTCGAGGAGGAGGAGGAGGACCGTTATCGGCGATGCCGGATCCTCATCTGGACGATCTGCTCCTGCAGGCCGCGGGGCGCACCGTGGGGAATGGCAGCCAGTCCCGGCAGCCGAACCAGCGCTGGCAGCAGCCTGGGCGCCGCGCGGGGGGCTCCTACTCCGGCGGGAGCGCCTCTGATGGCTCCGACGACGGCGACTCTGACTCGGACGTCGCGCCAAGTCACCCGAGGAAGAGGCTGCCGCCGGGCTCGCAGGTGCCGCTCAAGAAGAGGCACCAGTCGGAGAAAAGCGAGGGCAGAGGAGGGTACGACGACGAGGAACTCGATGACGAGGGGAGGCGGAGCGGGGGCGAGGACTCCGACAGCGCGCCGTCCGTCGGGAGCGACCTGTACAAGGACGAGGACGACAAGGAGCAGCTGGAGAGCATGACGGAGCTGCAGAGGGAGATGATCCTCGCGGAGCGGAGCACCAGGATCGACGACTACAAGCTCAAGAAGCTGGCTCGGGCATCCTCTTCCAAGACGGAGAAGGCCCGCAAGGACAGCCCTCCCCCGCCGCTCAGCCGCTCGCGCGCCTCCACCAGGACCGACAGGTCCGCCACCAAGAGCGCCCTCGACGAGCTCCGGGCCAAGCGGATGAGCAAGCAGGATCCGGAGGGGTACCGTAACAGGTTCAAAGATCTGGTTGCCAAGGCTGGCTCGCCGACTAGGCGCAGGGCTGGTAGCCCTCCCAGCGACGGTAGCAATGATGGCGGGAGGAGGTCGAATGCCCATGGAGCGATTGCTGATGATGGTCGGGAAGATGAGTTTGACGAATCGCCAAGTAGGCTTGACCCTCTCAAGTTTGATGATGTCAAGAGCATAACCCTTCGAAGGTCAAAGCTGGTGAAATGGTTCATGGAACCCTTCTTTGAGGACCTCATAACTGGGTGCTTTGTGCGGCTTGGGATCGGCAAGACAAAAAATGGCAACCCCAAGTACAGGCTATGCATAGTTAGAAACGTGGATGCAAGTGACCCAGATCGGAAGTACAAGCTGGAGAGTTACACAACATGCAAGTATCTCAATGTTGTATGGGATAATGAAGCCAATGCTGCTCGGTGGCAGATGACTCAAGTTTCTGACTCTCCGGTCCTTGAAGAAGAGTTGAAGGAGTGGCTTCAAGAGGCTGAAAAGAATGGTGTGCGCATACCAACTCGTCAGGAAGTGCTGGAGAAGAAAGAAGCCATTCAGGAGGCCTACAACTTTGTGTATTCAGCGGATACTGTAAAAAAGATGCTGCGAGAGAAGAAATCAGCTGTGAGACGTCCTATGAATGTTGCTGCTGAGAAGGATAGGTTGAGGGATCAGTTGGAGATGGCCCTGGTCTGGAGGGATGACGCAGAAGCAGAAAGGATACGTGCAAGGCTGAATCAGCTGCAGAAGATTGCACAGCCAATGTCAACTAATGAGAAGGCAGCAAAGTTGGAGGAGATGAACAGGAAAAACCGTGCTGAGAATTTCAAGAATGCATCAGAAATGAAAGCTGTCAATACAAGTCTGAAGGCTGGAGAGGCTGGTTATGATCCTTTTTCAAGGAGGTGGACAAGATCGAGAAATTATTACGCGGCAAAGCCGGAAGGAGAAGCAGAAGGAGAGAATGCTGAAGCCGCCAATGGGAATGGCAGTAGTGTAATGGCTGGCAAGGAAGATGTGAAGAGTGGCACACGAGTTGGTACAGTAGTCACTGCTTCAGCTCTAGTAGCAGCAGCTGAAGCTGGGAAGCTGGTTGATACGAATGCACCTTTGGATCTCGGGACAGAGACGAACCCGCTACATAATTTCGAACTCCCTATATCACTGGCTGTCCTGGAAAAGTATGGTGGGCCCAAAGGTCTGTTTGAAGGCTACATGGCAAGGAAGCAGAAGATAGAGGCAACGATGGGTTACAAGATCCCCGACAATGATGGAAGGAGGCATGCTTTAACTCTCTCCGTGAGCGACTATAAAAGGCGCCGTGGTCTCCTCTGAAGGGATATCTTTCTTGGCTGTTTGACGCATTCATCGGTCCTCCTGGCAACAACTCTTGTGCGTCTCTGTGACAAATTGTCCAGACTAGTTGCATTTTAGCCTTAGTCTTAAGCGATGCCGAAACAAGCAGATTGCACATTAATTTTCATAAATATATAGACATGCATGTCTGCTAGTGTTGTTGACATTTCAATGTTTCTGGAGGTGATGCCATTTCATGTTTATATTTGTGGATTGCATCAGTTCTTTTTTAATCGTATCCCTTGTTGCTCTTCAACAAAACGGTGGATAGTGCCAGGTGGAAATATCATGTTTCTGTATGTTCGCTATGTTTTACCTCTTCCTGATTGACGTTTAAAATATTTTCTAGTCTGTAAATTGGTCCTGTTGCTATTTTTTTGCTAAAAGCTGGTGCTCATTGTAATGTACTCCGCTAAAAGCTGGTGCTCATTGTGATGTACTCCCTCCGTTTAATAATATAAGATGTTTTAGTTTTTGTGAAACGAGCGTATCTAGACGCCTTTTAGTGGCATCTAGATACATTCATTTCACAACTGAGGGAGTATTGCTCAGCCGGTGTCGATATTCTTGGTCCTATGCACCTTGAAGCAATTGTTACCCAGAGTCCCTGATGTATTCATGTTTCTGTGCAGACATAATGATATGGCTGTTATTTACTTGTGTGCTTTATCATTGCGAAAATTCTGCTATAGTGCATTTCTGCTTCAGTACTAGTCTTGCACAACGTATGAAATTTGTATCACATATATATTCCTGATATTCAGCTGTTGATAAAATGACAACAAGAAGCAAAGAACTAAGTATGGAATTAGAAGTTTCATAAGCTGGACGCCTCAGAAAAGAAAATGGAGAAAAGGCTCAAACTTCCAATTCCAAGCAACAGGTCATTATGCTTCCATGCAGCTTAGAAAGTAGAAACCATGGTAGCTTTTTATTCATTCTGCTACGGTTATCCGTGTGTCATTATTACAATGCTCCAAAGTCACAAGCTTAAGTAGTACTACAATGTTAGCACTTGAACCAACATTAGTCGTTCTTTGCTTTCATGAACTTCTTGATGACGCCCATCATCTCACTTCCAGGGAATCGCCCAAGGCAGCCCCTTGCAGCAGCGACCTCAGTGTATTCACACACAGTATCACCGCTAAAAGCTTTACACTCATCAGGCTTGTGTTCTGCTGGTTCTGAGCTATCGGTTAAATCTTCTCCAGATTTAACTGAAGGGAGCAGGAAATCATCGAGGGGGGTGTTCATCACATTGTCCTCCCCAATGGCTCCCACGAAATCTCTCAGCCGGCATATTGCGAATGGGACAGGTTCGAAGCTATGGTCTCCGTACTCAACAGGAGTAGAGTGGTCTCCAGTGACACAGAGGAAGTACTGGTACTGCCCTGACTTCTCAGCTTCCCACAGGAGCCTTGCAAGCTGACCAAGAGCCCGGTCGACAGCTTCCAGACCCCGTACCTTTAACTTGACAGCCTTGTCATGGCCAGCATCGTCAATAGCCTGCATTAAGGGAATTATCAGCATCACACAGTTTAAAATAGAGCCAGGATCGTGTTTTAACCTTGATGTGCAAGAACCCAAAGTCATATCCATTTTCTCTTCCGGCTTCATATTCATCCTCGCCAGGCACAAAAACACGAGGAGGTGTGCCCAGAGGAGCAGATAGTGCCTTGGCTATAGCTTTTGCCTTGGAAGTTAAGAGAGTTCGATAATCTCCAGTTGCTCCAGGTGCTTCAAGGATATCAATGCCCAACGACAGCCCCAGCCCTGCTATGATCTTTGTAGGAGCTACCATGCATGGCACAAGTCCATGCTTGGTTTCGAAAGGAGGTACCTAGTTTAGCCACATGCCACTTCATTAGAAAGAAAATCCAGTGTCCCAGTTGGTAGAAAACATACATGTTATGTTAAATCTTAACCAGGGAACTCTTGTGTGCTTTAGATGGGAAGCTCTTATGCTTGCACAAAGTGATTTCATTAGATTTGGCCACTAGTGTGTTCCTATGTGTGACGATAATAACATATACACATTATACTGAATGAATGCTTAAAAATATATATAACTGCAATGTCTCGGTTAAATGCCATTAGTGCAATACGTTGATATTGTTAGAAGTGTAAAAAAACTGTAAGAAAATTAAATAGGGAAGATGCCCTAACCTTAAGTTGGTAAAAATCCAACATTAGAACTTAGTGAACCAGATCTGGCTTATGCTAGTTTTTATGGGAATGGAAACCACAGTATACGAAAGCAAGATCACTGTGCAAATTGTTTCAGATCTATCTCTCATATTGATATTTCTACCTCCAGAGAGTTACAAGCATACATAATTAAAAAACCTACGAGACAGGTATCGGGTCCACTAACCTCAATCCGGATACCACAGCCTCGCAATAGCACAACATTAGCAATATTCTTCCCCTCGGCTGCACGCTTCGCATTGATGGGTTGAGAAACCAGTATATGTGTGATCTCCTTAGAAAGCTCATTGACCACAGCTGCAGTGTTTTTAGCTTCTTCTGAATCGTCCAAAGGTTCAGCCTTCAGATGCAAGCGGTTGTCCTTCAGCGGATCAGTTCCAGAAATGTTTCCGCTCAGCCTTGGTCCTTTCACAACCACACCACATCTGTGTTCAGTAGCATACCTGTAGGAAAGAGGTGTAAATTATTGGCAATAGCCACACAACAATAACACAGTACTGCTCAGTATGGAGAAGTTCTGCACCTGACTCTCACTTCGTACTCGGGAAACGATGGGAGCTTCATCCCATCTAATGCAGCACAGAGGATTGGGCCTTCCTCCTCGAAGTGCCTATCTGCCCTCCTGCTGACGATAACCCCCGTGCTTTCATCCAGTGTAGCAAAGTTCGACTGTGTGCAATTAGTGCACATAGTTTAGCAAAGGGATACAATCATACAATACATTCATCAAGAAAGACATACTGCATGGCTTCAAAAGTGCTAGCCTATATGATCCAGGCCATAATTAACAAGTACAGTATCTACTATTACAAGGAATGGCTCCAATTTAGCATTGCAATTACTAGACCACTCTATGATTTGAGCCATTTGCAACTAATTAGAAATGCTCTATGAAGTAACTAACTAATCAGAAATACTGAAGCACAAGGGTGAATTAAAGCTGATCTACTATTACAAGAAAGTAAGAAATGTAATCTAGTGTGGCTAGAACCGGACCTTGAAGGCGATGTCGCCCGGGGCCATGGCTAGGCCGGCGCCCATGGACTCGAACGCCCCGCGGCCGCGGTAGTACACGCGGGGGTCGTACCCGAGGAGGGAGAGATGCGCGGTGTCGCTGCCGCAGGCGAGCCCTGGCTCCACGGGGTCCATGAGGCCGACCACCCCGGCCGACGCCACAGCGTCCAGCTGCGGCGCCGCCGCCGCCTCGAGCGGCGTTCGCCCCCCCAGCGACGGGATGGTCACGTCCCCGATCCCGTCCACCAGCACGAACGCCACCCTGCTTCTAGCCCCCGCTGTCGCCGCCATCGCCGCCGCAGAGATGCCGCTCTTCTCTGCTTTCCCCTCCTCTCTCCTTGCAGCCGCGTCGAGAGCTTAGCGGCGAGCAGACCTGGTCGGGTCGGACCAGGTACTGTCGGATTCGGACCCAGACCCGGCGCCAGCGTCCGAGCCAGTCGGTTCTCTCGTTACAAGGACCGACCGAGCCGGAACGCCTCCGCCCCAAATCTCCAAACGCTTGGCGCTCGCTTCGCCTTCGCTCGCGTCTTCCCCTGCCCCTCGCCGCCGGCGATCGCCGGGATCCTCCGCCGAGAGCCGGAGATCTATCTGTGCCACTATACCGCTCTTTGCGCGTCTCCTCGTGGCTCTGGCTCACTTTATCCGCGCCCCTCTACTCGCGGAATTTGGCATGTGACGAGTGGGGTTGCGCGGGGGAGGAGGCGCCCACCGGCGAAGGCGCCTGCGGCGGGAGCGGGCCAACGATTGGTGCCGATATCTTTTCTCGATTCTGTGTGCATTCTCGAGGGCTCGGCGTTCTCCAGAAATTCGGCTCTTGCAGGTGAGACACTTGTAAAACCAAAAGCAATTTCCGTGTGCTGGTTTTTACCAGGTCTATTCGCCAAAGTTTTAGTCGTAAAATCGATCCGAGTATGTGATTGTTGTCGTTGAGGCACTGACTTGCGAAGCAGATTTATATTTCTCGTTGGCTTTTATCCGGATTTTAATCTCAATTTTGGAATGCGTTAGTGACGTAGTGGAAAGATGATATCTATGTGATAGGCAGATTCTCACACTTTACTGGTTGCTGTATCATTGTTCTTTTTCGGGTAGTTGTGCACTTACTGTCGTTTAAAACGCTAGGTGGAGTTTGATCTGAATGTAGGAGATGATATAATGGTTGGGGGATCAAATTTGCATTCGGAACGCACATTTTAGGATTTTCTATTAAATTTCCACAATGTGAGATGCTGGACTGGGATGCAATGTATTATTAGTGCCATTCTAGGATTATTTTTACTGTTTCGATTTTACTCTCAGGAGTGTGAGAAGATTGAGGCAACGCTTGCATTTGAACTTATCCCAACACTGGGTGACTAGTTGGCCCAAGGGACGTGTTACCAAAGTTTTGATCCTGAGTATTGATTTAACAGTACTAGATAGAATCGCAAACCACAATTTCATGGTGGTACTCCCTCCTTGCTAGTGCATATAAGATTTTTTTAAAGTATGATATAAAGTTTGACCACATATGTAGAAAAAATATCAACATCTAAAATCAAATCAATACCATTAGATTTATCATGATTTATTCTTATGGTATACGTTTTATATTGTAGATATAGATATTTTTCTCAATAAACTTGGTCAAAGTTGATGAAGATTGACTTTCCAAAAAACTCATATGCACTATATTATGGCAAGGAGGGGGCACTTAGAGAGATTGGAGTTTGAAGTGCCAGAGTATTTCTGTGGTTGTTTTTGTTTATTGTTTCAGTTCTGCATTTAGGATCACATTTCTTTTGTAATTGGCCAGCATACGATTGTCATGCTGAATCATGAACTGCTACTTTTGGTCTTAAATGTCTGCATATAATAGTTCATCTGTAGTTATGAAATGCAAGATGAAGCATGCAAAACTGATGCGCTGGGTAGGGCGCATGCTGTATCTATAGCTTCACTTGTGTTGTTGATATTTCCCATAGGCACTTTGTTTGCTATCCTGTAATCGGCCTCTCCAGGCTTGTACATACCCTCTTATCTTTTCAATGAAGCAAGGCGCAATCCTTTTGCATTATCTCGAAAAAAGAAATTCCCATAGGATTTATTCATGAGCCTGTGGCACATGGCCACATTGGGCACCACATGCTAGCGACAAATGTGTGCCGTTTTCTCCATGGATAGGCTAAATGTTGGAAACACAATGACCATTTATATAATCAAACTACAAATTTTGAATTAGCTAATGCATTGCAAAGTTTCTTTCAACTTGACATGATCCAAGTCCAACTTTAGATGTCTGTATAATTTGTTAACTGGTATCCTGTGCATGTGGTTGTAATGTAGGTTGCTATTCCAAAATGGTTTGCATGGCTGGACAATTTAAAATGGCTTCTGTGCTAAAGCTTGTGATGATGGGAAATCATGCTACACCAGGTAAACTATAGCAATTGTATTAACTCACTGTGAGCTTTCATGTAGTTCACTCCCAAGATTTGATTAACGGATCCTTGTAACTTATATCCACAAGAGTAAACGAAGGAATAATTGTATTATGAAATTCAACTCATGATTCCTTTACAGATGTTCTCTTAGCTGCAAGACTGTCGATTTACCTGTATAATACCAGTTTCCATTTTAACGAATACCTATATTTTGTATGCTTATCATGTGCAATGGCCTTAGACATTTCACCATCTGCATCCAAGGTTCAAAATGTTACTGTTTTGTCATACGCAGACAACTGAATTGTACACATTTCGTTCCCTGGATTTTTTTTGCCTGTAGCTTTTGTCAGATAATAGAATAAAGGTTCATTGTTAGCAAATACTCCCTCCGTTCCATAATATAAGATGTTTTAGCTTTTGTGAAGCGAATGTATCTGAACCTACACACTAAAAGATGTCTAGATACATTCGCTTCACAAAAGATAAAACATCTTATATGTTGAAACGGAGGGAGTAGCATGTAACCTTATACCTTCTGGGTGTTTGAGAACGAAAATAAACTCTCCCGCCTGACATTTTGGCAGATGAGGTAATCAATGAGAAGAGTGCTTCACATATCCTACACAAGCAACTTCTAGGTGCACATGAACCAAATTTACTTGATGAGGATGGTTAGTTCTTCCCATTTCTTGTACCAGCAGATCACAGACTCAACACCCCCTTTAGAACTTTTGCCTGTCTTTATCATTGGCTCTATTTTTTCTAGGAACAGTATTTTAGTGCTGTCGGTATTGTCTGACCTGTAATTCTTTTGTTGGACATGTAACTTATTTATTAGTTTTTTCTCAATTTGTTTCTTGGTCCATGTACTATTTGGTCATGTTACTTTGTGACACAGTGCTATTATCATAGTTTACACTTAAATTTATCAGTTGATGCCACCATTTATCATTTAGTTATGTGCAGATATGCATATATTTGGATCAAAACCTATGGCTGATCCACTGGATCTGGTAACTTTTGATGAACCTATATTGCCCCTTTCTTTTCTTCTTCCAGTTTGAACTGACATCTTAAATTGAAGGTCTGCTGTGATACATGCCAGAAGCCAGTTAAGGCCAGCCAATATGCACCTCATGCAGGTATTGGTCGGCACATATCCATCCTGCTGCTTCAACAGGTTACACCATCTATATAAAATCATTAGTCAGCTTCACTCCAGGCTAGTCAGCATATAAACTACACAATCTGCAGTGCGTATATGTAAAAGACCCAAAATTGTTGTTAGGCTGGCCATAGTGGGTAGTATCAAATACTAGTATCATGAATATGATACGAGTGTATGATTGTTATGACCGGCATAACCTACAGCCGGAAGAAGCCCATTAGTGGGCCTAATTAGGGGCTTAGTCCAGTTTATCTTTATTATATAAGGAGTTGTAATCAGATATTTGGAATTAAGCAATAAACATATTTGTTGCCGACTCCTTCAGGAGTCAGAGTTCCCAGCCCTAGCCGCCTTGCCCCTGCGCCACCTCCTCCTTCCTTGCGCGACCACGGCGCCGATGCGCCGCCGCTCGCGCCCAGCTCACCGCCATCCTCCCTTCCACCCCTACAACCTACGCCATAGACCTGGTAGGAGCTCAGATCCTATCAATTTGGTATCAGTTTTCTCGGGCTCGATCATGTCTACACCGATCTCCACCGCCACCACGTTCCCGGCAACCTCCGTGGCGGCCGTGCCGGGCCTCTCCAGGCCAATCTCCTCCGTCGCTTCGCCCACGCCGCTAGCTCCTGCCGCTGTCTACACCCTCGAGGAGATGACCTCGGCCCTCCGAGACCTCACCATGGCGGTCGCGGGCATCCGCACGTTCCTCGCGAGCCCCTATGGGCCACCGCCACCGGGCTCCTTCACGCTCGCCCCAACGCCACATCATCCGCCGTGGCCGCCGGTGTCATCACCGGCCACCTAGGCCCAAGCTCCGTCAACGACAACACAAGGGGTGCCAATCACCCAGATCAGTTTTCACCCATCACCGTCCCTGCTGCCGGCGTGGCTGACGGCGCCGATTTACACGACATCCTCGGTTCCGCCGAACGTGATGTCATCGTCGGCGTTGCCCTCGGCCGGCCACTTCAACGGGCCCTCGGGCTACACCGGCCTCTCCGCATCGTCGTTGGGCCGCCACGAGGAGGCGTACCCCGCCCACGGCCACGGCCAGCCGCCGCCACGCTACGCCAAGCTGGAGTTCAACACCTACGACGACACGGTGGATCCCCTGAACTGGCTCAACCAGTGCGACCAGTTTTTCCGAGGGCAACGCACGCTCACGTCGGACCGCACCTGGCTCGCCTCCTATCACCTCCGTGGCGCTGCGCAAACGTGGTATTACGCCCTGGAGCAGGACGCGGGGGACATGCCTTCATGGGAGCGTTTCCGCGAGCTTTGCCTATTACGCTTTGGACCCGCCGATCTAAGGAAGCCGGCTAGCGGAGTTGGGGAGACTACCCTTCACTTCCTTGGTGCAAGACTTCGCTGACCGCTTTCAGGCCCTGGCGTGCCACGCGCCCGGCGTCACAGCCCGCCAGCGGGCCGAGCTCTTCGTTGGAGGCCTTCCGGATCACATCCGCGTGGACGTGGAGCTGCGGGATCCCCAGGACCTACAGATGGCAATGTACTATGCCCGCGCACTCGAGCATCGCGCGACAGCCATGCAACATGCGTTCCCGCCCAGAGGCGCACGCCCACCTACCCGGCGTCCTCCGACACCACCGGCTCTAGGGTGCCCGGCCCAGGCCCCTGCAGTGCCCCCCGCCCCGGCCGCGACGCGGCCATTCCGTCGGTTGACCCCGGCCGAGCAGCTCGAGCGTCGTCGCAAGGGGCCGTGCTTCAACTGCGACGAGCCCTACGCCATGTTTGCCCGCGTCTGTTCTACTTGTAGGCCGCGGACTACATTGAGGAGGATGCCGCCGCCGCCGCGCTGGACGACTAGGACCACCCCGCGACCGACGTGGTGTTCGCGGGGCCGACACCCGCAACCGCCTTCGTCGTCTCCCTCCATGCACTCGCGGGCCTTCGGACGGAGAAGACTATGCTGTTGCCGGTGACGATCAACGGAGAACGGCTCATCGCAATCCTTGACACAGGTCCACTCACAACTTTTTGTCGGGGGCGACCATGCGTCGCCTCGGACTGCAACCGTCCGACGGGGAGCAGTTCCGCGTTACCGTCGCCAACGGTGACCACCTGACGTGCCAGGGTCTCGCTCAGCACGTTCCCATCATCATCGGCGACGAGCACTTCTCCATTACCTGCGTCGGCATTGACTTGGGCTGCTTCGACTTCATCCTCGACGTCGACTTCCTATGGACGCTGGGTCCCATCCTTTGGGACTTCGACACCCTGACGATGATCTTCTGGCGCCAGGGTCGCCAAGGTCCGTGGGAGACACGGGCACCTTTCGAGTGACCTACACTTAGTGGCGGCAGCCGCCGTCGACGGGGATCACCCCCTCCTGGACAACTTACTGCAACAACATGGTGACCTCTTCGATGAGCTGCAGGGCCTTCCCCCAGTCCGGGCCTGCGACCACCACATCCACCTTCTGTCGGACACAGCGCCGGTGGCCGTGCGTCTGTACCGCTACCCCAGCTGCAGAAGGACGAGCTCGAGCGCTAGTGTGCGATCATGATCGCTCAGGGCATCATTCGGATATCGACATCACTGTTCTCCACTCCGGTGCTCCTCGTGCGCAAGCCCAATGGCTCCTGGCGCTTCTGCATCAATTACCGTGCTCTCAACGCCAAGACATCCAAGGTCAAGTTTCCTATTCCCGTCGTGGATGAGCTCTTGGATGAGCTGCACGGGGCGCGGTTCTTCACCAAGCTCGACCTCCGCTCTGGATATCACCAGGTGTGGATGCATCCGGACGATGTCGCGAAGACGGCCTTCCGCACCCACCACGGCCACTTCGAGTTCTTGGTGATGCCCTTCGGCCTCTCCAATGCCTCGACGACGTTCCAGGCACTGATGAACGACGTGCTACAACCCTACCTGCGCCGGTTTGTGCTGGTTTTCTTTGATGACATTCTGATCTACAGTGTGTCATGGGCGGAGCACCTACAACACGTGGCCATCGTCTTCAACGAGCTTCGAGCGCATCGTCTCCACCTCAAGCGCTCGAAGTGCTCGTTCGACACGACGTCCATGGCATACCTAGGCCACGTCATCTCGGCGGACGATGTCGCCATGGATGCCGACAAGGTCTCGGCGGTCGCGGGGTGGCCCACTCTGCAGTCGCCCCGGGCCCTCCGTGGGTTCCTAGGTCTCGCCGGATACTACCGGAAGTTCATCCGCGATTTCGGCCTCATTGCAGCTCCCCTGACGCGGCTCCTACGCCGTGACGCCATCGCCTGGGATGCGGAGGCGACCGAGGCGTTCTAGACCCTCAAGCAGGCCCTCACCACGGGGCCAGTCCTTCAGATGCCTGACTTTGACAAGCTGTTCGTGGTGGACTGCGATGCCTCCGGTGTGTGGTTTGGGGCCGTCCTTCACCAGGGCGATGGGCCTCTTGCTTTCTTCAGCAGGCCCTTTGCTGCTCGCCACCACAAGCTCGCCGCCTATGAGAGGGAGCTCATCGGCTTGGTGCAGGTTGTGCGCCATTGGCACCCGTACTTGTGGGGACGGTCGTTTCGCATTCGCACGAATCACTATAGCCTCAAGTACTTGCTGGATCAGCGCCTCTCTATCGTGCCGCAACACCAGTGGATCAGCAAGCTATTTGGCTTCGACTTTGCCGTCAAGTACCGCCCAGGCCGCCTAAACACCGTCGCAGACACACTGTCTCGCCGCGACGCCGACCCTGAGTCGGAGGACACCATGGCCAGTGGGATGGCGTTGTGCATCCGCTCCGGATGCTCCTTCGCCTTCATCGACGACATCCGCCGGGCCACGGCCACCGCTGCGGACGCGCAACTCCTGCGGCAGCAAGCCGAAGCCGGCGAGCTGGAGGAGCCATGGCGCCTGGCGGATGGCCTCCTCCTGCCCGGGCGCCGACTCTTTGTGCCGCACCAGGGCGACTTACGAGATCAGGCGCTCTTGCTGGCCCACTCGGCGGGTCACGAGGGCGTGCAAAAGACCCTCCACCGTCTTCATGCTGATTTCTACATACCGGGCGACCGTGCGCTTGGTGCGCGACTATGTGCGGTCGTGTGTGATGTGCCAACGCAACAAGACGGAGACGCTGCGTCCTGCAGGCCTGTTACAGCCGCTTGAGGTGCCGTCTCAGGTGTGGGCGGATATCTCCATGGACTTCATCGAGGGCCTGCCTAAGGTGGGCGGCAAGTCCGTCATTTTGACGGTGGTCGATCGCTTCTCCAAGTATGTGTTCATTGCGCTTGTCAACCCTTACACTGCCGCCTCCGTGGCACGGGCTTTCTTTGATGGCATTGTCCGCCTCCACGGATTTCCCTCTTTGATCGTCAGTGATCGTGACCTGGTGATCATGGGTCATGTTTGGCGCGATCTCTTTCGGTTGGCAGGGGTGGAGCTGCGCATGAGTACAACTTTCCACCCTCAGACGGACGGCCAATCGGAGGTGGTTAACACGGTCATTGCTATGTACTTGCGCTGTGTGACAGGTGATCGTCCTCGGGCGTGGGTGGATTGGCTCTCGTGGGCAGATTACTGCTACAACACCTCCTATCACTCCGCCCTGCGCGCCACCCCCTTCGAGGTGGTCTATGGTCGTCCTCCGCCGGCGCCCTACTTCGCGACAGGGACGAGATTCTGGCAGAGGTGCGCCAGCGTCTTCTTCAAGCTCAGCAGCTGTCCAAGAAGTACTACGACAACAACCACCGTGAGGCGGAGTTTGCGGTGGGCGACTGGGTGTGGCTGCGCCTCCTGCACCGCACCACGCAGTCCCTGGATCCGCGTGCCAAGCGCAAGTTGGGTCCTTGCTACGCGGGTCCTTTTCCGGTGCTCGAACGCGTGGGCAAGGTTGCCTATCGCCTTCAGTTGCTGGCCGGCACGCGCATCCACGACGTCTTCCATGTGAGCCTGCTGAAGCCTTTCCGGGGTGAACCCCCGGCAGCACCACCGGCCCTTCCTCCACACCTTCATGGACGTCTTCTTCCGGCTCCAGCGAAAGCGCTGAAGGCTCAATGAGCCGGGGCTTTTGGCGCATTCTCATTTAGTTGGAGTGTCTTCCGATAGAGGACGCCACGTGGGAGCAGCTTGAGGAGTTTCGTCAGCATTTTCTAGACTTCTAGCTCGAGGACGAGTTGTTTGCGCAGGCGGGGAGAGATGTTATGACCGGCATAACCTACAGCTGGAAGAAGCCCATTAGTGGGCCTAATTAGGGGCTTAACCCAGTTTATCTTTATTATATAAGGAGTTGTAATCAGATATTTGGAATTAAGCAATAAACATATTTGTTGCCGACTCCTTTAAGTTCCTAGCCCTAGCCGCCTTGCCCTTGCGCCACCTCCTCCTTCCTCAAGACGACCACGCCGTCATACCAGCTCACCGCCATCCTCCCTTCCACCCCTACAACCTACGTCCTAGACCTGGTAGGAGCTTAGATCCTATCAATGATATTATCTCTATAATGCATGGTATCATGTAGTAGTATCATAGTATCATCATATTTATTGATTTGTAGAATCTCAATGCAAAATTCTATACAAGATCTAATTGGCACTAGTTTTTCTAGTTCTACGTGCTATGATATGGTATCTCCTATGATACTACCACAATCTCTTTTACCATTAATTGTAGTGACACGTCAGCTTTTTGCATGCATGATACTAACTATGATACCCCCACTATGGCTAGTCTTATATCATCATTTGACTTCATTAATGAATAGTTGAGTACTGGTACAAAATTATTCATGGCGTACTTTTTTTATTGAAAGATGCCCTACATCCACAATGGTGTATCTTGTTCTTAGAGTTTTTATCAAATTAAATTGAAATTGCGAGAACATGTCATAGCTTCTAAATTCGGCAACTCAAATTGAGCTCAAAATGCGTGTCATGGTAAGAGCGGGTAAAGTGTACAAACCCCTGCAGGGTGTAAAACTAAGTGCTTAGCCGTGTCCCCGGTTATGGACAATTTGAGTTGCCGAATTTAGAGGTTATGACATGTTCTCGCTCATCCCAATTTCATAATTTGATAAAACTTGTGGTTTAACATAATTGGGTTGTGTGCTGAAAGATCAAATGGTTTAAAAATGATAGGATGAACTTATTTTGATGCTGCAAACATGCCTTGAACTCCACAAGCCAAATAAGCATGTAGTGTATAGAGTTGTTTCACACTTTAATAGTTCCACTTGCCAATACATTTAAAGTATTGACCCGACTTGTTTGGCTGCAACCTTTTATGCTGCAGGTTGTTCCGATTGCTCCGAGTGATCATTTAGGTTGCGACCTTCCACTCGACATTTGTTCACCTGTGGCACAATTTGGAGATTGGAGCTATTTATTTATGTTATTCTATTGGTACTTGGTTATGTTGAGCAAGCTTTATGCTTAGCAACTTTGTAATAAATTCAAATATTTTGGATCATATCGATGTAATAATGATGCATTGTTAATACTTTGATGTCTATCGATACTATGTATGCCAATGAACCGATCTAGGGATTGGCGTTATACATAGAGATACTACCTTAACGGGTCGTATCGCTTCATAGAGCAGCAGCATATGTTTGCTATTTGGTATATTTGCTTAGGGAAGTTGGTGGCACTATCATTCTATTATTCATTGCACAACTGGCCAATAATGTTAACATGGTATTGTATGGTGAAGTCATTCTTAAAGTATGTTTTTAGTATGAAGCTATAGCCATTACATTATTACATTACATTATGTGCACAGGCAGCAATAGTCGACATGTTGTATACCAAAATTCGAGTTTTCACAGTTTTTGCTTTATTATTGCTCAAACCTTCCTTGTTACTTGTTTTCTGGGTGTGACTTAAATTAATTTACAGTTCCTTATGAAGTTTGTCCAGCGAATTGATCTGGACACTCATAGATATTTTGACTTCTGCAGAGAGGTGTAGCTCAAGGATGGTAAACCCAAACGGTTCAATGGGTTTGGAAGAAGATGCTGATCCTATGAAGCCACCAAAGAAGGGCAGAAAAATAAAGCTGACAAGCAATGGAAGTATCCCAATTAATATCGTATAGGGAACAGCTTGATTCTTGTTTACTTACCCTGAAAGTCTACATAGTACATACTGCTAGATGCATTATATACATATAGGATGTTTTTCCTTTATATTCATTTATTGTTAAATGGATTTCCATTGGATCTTTTGCTGCCTTGACACCTGATAGATAAAAAAGTATATATAAAAGTGAAAGCAAAGTCCCAATCTGAAAATAAGAACACCGTCAATGACTTTGAGTTGACCAATGGAAACGCGAATAAACCTTTAAATTCTACTGCTGACCAAAGTAAGTGGTACTTTCTTTCTAATTTCAGTCTGGTGAGTTGTTTATTTTACTTTCCTTATTATTGAATTGCTTCTTTAACACTTTATCTGTGTATATATGTAATGCTTTAACACCATTATTAGCATTGCCACCACCACCAATAAGTTTGTTATCATTAGCTTGTGATCCTCAGTTCATTTTTAGGTCCACTTTTTTATTTCATTGGAAATACGGTAATCCGAGTCCATTACCTAGAGAAAATGATTGTACAGAGGTTGCTGATGCAGTTGACTCCCGTATCTGTATTTATTGAAACAACATAAGTTGTGGCTTCACTGTCAGGATAGATGTTTCAATTGGTAGCTATATGATGAGTGTGGCAACTTTGTGGTCAGGTTTTATCATGCTATATGGCTCATTATGCTTCTTTGTTTTATAGGGTTGAAAGCTGCCACCAGTTACCCTGAATATCACTTTAGAGGTACCAAGTGCTTTTCATTGTGCTTATTTCCCCCCTACAGTGTCGGTTTCTAAGTGCTAACATCTCTTCTCATCCTCTTATCTGTCCTAAGTTCAAGATAATCATATTTTCAGTCCAATGTGCTGCAGCAAATTAGATAGTTTAACAGTGTCAATCAGCAAATTGTCGGTTTTGTGATCTCTCAGCAAATGCCAACACGATGTCTGGCAACGAATTTTACATATGTTTTTACTTCTGGGGTTAAAACTAAGAACACAGCAGTCGATTGTTTAGCAATGTTAATGTTCTTAATTGTAGTCAAACATAGTTGAATCGTCAATAATTTGAGCTCCTACATGGATGCCCATCCAACAGCTTTTTCTTCGGTGGGGTTTCGAGTTTCAAACTCTATTCTTACGGTACTTTACAAAAATAGAGCATGCTTTGTTGACATGGATGTCGGCTTGTTAGTGGTCAATTCTACTTCATCATCAAATACTCTTTTCTGACTTCTTCAAATTGATAAGGAAGTGCATTAGAATATATGTGAAATATATGAGACTAGAATAATATATGTAAAAATGTACGATATTAGTTTTTCATGGGGAAAAACTAACATGCTAAACTTATGAACAAAATATACATGAAGGATCTGTATTGCGTGAGGATCTTGGAAACTGCAGTTTCTTGTTCTGGTCCTATATGATTTCATATTGGCATGAGTATAGAACTTACACCCTTGGCGAGTTGGTGTAACTAATAACCTAGAAAATCAGAAGTTTCACCCTTCCAAGTTAAGGCTAACATTTCCACTCAGTTTTCTCATATTAAAACAAGAGGTTCTGCTCTTCTAAAAGTAGCGTCCCATCTCACAATTCCCTCTTCGTGTATCGAAACAATTGGTATTTCACTGCTTAGCTTTCCAGTTGTGACCAAAAGTCTGATCTTTAGCAATCTAATTTTACCTAGTGGTGTACTTGTGTATTTTCAATTCTTGCTCTTATTTCATCATACTATTTTAGGTTTCTCTGCAGTGTTACTTTTTATGAGATTGTGTTTTGATATCTTAATTTAATTTATCAGATGTGCCAGCTCCTCTTGCCACAAAAATGTATCATTCACAGGGCAACTACCGTCTTCGATTCGAGCTTGGTCAGCTTTACCGTGAATCATGCGCAGAGCAGTCACACAACTATGAAAGTAACACAAGTCTAAACTCGTCACAGGTTAACGGGTTGATACCTTGTGATCATTCAGCATTGCATGGTTCTAATAATTCAGTAACACATGTTGCTCCGAACAAGTTTAAACCTCGAACAAAGGTATGGCCTCGTGCGATCATAGGTACAATATCTTAACATCTTGTCTTACTGAGTGGTGCATGTTCCCACAGCATCTGGATCAGCTGCCTGCAACCACATCCGAATTGTGCTCAGGAATTCCTCAGAAATTATCAGCAAGCGGGTCAAGCCATCCGCAGGCAAGCAAATCTCAGAGAGCTGACACTCAAGTATCTGCAGTTCGAAATGAATCTTCAAGAAGCAGATCCAACAAAGCGGCAGTTCTGTCTTCAAAAAACACAGGTTGGAGCTGGGTCCTTTACTCCTTTCTCTTTCCCTTAAAAAATATCTCTCATCCAAATAAGATTGTGCTGAATGAGTAATTAATTTGCTGTTTCTAGTTGCTACTCTGTTGTATTTCATCTTTTGGTACTTGGTACTCCTGAAATGAATATAGGAACCATCTAGGGGTAAACATCACATAATTTGCAATCCAAATTCCATGGAATATAATTTCAGGCATTTAATTTTGCGTCAGTTCTTCAACAATTAAGCAACTGTTATTCCTTAAAAAAACAGCGAACTGACACTTGTGCTTTAGTTCTAATCTAAACTAAAAGCAAGTCATCTGTAGTCTTCATCACTACAAGAATATGTGATATAATTTTACTTGAGGTCTCTTGCACCAGTACCTTTTGTGTTGGCCAGAAACCTGCAGAAATAAATTTTTGTATGATTATATCATCTTACTTCTTGATTTATCTTCTCTAGGTAAAAAGAAGAAGTAGCTGCAATCGCTACCTGGAATCATACCCTCATTAGAGTAGCCCATTGATTGGTATTTACCTTTGACTTTATTTGCCTCTAATTTTGAATTGGACGTGATAAACACAGTCCGGCACTCAGCAAAGGCTAATCTTGTATTGATTTCACAGGTAGTTCATTGGTATAGCGGCTCCATCGCCGAAAAGTAGTATTGCATTTTGTTTATTTCATATGAAATTCATCTTAGTTGGAAATTGGAGGACTCTCCGACCGGACAATCTGAATGCAAGGTCATTTGGTAAAGTCCATACATCCCGAATTCAGTCCACAGGTAGCCTTGCATATATAACTCAACTTGGTTTCATCTGTTTTTCTTTGCAGGTTCATTGATGCCTGGTTCAAGCTAGCAACAACCTTCAGTTCTACCCCTGGTGATGGAACAACGTGTAGATATCACAGTGCAAAGTCGTTATGTTATGAGCTCCCCTTATTGTATATGACATGATGAATGTAGTAGTAAATAAAAATATAATTGAATTGTAGATGACATGATGAATGTAGTAGTAAAAATATAATTGAGTTGTTGGCATTACTTGTGTTCTGTACTTCGAAAACATGCGATTTAGATGGTGTTTATATCAGGGGTACCGGCCTGGGTATTTATGTAGGGACTTGTGGTAATTAGTTCGGATTTAAACCTAATGCTGAAGCTCAAATACCTCACATGATCACATCCAAACACTTTCTTTTGAAAATATTTAATAGCTAAAATATTTGATTGATGACATCAACTGTTAGCGGCGTTTGAAATATCGCGAACGCCATCACTAAAACCTACTGGTGGCATTCCAGAGTATCGAACCCTACCAGTAAAAGGGTCACATAGATGCAGCTGGGATAAACGTAGTGGTGGTGACGTTCGAAACAAATGAACGCCACGAAGTAGTACCAGTGGGGCTGCAAATGGATGAACGCCACGGCTAAAGGATAACCCCTAGCGGTGGCCTTCCGATCCCTCTTACTCGCTTGATCCCGCATGCCACACTCCTCTCCCCACCTGCGACCACTTTCATTGTCACCCCGCATCCGCTGCCTCGCATGCGCCGCCCCTCCCTCCTCTCCTCCCCACACCGCTTGATCTGCCTTTAAATTCCCCACTCCCCCACCTCTCATGTTCACGGATACGCCTCCAATGTCCCGTACGCTGAGTTGTCGCCGCTGCATCGTCCACGAGCCGTCGGCACCACACCCGCCCCGTCTCTGACCTCGGTAAGCCACCCGCTGCGCCTCCCCTTTTTAAATAGCAATTTAGAAATTCTAGATAGATAATATGTTAGATAGTGATCATAATGTTAGATAATGATTTAGATGTTAGTACTAGATGGTTTTAGACGTTAGAGCATCTCCACTCACCCTCTCGTACAGCGTTCGGCGTAGCCTTTTTTAGCCCGTATGGGGGGCCCCGGATAGATGAAAACTTCATGGGGGGAGCGCTCCCCATACAAAAAAATAAACATTTCAAAATTTTGAAAATACGACAAATATGAAACAATTTAAACTTTAAACATGTTTGTACAAAATTTAAAGAAACAAATAAAAACTAAACTAGTGGCGGCCACGGCCACGACCGCATAGTCCAAGGCGACGGTACATCACCGCCGCGTCATCGTCGCTGGGCTCTTGTTTTGATGGCGGCATGGCGCTGCATCCCTGGCCTGGATCGCCACTGCCGCCGCTCCAGCCCGAGCAGCCGGCCCCGTCATCGTTGCCCTCTAGGTCGATGAACAAGCCGAGGTGGCACGCGCGCTCGGCCTGCTCGCGCCAGTACTCCACCGCAGACTAAGCCTCGGTGAACACGTCCATCGCTGGCGGCACGGTCTTGAAGGAGACGCGCTCGGCGACGCGCTGGCCTAGAAACTCCTCCGGATCCTCCTCGATCTTCAGTTGGAGGGCGACTGCTTGTACTCTGGCGACGACGTCCACTCTTTCTTCACCTGGCGTTGGGGCCTGGCGAGGCGCAAGCGGCCACGGGAAGGCGAAGGCGCTCGACGGTCCCTGATGCCGCCGCCTCCCGAGCGCCTGCGATGCTGCGGCAGCGGGCTCTCCTCGTATTTGTCCTTCACCAGGGCGAGGAGCGCAGAGAAGCGCGGCGACAGAGACATCGTCGGGTAGGAGGAGTAGCGCGGCGACAAAGACCTCGAAGAGGAATATGTCGAGGAGGAGCGGGCGGCCTGTCGGCGTGGCTCCCACCGCTGGCCCGGATAGCACGGCTATGATGGAGGCATCGTCAACATCGGTTGTTGCCGTTGGTGATGTGGTCCAGGACCTAGGAGAGCGTCCTGCCTAGGACACTCCACCATCGAATCTACTGTTCATGTTGTTCTCCTTGGCCGGACTAAACTCAGTCTCTTCTCTTTGACCGGGCCGCCCGTGAAGCATAGGTCTAACCCGAAGTGGGCCACCCTGGTCAGCGAGGCACATTGAGGATACCCGGAAAGTATATCCCCAACAGTGGGGGGCCATCGCTGTCGTAGGCTTCGAGGCGTGCCTGACGCTAGTCCACGAAGAACTCGCCTCACGCTTCGGTGTTGTCCGGATCCTAGGCGGGATCGTTCCGCTCCTCCGGCGGAGGGCCCAATAGTTCTGGTAGATCTCCGCCGCACACGCCTCGGCTGCGTGCAGCGAGCGCCGCCCGAAACCATTCACGGCGGCACCATCTCTAGGGAACCTCTCCATGGCAGGCACTCGGTGGTTGGAGAGAATGGGGGAAGAGGTGGGGAGGAGGGAATGCATCGAAAGAGAGGAAGAAGGGGTTTTTAACAGCATGCGGACATTGAATGCAGGCGGGGAACGAAAGATGAGGAAGGAGGTGTGTCGGACGGGGCGAATCGGCTGCTCGCCTGCAAATGGCTAATCGGCGGGGCAACGCCATTGCTGGGGCGCAGAAGGCTAGGAGGAAGACAGCCTGAGCTTAGGCGGTCGTTGACGCTGACAGGGGTGGCCCGTGATGACTAGCAGTTCCGCGCGCCTTCTTCTCCGCTCCTTCCTGCCAGAAATGCGGCATTCGACGCCCCCGCTTGCCCTCTAGTGGGTTGGGGCCGGCCTGGAGGCGCCGGATAACAAAACGGCTGCTGCGCTAGCGCCAAATAAAATTTGTGGGGTGGGCTGGGCGTGAATCCGAGCGCCGGCACCTCCGATAGCCCTTTAGGAGGGCTTAGGGCCCCCAAATGGAGATGCTCTTAGTATTAGATAGATTTAGATGTTAGTATTAGATGGATTTAGATGTTATTTTTATATTGCCACATTTATGCAAGTGATCATGCTACTTAACACGTAACTTATTTATTCTTTATATATAGCAAATGGATCGCGTGTGTCCTAAGTGTTGTGACAAGAGGCAGGGTGTGTGTGCCATCAAGTGGTTCAGATGCCTGCCTTTTCACTAGTAATTTGTAGATCCAGAACCTTCTACATGACTCGTTCCGAGAACTTTCTAGCTAGGACGATACATAAGTTTTATCGACATGTTATTGCTAAGCTATTCATTTATATTGTTGCCCTCAAGTTTTGTTGTCTAACTATTATTTCTTAAATTTTGCACAATACATCCTATGTCTGTCTAGGCATGAAATTTTGGAGAAGATCAACATTGGTGAAGATGAGGAGGCCGTAGTAATAGCTGACATAATCATAGGGAGCAGTCAAGTCTATAGTGTTCTTACAAAAAATGAAACAGAGATAAGCTATTTCAGTTGCCCTGCTTGGAAATAACTTACCGAAACGTGCAGGTTTCACATTGCTGGGATATTGTGGACGAGTCTTTAAAAAAGTACTCATGGAAGGAATAAATTGCACTATAATGACCGCGTCCCTCCTAACTATTATGAGGAGTGCTAGTCGATTGAACTTAGAGGAGCTCAACCCTATAGAGACGATAGTATGTAGTCTAACTTAATCAGTAGGCTATGTAGTCCAAATTCAATAATGTGCTACTATCTAGATACTCAAACTTCAATAATATGGCACTATGGATGATGTTATCTCAGGTATATTGTTACTATATATAAATTTGCAGGTCTGATATATAATTATTGATAAATTTAATAATAGAGTATCATTTTTTAATTATCTAAATATTATTGGTGGCGTGTCATACATTGTGAATGCCACAAATAAGTAAACTACTGGTGGCGCTCTTAGGGAACACCACTAGTACAAAATTTACTAGTGGCGCTCAAGTCGCACGCCACCAGTAGCAGTTACGAGGTATATGAGATTGGTGACGTGCCGCTTAAACGCCACCAACCCCTATTTCCAAACACCATCAGTAAGGGTTTTCCTATTAGTTCTAGTAGGAAAACCCTTATAGGTTCTGTACTAGTAGTGTGTCGAAAAATACAATACCACTGGTATCATTAAAACTTATGGGTGACGCTTCATAAACTTAGGGCATGCTTGGTTGCTCGGGTCAGAATTTCCCTTTTTTGTCACTTGGCCCGCTGGGTGCTGCATGGAGGGAGATTTCCCTCGGGCCAGGATGGGCTGTTTATTTGGTTGCCTGTATTTTTGTTTCCCCACTAGGAGAGCCCATATGACCACTCTGTTTGGTTTCCCAGATTGGACTCTGGTGGTGCAAAGTTGCATGTTTGGGAGCCCGCATCCGGCCCGATGTGGTTACCTCGTATGGAAAATGGTGATCTTACCAACTAGTCATAAGGGTTTAAGATCTTACATGATCGATCAACATGAATCAGAACAACTGGTAGTGGACAATCCACATGATCAGGCCAACGACGATGATGTCTTTGATCATACTTACACCCCGTATAGGTGGAAACTGCTTGTGTGGATGAACTTGTTGATGAACTGATGGCGGTGGAGTGAAATTGATCTTCATATCTTATGACGACTATGCCTTCTGTGGACGCTCTGCTAAGAACTCAGAGTAGGATTTTTGTGCCTGCTCTAGAGTCTTAAACCTCTTATGGAGGTTGCGCTGGTAACCCGTCACTTGTAGATTCCCAGCTTCTTGCCATAGTACACCATGTACTAGTTGTATTTCTATTTGACATAACACATATGCAACATTAAGGATCACAACTGTTGGGGATATACTTTCCGGGTATCCTCACTGTACCTCACTGACCAGGGTGGCCCACTTCGGGTTAGAGCTTTGCTTCACGGGCGGCCCAGTCAGGGAGAAGAACAGAAGTCCAATCCAGCTACGGGAAGGCCCAGAAGACTTACCGACATAGGCCCATAGTGTTACTTGTAGTTCAAGATGTACTCTGTAACCGACTCTTAGTCGTAGCCGGATAGATCTCTCCTGTAAACCCTAAGTCGGATATCTATGTAAGCCGTCCTAAGGAGAGCCTTTAGTGCACCCTCACAATAGTCTACAATCTCAACTCGCACAGGAGAAACCCTTGTAACCCATATTCCGGCTCTTCCGTATTACTGGATTGCTAGTAGGAGTAGGATCCATCCAAAGCCGGTGGATTCGAACCTGGGTAAACTTGTGTGCTCACCGTCCCGGAATCCCGTACGACTCACACCCCTCTCTTCCACACGCCTCGAGGACCCCCTCATGGCGTACTTGTCATCAATACGACGACAGTTGGCGCCCACCGTGGGGCAAGTGAGCTTTGGATCTGCGTTCCGAGTGGAATCTGCAAGAATCGGAATCGGCGAGACTATCGCCGTCGGTCGCATCCTCTATGCCAGTGACGTCCCTCTCATCGTCCTCGACGAGACTTGGATTCCGGCTAGGGAAGTCATGACCACCTACACCATCATGTCTTTTGGTGAGATCGATGTTTACATCGGTTTCGCTGAACCTGCCCCACCCACCCCAGCGGTGATGATAGAGGCAGGAGAAATTTCTGGGTCCCCTTTGTCCGCAGAGGCGGCAGAGTTCCGGATCTCAGAAAACCCTAATCCCACCCAGCCCGCACCAGTTGCGGAGATAGTGGAGAAAGCTGAACCCGAGGCAGATCTCGCAATTCAAGTCAGATCTGGAGTGGATCTCCCTAGCGAGGTCGAATCCCAGATCGATCCACCTACGGAGGTCGAAATCCAGGGAGAGCAAGAAGATAACTCTGGTTCCGGCTCTGAGGACACTGGGACAGACATGCCCTTCCTGAGATACACGTTAAGGCACATGATGATGCAAAACTCAGGCGTAGATGCAATCCTCGAGACCATCCGGCGTTTCGACGAGGCCTACTATGAAGACCGCAGTTATCTCAGGAGGCACGCGTCGCACTTTGTCGGATACGTTGGATCCGGATCCGGCTCTGCCGATGTTGGAGACAACACTGACTCGATGTTGGAGGCTATCGGAACAAGCGTCGAATTACTGGCATCTTCGGATGACTCCATGATGTCGGTAGATTTCCGGAAGTTCTCCGCGGAATATGAAGAGGAGCTTAACTCGACAGCTGCTGCAGAAGGAGAAGACATGGACGAAGGATCCGGAGAAAACTCTCCCAAAGCACAAGACAACATGGATCTCGGAGATAATCCCAAGAACCAAATGGCCGAAAGTACCGAACAAAGTTTGACTCCGGGAAACGGGCCCAAAGCCGTCTTTGCTACCGGCGCTGCCAAGAAGGCAAAGAAGAAGAACAAGAAGAACAAGACCCCAACAAAAGATCTTCCGGCAGAGGAGGTGATTGCTGAGGAATACGAGGAAGACTCGGATGGAGCACTTATCCTAGACGAGCCAAAAGAAGAATCGGTGGATGGACATGTGATCACTGAAGGTGCGCGTAAACTCATCGATGCTGCATTAACCACACCTATCCCTACAGCTGCAGAACTTATTGCTGAAGAACTGGATGAAAGGGCCCAGGCCCTAGAAACGCGTCGTCAAGTACTCCTGGATGAAGCCAAAAACATCGAGGAGGAGAAGAAACGCATGGCAACTACGGAGAAGTACATCTCTCGGTAGCATCAAAAGACTCGGAAGCGTCACACACGTGACGATCAATTCCCGGAAGTACACAAGGTTCTCTTTGAAGGAGACCCAGGGATGCCTCGTCTCAACAGCAAAGGAGATCTAGTGTATCCAACACCGGTATAGAACACTGTTGCAGCTCGAGATATCCTATCGAACAACCCAAGCCCAGAACAGGTTCGATTGGGCATCAAGCTTCTCACCAAGGGTCTGGAGCAGCAAAGGGCCGCGAAATCCAGAAGCGGAAAACTGGTCTCGAAATCCGACCAATGTCGCACGGACACGACCTGGAATGATATAAGGCCCCAGCATGTTCCGGAACAGCATTACCGTTCGGACCGTCGGGAAGAGAACTACTCAAGAACCGGATCTTCATGACAACATCACAGAACTGCACGTGACTGGTGCAACGTCGCTCCAGTTGCCAAGCAAGAGGCAATTGCTGCACTGTATCCGAGGAACCCTCCCCGACGAGAGTCGAACGATCGTAGGGGAGAAGATAAAGAGAAACGTCGAGAGGAGGACCGTCAAAGAATGCCACCTCCTAGACGTACAAACCGTCCGGCTGATCCCCACCATGGTGGGAGTGGAGGACAAAGAGACGACGGAAACCATGCCGAGACAAGCCTGCAGGGGGCTCGTCGCAATGAAGACCCTCCCTGGAACCGGAATAATGACGCTCCGGCCGGAGGCCAGCGATCAGCAGGAAACAATCCAGCTGCCCCACCCTCTCCACCAAGCAGCCATCACAACGGCTCTCAAGGAGGCCAAGGAGGACGTCATGGCAGAGGAGATGGTGGTAGAAGCCGAAGTACGGCTCCAAGGCACCACAGCCATAGCCGTCACCTAGGACGACGATCTTTGTCTCCAAGTGATGCGCGACACCGGATTAACTCCAACATAGAGGCGCGGCGCTACGAAAATGATGATATATACGTGGGCCCAAAATGCTTCGGACCATGCATAAGAGCCACAAAATTCCCAGAAGGATTCGCTATCTCAAGACACATTCAGGCCTACGACGGTATAGCTCGGCCAGATACTTGGCTCCAGGATTTTTTTCCAAGCTTGTTGTATCGCCAAAGGCAGAAATAGCTTGGTCGCAACCCGATATCTCCCACTCATGTTGCAGAAGACGACACAATAATGGCTCAATGAACTTCCGGAGAACACCATCCACAACTGGTATGACATGCAAAGCGTGTTCTTTCAAAATTTTGAAGGCACATACCGGAGGCCCTGTACGGTCGGAGACCTACAACGTTGCACCCAGAAAGCTGGAGAAACTTGCCGGGATTATCTGGGACGATGGATCGACACCAAGAACTCCTGTGAAGGAGTAAATGAACAAACTGCGATTGAAGCTTTCATTGCAGGACTCCCAATTGGTTTACTACATCATCGCTTGAAGTGTGACAAGGTCACTAATTTGGGAGAGATGCTAGAAATAGCGAGCAAGTATGCAGATGTTGACGACGACGCAGAGGGACTGTTGAACGCCCTAGCTATGCCACAGTCGGCAAAACAACCAAAGCAACAAGCTCAGAAGCGCTAGAATACCTCGGAAGAAAAGCCCAACACGGAATCGGTAGTGGTTACTGCTACTTTTGGGTCTGGAGGACGAGGAGGACGTGGCGGTGGCCGCGGACGCGGTCGTGGGACATCAAGAGTTCAAGTTAGAGGAGACCAGCAACCTGGCAAAACCTACTCTTGGGCCGACATTGCCAATAACCCATGTGTGCATCACCTCGACGCCAATGGGGGCTCGTCTCACACAAACACCGAGTGTCGTTTTAATGACGACATCAAGAAAGATGATACCGCTGGCTACAGGGCCAAGCGGAAGAAGGGAAAGAAGAATCCCGAAAAGGATAAAGAGACCAAGGAAGATTCCGACATGGAGGAAGCTGATGCTTCAAATCCCAAGCTAGAGGGGAAGAAAAACTTTCCCACAAAGAAAGACACCTATGTCACCTTCCTCGGATCTCAACCAACTAAGGTCAAGAAAGAAGTTCTGCATGAGCTCAACGTGATAGTTTCGGCTGTCCCTCAGTACCTGGACTAGCCGGAAGTTGCAATCACCTTTGACCGTGCTGATCATCCGCCTAAGTTGCACAAGCGAGGAAAATACGCCTTGGTCATCAATCCACTTATTGATGGCTATGGTTTCTCCAAGACCCTCATGGACGATGGTAGCAACATCAATATTTTGTATGTCAAAACGCTACACCGGATGCGAATCTCGGAGACCAAGCTGAATCACAGCTCTGTGATATTTCACGGAGTTGTCCCAGGAAGACAAGCAAATTCCCTGGGAGAGATCACTTTGGATGTTACCTTTGGAACTCCAAAGAACTATCGGACAGAAGCGCTTTCTTTCGAAGTGGTCCCGTTCAAGGGCGCGTACCACGCTATATTTGGACGTCCGGCTTATTGGGCTTTTATGGCTCGTCCGTGTTACATTTACAATATGATGAAAATTTCAGGTCCCAACAACGTGATCACCATCAGGGGAGACCCGAAGAAAGTGCGGGAGTGCGAGGATGGAAATGCCGCCTTTGCTGAAGCCGTGTTGCACGCCCAGGAGTACCAGGAGATCAAGAAGACCATCGATCCGTCCGAGATTCCCGCAACAAAGAAGGAGGTGACAAAGCCGAATCCGGAGTTCAAGGCATCGGAAGAAACGAAGAAGATGCCGTTGAAGGATGATGACCTCTCCAAGGTGACCCAGATAGGCGTAGGCCTAGATAGCGCATAGGAAAGCGTGCTCGTCAAGTTCTTTCAAGCAAATGAAGATATCTTCACATGGCAGCCATCTGACATGACCATACGATGTTTTGACGATGTAAAGTGTAAGGCAATAGCTAAGGAACTAGCCTGACTCGAGTTAGCCGGATTCATAGAAGAGGTCATCCATACTGATTGGTCGGCCAACCCTGTAATGGTCCCTTAAAAGGACACCACTGATTTAAGGATGTGTGTTGATTATACTGCCTTGAACAAGGCTTATCCCAAAGATCGTTCGCTCTGCCTAGAATTGATCAAGTTATTGACTCTACGGCAGGCTCGAAACTCCTCTGTTTTCTCCATGCATATTCCGGTTATCATCAAATTCGGATGAAGGAATCAGATAAAATCAAAACTTCATTCATAACCCCCTTCGGAACCTTCTGTTTTGTTATGATGCCCTTTGGGTTGAAGAACGCAGGAGCTACATACCAGCGCACTATGCAGCGTTGCCTCCACGATCAAATCGGACGCAACGTACATGCATATGTGGATGATATTGCGGTGATGTCTAAAAAGAAGGAAACGTTAATTTCTGACTTGGAGGAAACATTCGCAAATTTACGAAAATACAACATTATGCTCAATCCGAAGAAGTGTTTCTTTGGAATTCCAGCCGGAAAATTGTTAGGTTTCATCATGTCTTAGAGAGGCATAGAGGTGAACCGAGACAAGATCAAGGCTATACTCAATATTTCCAAGCCAACTCGCCTGAAGGACATTCAAAGACTCACTGGTTGTATTGCTGCAGTTAGTCGATTTATAAGCCGGCTCGGAGAAAGAGCCGCACCACTTTACAAGCTCCTGAAAAAAGACCAAGAAATTCGTTTGGACTGATGAAGCTGAAGCTACACTACAAGACTTGAAAGAAGTACTCTCGTCTGCTCCTATCCTTGCAGCACCAGAACCAAGAGAACCGATGTTGCTCTATCTCGCTGCGACAAACAGAGTCGTTAGTGTTGTCATGGTAGTGGAGAGACCAGAGGAAAATCAGGAACACCTGGTGCAACGTCCGACTTACTATCTCAGCAAGGTTCTAACTAAATCAAAACAGCGGTATTCGTACTACCAAAAGCTGGCTTATGGTGTGTTCTTCGCATCCCGTAAGTTACGGCACTATTTTCAGGAACACCCAATTACCATGGTGAGCACAACTCCCATGAGAGATATAATCAATAACAACGAGGCTACAGGACGTGTCACAAAATGGGGTATAGAGCTTTCAGCTTTTGATATTGAGTATAAACCTCGAACAATAATCAAATCCCAAATCCTAGCCGACTTTGTTGCTGATTGGACAGAGACGAAGGAGAATATGACCCTCCCTGAGTCGGAATATTGGACCCTATATTTTCATGGGTCTAAGGGTCGAGGGGGCTGGCGTGGTACTCCAATCACCCCAAGGAGATAAACTTCTATACATGTTGCAGATCCACTTCACAGCGACAAATAACATTGCCGAATATGAAGCACTGTTGCATGGAATCCGGATTGCTAAGGATATCGGCATCTGACGATTAATGTGTTATGGAGATTCAGATCTTATTGCTCAACAAGTGTCAGATATTTGTAATGCAAGTAAGCACATGGCAGCATATAAAGCTGTCATGGATGATTTATCTAAATCGTTTGAAGGGTTTGAGGTACAACACATCCCTCGAGCAGAAAATGAGGAAGCAGATGCATTATCTCGGATAGGCTCTGTGCGGAAAGAGGTCCCGGATGGCGCTTTTTTAGAGCATCTCAAAATTCCCTGCATAAAGGGAGTAGATGAGGAATATCCGACCAAATCTGACTCACCTTTAGTAGCAGTTCTGGCTGTAATTTTCAGCTGGACTCAACCCTACCTTGATTACTTGGTAGATGGCAAATTACCCGAAGACGAAGTTCTAAGCCGATAGATCGTCCGACGAGCAAAATCCTACACTATAATTAGTGGTGAGCTCTATAAGCGGAGCATATCTGGGGTTTTTCAACCCTGTGCATCTCCGGAAGGAGTGGAAATCTTAAGAGAGATCCATGAAGGCGAGTGTGGTCACCATGCTGCAACCAAATCTTTAGTGGCAAAAGCTTTTCGACACGGTTTTTTCTGGCTCACAACCAAGGCAGATGCCGAACGGCTGGTCAAGATGTGCACGGGCTGCCAAAAACACGCCAAAAAAGATCATGTTCCGGCTGATCAGTTGCGAACAATACCTATAACATGCCCTCTTGCGGTCTGGGGGCTTGACATGGTAGGACCGTTCAAACAGGCTCCAAGTGGATTTACTCACCTCTTACTGATGGTGGATAAATTTCTCCAAATGGATTGAGGCTAAACCCATCACTAGTTGTGATGGAGCAACATCCAGAAGATTTGTCGAGGATGTTATAATCCGGTATGGTTACCCGCATAGCATTATCATGGACAACGGGAGTAATTTCTCTATAGGAGAGCTTGCTAAATTCTGCAACGAACAAAGTATCCAGCTTGACATTGCGTCAATCGCACATCCGCAGGCTAATGGACAAGTCGAAAGGGCAAATGGTTTAATCTTACAAGGCCTAAAACCAAGACTCGAAGCACCACTTAGACGTGCTGCAGGGGATTGGGCAGAGGAATTACCCTCTATAATATGGAGCTTGCGAACAATTTCGAACAGGTCAACAGGATACACACCTTTCTTCTTAGTCTATGGTGCTGAAGCAGTTCTTCCTAGTGATTTGATTCATAATTCTCCTAGAGCTACCGCGTATATTGAAGAGGATGCCGAGATTTCTTGACAAAATGATGTCGACTTAGTCAAAGAAGTTCGCGTCGTTGCTAAAATGAGATCAACAACCTATCAGCAGAAGTTACACAAGTATCATAGCCAGAGAGTCAGAAAGCGGTCTTTCAATAAAGGGCGATTTGGTTCTCCGGCTTGTGCAACAAAGAAAGCACAAACTTTCCCCAGTATGAGAAGGGCCTTTTTTGGTTAGTCGAGTAATACATAGTGGTTCATACTACCTAACTGATATGTGGCCAGTCAAGGAAAGACCTGCTACTAAGAAGAGAAAGAGAGCTGGAGGCAGTACAAATCCGGAATAATTAGACAGACCATGGAATATTGCTCAGCTACGTCCCTTTTATTCTTAGTTTATCTTTATTTGTAATCATATATGTGTACATGTTCAATGAGAAATAAAAGTAGTGGTTGCCTCAATTTTTTTTGAGAAGTTCTTACCATCATATTTCCAAATGATCATGTCACAGTCAAAAATTCCAAAATACTTGAAAGTACTTTATGCTCATGTTTGTTCTGGTTTAGATTTTCGATTCTAAAAATGCTACCTTCGGGTATAAATCTAATTTTTCTAGTCTATACTTTGGTTATTTGTCTGATTGCTGGATGCGGGCATTTTCTGAGTAGTGAATTGTTGGTACTAGAAGCCGGCTTTGTTTCCGAGTTTAAACTGGTTTAGCAATTGAGCTCCGTTGCTCGACAAAGTTTCCGCGCTAAAGGTTTGCCGGCTCGCGAAAGGGACGAGGCGGAAAGCCAGATAAACAATAAGTGTAGACAAAAAACACAAGTGCTTATGCAAACATGTCAGGCACATAAATATTTAAAGCCAAAAGTGCTGAATAGATAAAAATTTGGCACTAGCAAAAGTATCGCACTACTTAATTACAGATCCATAATGTTTTCAGAATAACACATTTGTTCTTTCTGATGATCTATGATGTAGGAGGAGAGGTAGGAGCTGCCAGCTCCCTGGATACATCAGCCGCACCTTGATAACGGTCCGAGATGTTCAAATCCGATGCGGTTTGATCATCGTCAGAAACTTTAGTTGTTTCTTCGGAAGGCGGAGGCGATGTGTCCACGCGGTTGAAGAAGGGAGTGTCGTAGCTGGTTAAGTCAGCCACATGACACCCATATTCGACGCAGGAGTCCATGATGTCCTTGATATCTTGCTCCTGTCCGTCTTCATCCACTTTGTAGTACCCTCTGGTTACTTGCCATATTTCCATGTTTCCATGGTGGCTCATAACCATGGTGAGAGCGTTCTGCGCCGCAGTTTCGCGCGTAGGACATGTTCCAGTCCTGGACAAACTGTGGCATCTCCTTGGCCTTGTCTCGCACCTGAAAGCCAGACATGCTATGCATATCCACAACCTTGAGAGCTTCGCCAATATCCTCGATGGATTGGCGGAAGTCATGAAGAAGATTGCCGACTTGTATAAGCCGGTTGGTGCGAGACTCGGAAGAGGTGGAGTCCATTAAGTTCAGAGGACCTATGCATGTAATGCAAAATGGTTAAAAAATTCCGACGCTGAAAGAGTCGAAGAATGTAGACAAGTCAGAAAGATGGAAACATACCAAAGATGACATCGTCGACTTTGGTTTTCTCCTCACGAAGGCTCTGGAGTTCAGCCCAGAGTGCCTCAGTGATATCCCTCTCTCTGAATAAATCATTACTGAGATCCAAGATTTTCTTGTCCTGAGATGCAATCTTACGATCACGCTCGTCGGTGGCTATGGAGGAGGATTCGAGAATCTAAGCAATGCTCTTCTCATGATTCGCCTTAAGCTGATCCAGCTCTTGACGGAGTTCCTTGTTCTCCACCACCAAGGTCTTAAGATTCTCGGCCTCTTCAATCATAGCGCAAGACTGCTTTACCAGTGCTATAAGTCAAAAGAACAACAGTTCAACAAAATATTCGACTATGACAACACAAGACAAGGTTTGAGTCTCGGAATGTTTACCTTCAGCCTCATCCTTGGAAACTTTCAATTGTGCATTTTGAAGCCGGAGAGCTCTGATCTCTTTCTGCTTGTTGCAAACATTCTTCAATAAATCCTAGTTATAGGAATATACTTTCTGTAAGTCAGAATAACCAAAGTCAGAAGTCTACTAAAGACTCGGGCTAATATTTTTATTAATATCAGCACGAGCCTTGGGGGCTACACTAGTTCATTCTTTGGCATCCTAGTAAAAGCATAAACCTGGATTATCTATCCAACTTCATGCTTGGGGGCTAGAGGATATGATATAAAGTAACATAAAGGAAGATGTGAGTTGGAATTCCGACTTACATTTTGTTCATGAGCGAGCTTGTTCAAACTCGCATTCACTTCGGTGGTAACCTTCTCGACGAGAGTTAGGGGGACAACTAGTAAAGTTGGAAGTTCGTCGGTCCTCAGCTTCTCGTCTCGAAGATGGACTTGTTCAGGAATATCAGAGTTCTTGATGTCCTCTGCTTCTTGTGCTTCTTCGGCAGAAATGGTTTGGTTTTCAAGGCATTCCTTGGCAACCATTGGATCTCTTCTACAGATTTCCGAGATAAGCCAAATTTGGCAAGTCCCGGATTGCTCAGGAGATTGTCGGTGAAAAATTCTGCCGAGGGATCATTACCCGAAGAGGGTTCACCCTTATCAATACCTGAGTCATCCATGGTGACGTCAGTGTGCGACTCAAGGATCGCTCGCTCTGCTGAGGGAGCCGGATCTTCTACAGTGGTCAGAGATGTTATACCCTCCGGCGCTGTAGAAGGCTGAGGGGTAGGAGTCGGAGGAGCCACGGCAGGAGAAGCCAGAGTTAGCTTCGTCTAATGTAGGGGCTTAGAAGTAGCTCCCTTCCCCTTGCCCTTGATGAGCTGCTTAGCTCTGAGAAGGTAATAGAACAAAGAACATTACATCTCGGAAGAAACCGCAAGTGAAGTACAAAGGCGGAAGTTGCGGAGAAAGTTACCTTTTCACAACAGGCACCTCCTTTGTGCCGATAGGCACTGTCGGAGCTTTACGCTGCTGAGGAACAACGTCCGGCAGTGGAACTATTTCACACCCTTCGATAGGAGCTAATTCCGACTCGGGAAGGTCGGCAAGCTGAAAAGAAGATAGTATCTCAGTATTACGAAATAACTTAAAGATGAGCACATAAGAAAGGGTTATTGATAAAGCTTACCAGCACAACGGAATCTTCCGCTGTATGCATGTCCAGGGATACCTCCGGAATCTTCCTCTCGATCCTCTCCCTTATCAGCCACTTGATTTGGCTTATGTAATCTCTCTCCGTGTAGGATTTGGGGCTGATGTAGAGGGAGTCTTTTTTTGACTTCGTGATGGAATGCATCAGTTGGTCGCCATGGTGTTGGAGGGGTTGGATCTGGCGTGATACCCAGCACTGGACCAAGTCAGACCCTCTCAGGCCCTTGTGCTTCATCAGATATTCGATCCGCCTCTTGGCGAGAAGCAGATCGTCATTGAGAGACGGAGCGACCTCGTCCCAAGATGCTTGAGGCGTGGTGGCTCCATTGACGAAAGCCGGCAATGCAGTAGCTTTGCCGGGAGCGGGAATATCCTTATGATAGAAAAAGGTAGCCGGCTATTGTTTGACCGACTCGCTAGCTAAGATCCAAGGATAAACACGCTCACTCCTAACCGAAAAACTAATTGTACCTATAATGTAAGGATTACCGGCAGTGATGGAGTTTCTCCGGACTAAGAAGTAGTACCGGAAGAGAGTGAGACTCGGCCTAATGCCGAGATACCCCTCACACAAAGATGCGTAAGCCCTCATATCTAAGATGGAGTTCGAGGGGAGATGGTGGAGTTGAACTCCATAATGATCTATAACCTTGGAAAATAAATCTGAGGGAGGAAAACTCAGACCTCTGTCCAGGTGAGTGCCGAAGTGCACTCGCTCACCGTCGTGGGGGGTTGGGGACGGCTTTGTCGAAGCCGCTCCACCAATCGCCGGCACGGAGGAGCCCTTCTTCTTCTATGCCACGGAGCTTGTCGTTGTCGAGGACACACGGGATCCAGATCCCGCGGTTTCTCTCCTTTTCCGCCGCCACTGCCGTTGCTATCGTCGCTACCGCGCCGGAGGATGATGTGGAAGCCATTTTTCTGGTGCGCCGGTGACCTTGGATGGGCGGCGCTAGGAACCTCTGGAGGCAAGGGAGCTCTATGCATGTGGGAGAAGTGGAGGAGAAGGAAACGGCGCTGGGGACAAGTGAAGAAGATGAGGAAAAGGAATCCTCACCCCTTATAACCGCCAGCCACGCCAAGATTCGTGCAAATGTTATAGTAAATATGCCACGTGTCGTGGAAAGAACTGGGAAGCCCCCACGCGATGATTACGCCGCCTCGATATCCACACACGCATTGAAACGACGCTTCGGTTCCGTGAAAGGCGGACCCACCAACGGTCGTGCTAACAGGAAATGTCTATCAGTGACGTGACTTGACCATGAATGGTGTCAGATGACGTCAGAGACCATGTTTCGGCTTAGTTTGAATTTCAAGCTGGAAATCTGAATAACATATTTATAGATCCGACTCGTTTTTGAGACCCGGATCATATTCTTTCTTGTGAAGTTTCAGGAACCTTCAAGATTCTGCAAGCCGAAGATCAAGCTAGACGATGATGAATCCGACTTTGGATCTTGGAGGCCTGCGGGGGCTCCTGTTGGGGATATACCTTTCGGGTATCCTCACTGTACCTCACTGACCAGGGTGGCCCACTTCGGGTTAGAGCTTTGCTTCATGGGCAGCCCAGTCAAGGAGAAGAACAGAAGTCCAATCCGGCTACGGGAAGGCCCAGAAGACTTACCAACATAGGCCCATAGTGTTACTTGTAGTTCAAGATGTACTCTGTAACCGACTCTTAGTCGTAGCCGGATAGATCTCTCCTATAAACCCTAGGCCGGATATCTATATAAGCCGTCCTAAGGAGAGCCTTTAGGGCACCCTCACAATAGTCTACAATCTCAACTCGCACAGGCGAAACCCTTGTAACCCATATTCCGGCTTTGCCATATTACTGGATTGCTAGGAGGAGTAGGATCCATCCAAAGCCGATGGATTCGAACCTAGGTATACTTGTGTGCTCACCGTCCCAGAATCCCGTACGACTCACACCCCTCTCTTCCACACGCCTCGAGGACCCCCTCATGGCGTACTTGTCATTAATATGACGACAACAACTAAAGCAAGCAGATAAAATTCACAAACACAAGCTAATCAACATTAGCAATTTAAACATGCATGATCATATGGGCAAAAGCATCAGCGGTTCCAACCTACCAAGTTAGTGTGATCCAACCGATCATCACCAACATCTATGGTGACATCCTACCACCACATCAAAAGGGGTGCAATCCTACCACCGCATAAGTTCTCCATCGTGCGAGGGGTTAGTATATACCACCTCACAGTAAACATGCATACATTTTCATCAAGTCCCTAGCTACTTCAAAATATACAACTTCTTCTTCATCATGCATGCACTACCGCCACCATCTCCATGAGCAGGGAGCAAGCACTACACGTAGTAGTGCTTGGTAGGAAGGTCCTGAGCTAGAGATCCCTATGGCCCTCCGCCATCTGAACAAAGCCGTTGTCGATAGCCCTATTATCGAAGAGGTGGTTGAGCGCCACCATCAGAGCCTCAGGGTTGTAACCTTTGGCGGCCATGACGGTGTCGTACAAAGCTGGGTGCACATTAGGAGGAGAAGCAGTGGTGATGGCAGTCGCCACTGCTTTCATGGCCTCGGTCATGCACATGATGGCGACGACATCCTCCTCCCCCAGAAACGACCTCTTCCTCTTCTTGCAAGGATCGAAGCCACCAACAACATATGCATTTGTGATGCCGCCTTGAGAAACGCCGGCAGTAGGAGACCTACGGCGCATCGGTCTTGACCTCGTCATCAAGTACCACTGTCTCCGACTCCTGGGTTTGTATGTATTCAGGGCTTGGTTCGCCAAGAAGCTCACTGGAGCCCATTGCAAACCTGCTAGTGGAAAGGTTGAAGGAGAAGATGGCCTCCATCTACCTATAGTTGGCTATAGGCTTGTTTAGATATTCGACATCCTTGGGGTGATCCTGAGACAGGGAATTGCAGGGAGGTTAGCGAGGTTGGTGAGGTTAGTGCTCAGAATCATAGAGATGTTACTGAAATTAGTTAATACCAAGATGTGTCCCCTATAGTGGGTGTCCTCCAAGATGATGGTGAAGGTCTCCTTGTCCTAGATAGCTCCGCTAAGGTCTCTAAGCTTGGAGACATGGACCCACCTGGTCCTCCACTTACACAGGTAGTTGTACACCTGCTGGGAGGACACCTCGATGCCACATAACTCAAACACCTTGTGGGCACCAGTGTTCAGGTGCACTTCTTTGAACCCCTTCTCCGTCCTGACGCCACTCTTGATGATCTCACACATCTGGTTGAGCAAGAACGCCGAGAGGAACGGTTCCCACTTCATGGTGCCCTTCACCCCTTGGACTGGCCTATGGTGTGGGCTTTGCCAGCCTTGGCTTTCTTCTTGGCCATGATCTTGGCAGCTTGCTCTGCAATCTGCTCCACCGTGTACCCGGTCATCGGAGGCACATACAAGATCTTCGTGCATTGAGGATAGGTGAGACTTAGAGGCAGGAGCTGGGATTGGGTATCAACGACAAAGGACTCCTGAGAATCCATGAGGGCCTAGATGAACTCATCATGGGTCATGTCCTACAGATCTCACGGTCACACATATCAGGACCTAGACTACACACAAACACAAGCTTAAACATGCAATGAGTCCAGAAAAACATCAATCTATGACTATACCTAGAAGTTCCTTAGACATACTAATATAGATCTACCGCAAACTACAATCAGATCTTGGAGAAGATTGCCTACACCAGCCTAACATAGAGCTACTAGACCTGGGGTTTGATGGAACTCATCGGCATCAGAGGAGCGGAGCACGTCGAGCTGAAGATCTTGGAGAAGAACGCCTGCACCAGTCGATCTACAACCAGCACCGCCGCTCCTGCCGCTTACCTGCTGGCCGATGAAGAACCTCACCGGCTTGAGAGATCGAAGAATGGGGAAAATGGTGGCGAGGGTTGTTTGTGTGGCGGGAGGTGAGATATGCGTGGCGGTGACAAAATTTCTCCCGCCAGCTTTTGGGGGGAACCCGCGGCTCGCGCCATCACTGAGCTCGCACGGGAGGCGCAACTTTCCCCTCGCTTTTGCACGAGCGGAGACTGTCCCCGCAGAAACGCCCAAAATCGGCGTTCCTAGTGGGCCAACTTTTGGCCTGCTTTAAAACTCGTGCCATGCAGCAAACTCATACGGGCCGAATAACCAAACGGGCTTATTTCGTCTCCCTGGATGTGAGAAACGGAAATCCGGCCTACCAAACACGCCCTTATAAACTGACTCTACATGTGGTCAGATGGGTTCCCCTCTTCAGCCATTTGGAACCTCTCCAACGATTCCTCCTATTCCTATTGATCATATCAAACCCAAACCTATCTATTCTTGAACGTTGTCACCCACTGCTCTTGCCAAAACAAAGAAATTCTATCTTGGGAACTAAAAAAGAATCATGATGGGAAGTATTTATTTATGGATTCTCCGGTTAGCATCCTTACTTCCTTCTTCAATGGAAATTTGCACCCCAATATTGCGTCAACAATGGTGTGTCATCATGGCTGCTATGCCACTGGTTTATGGGCTAACATGTTGGGTGGGGCAGAAAAAAGCCGTAGCATTAATGCAATAGTAGTCCACACATACGATAGCATGTTCACGTGACATGCCACCGCCGAACACGTAGTGTTGGATATCGCTGTAGACGCACGCAATTGACCTATCACATCGATGCATGACATGTCGTGACTCATTATTGTGCAGTGCCCGCCTGTGGAACCAACGCCATTAAACAAAGTTGACCGCCTTCCGGCTATTTGTGTCGCTGACAATGCTAGCTATCGTGTAAGGTGATGGTTGGACCGACATTGTAGCACCCGACTAGTGGGCCAGCACTATCATCAACATAGTTGCGTGGGCCAAGGGAGGTGGTCAGTTATTCTTAATGGCGCACCCACTTCTCGCTGGTTTCACGATCGCCTGCCATTTTCCATGCGGCGTCAGCGTAGCTTCACCACGCCACGCCGGGTTTAATGCTATGAGGCACCGATGCTACTTAATCCCCTCATGTCATGCGAGACGAGCACCCTATGCACGCTGTTTCCTCTCTCCCTATCCATGCGCCTCGCTCCTTCTCCACAAGTCTCTCTCACTCACCGACGATGGCGCACATGGACGAAGCCAGTAGAAATGACGCGGCCGACGGTCACACAAAGAGCAATAAGCAGGCAGAGAAGGTAGCCCAATACGAGATTAAGATGACTACAATTGTACATATCGTTTGTAGCTAGTTTCGAAATAAGAGTACTAAACCATAGAGAGCTATTGGTAAAGGTCTTAACTAAAGGGGATCCACAGCAGAAAACAAAAAAAAGTACGGCAGAACAACCCAAACGCCTAGGTCTATCTATGAGTTAATGCAGTAAGGGGTTGGAGTTTTGGTTACATACCCTTGTATACCAAACACGGTTAATGACCCGCGGGGAAAGTGACTGAAGTAGTCGTACTCGTAGCCGACCTCAAGATCGGGAAGCTTCTTGCTTGTCACCTCCTGGTCCTTGCACGATAGCCCAACGCCACTAATGGAAGCGCTATCTGAGGTATCGCACACGTATGGTGTCCGATAAAGACTCCTATTCTCCTTGATCTAGCCGGGATGCAGAAGTCGACCCTCTAGAACTGGGATCTAGCAGCGTGATGGCGTGCCGATGGTGTTGACTCCTGCGTGTGCAGTCCTTCCAGGGACCATTCCTTCTAGGGACCGCGCCAATGCAGAGGTCAACGAGAGAGAGGGAAAGTCCCTAAGAAAATAGTCCTTAGGAAATCCTCTTTTATTTTTTTGTGTTATTTTCCCACCAATGTAGACCTCTATATATAGGCGAAAAAGGACTACTCCCACCCCTAAAGTCCCAGGGTGGGACTAAAGGAAAAGGAGGAGGAAGGGTGCAGCCGTCAGTCAGGTAGGCCACCCCGTGCACCATCCCAGCCCGTGGCCTTGCGGCCTACACGACTGAGGCGGTGCAACTGGGTGGGCCTCCCCCCTGTAGCCCAGTGCTTGCCCACGCCCAGCCTTGGGCTGCCCCGCCAGCCCCGTGGCAGCATGCAGCTACGCACCGCCCTCGTGCGCCAGCGCCTGTCCGCTCGAGCTCGCCTGTGGGCCAATCTGGGGCCCAATAGCGGTGGTGGCAGCGACTGCGCATTGGGATAGCCTCCCTCTTGGCCTGATTCCCTCCGGGGATTTGGCCCATTAGTGGAGGTTTTCCCTTAATATTAATTTAATATATATTAGTTTGTAATTAACATATATAAATCTCTATTAATCCTAAATACCTTTCAGCTTATTCCTTCTTCCAAAAAACTTTGGATCCTCTTCAGAACTTTTCTAGCAATGTCTTATCAGAATGATTCCAATTCTCTCTCTTTCTCATCTATGATCCCTTCGCTTCCATGGCGATCTCAGAACATCGTCAAACCCTTAAGTGTGTTACCCTATGGTTCAGGAATGGCAGAGACATGATCCAATCAATGATCAATAAAGGGACTAGGATGTCCATAATGACCCCATGCATTCCACAAAACTCTGTCATGTTCGAACCACAAAATCTCACTACAAAATACCCCCATATTCGACGGATTTTTGGGGCGGGATAAGCGGAAGAACCGAAAAAATTTGGTTACGCAGTGGACAATTATACGTTGTGGCTAATGTGGTGTCGGCATATTTTAGTGCCCTGGTATGTGGCCAGATGGAACGATGCTTAATACTAGTGCGATATATGAGCAGTGGAGGACCCCTCCTGCCGTGGATTTTACTTGAAACACCACATGTCACTGACTGGTGTGGCCCACCATGTCCAAGCCTTTAGTTGTAAATAGCGCAACCACAGTCCACAATTTATTCATCTCGTGATTCTACCTTCACGACCTAGGCAGCAACGATGGCAGCGGCGTTGATTGAGGCGAGGTCCCCCGCCGGCGAGGCGTGAAGACGATGATGGGCTCTAAGATTGGTGGAGAATTAGTAAGTTATTCATTCATTTGTTCTCCGTCGATCAATATCATATTGGGTTTTTGCTTCACATTTTTGTTCTTGGATCTCACGAATTTCAATTTGGGGTTTTCTCAGCGCGACATAGTGCCGAAGTGGATCTATGATCGTAGATTCGACGGTGTCATGATACACAGTAACTATGAAACTTATTCTACTGCAAAAGGCCTTCCCGCAGGCACGTCACATTCAGGGGCAAGCACGCTGGCCAAAGATTCCTTGGCTGCAACTATAAAAACCGAGGTGATACTACTTTCATTTCCTTGATGATCCACACTCATAAGTGATACAACATACGCTGGAGAGATTAACAAGGAAAGAAAACAATGATTGATCGCCGGAAGTTGGAGCTTTGGAGGATGCCGAAAAAGAAGAGTACGACGAGGACGCAAAAATTATAGCAAAGAAAGATATCAGTGAATCCCTGAGTGCGATTAAGACTGTGTGCAACATAGTTAGTCCTAGCCTGCGGCCGGTTATGGCATCACTAGATAACATGGGATTCAAAGTCGTTCTCGATGAATAAAGTTTGTTTTAGTTTTTTCTTAACTGCTTATTAACAAGTAGTTATGTTTAATTATGCACTTTGTAGTATGTTTGTTTCTTCTTATTCCCAAATTGAGTAAAGATGTGTGCGTTATCCTTGTGGGTCCAAAATATTAGTTTGCAAAAGGGTAGAGTGACCCAGTGGTCAACTAGTCAAACTTTATGCGCACAAAATTCCCCACTCACCTAGAGCTCGCTGGCGTCGAACCCTAAACCGATTCCACGCCGTGCCGCCCACCTCTGGCATCAGATCCAGCCTCGTACAACTGCTTCTCTTATTAGCATCGTTGCTCTCGACCGGACCGTTCCACTCTTTGCTGTGGCTCTACTCGCAGCAAGACTATTCCCCTCACTACTAGGAAACACCTCTTCAGTGGCGCATGGAAATCCCTCTTCTATGGTACATATGTGTGGCACGACTATTACCTCGCCACTGATATCTGCTTTCTGTGGCACATATAGACATGCGCCATAGAAATCTCAGACTTCTGTGGCGCATTTCTGCATATGTGCCACAGAAATGTGTTCAGTGGTGCATAAAATCCAATGCGCCACAGAATGTATATGCGCCACAGATACCTTTTCTATATGCGCCACAGATACCTTTTCTATATGCGCCACTGACTATATTACATGTATTCAAAGTAAAATACGTTCCTGATGTATAATCAGGTATTTATACAGTATTTATCCAGATCAGTATAAACAGTACATTGCACATATAGTAGATGAAAACCGACATATAATACAAACACAAGTATAATATCATCACACTTAGAGCCTGATCGAGATACATATATAGTGTCAAGTGCCGAATTTTTACACAAGTGCCGAATACAAAGTTCATATCACCTCACATTACAAATATTAAGTGGTCATCGCCTACACTAGGATCAAATAGAATACAACTGTGATGATGGTGAGCAAGAGCATGAGCCCGACCAATATCTTCATCCAGTTCTTCTTCCACAGGTGGTTCCTCCACTTGGCTACCGCTTCCTCTCTAGTCGCGTATCCTTTGTAGATGTTGCCGCTAAACTTGTTCACTTGTTTGTGACAGTCCTCTCACTCCTCGTAGAATCCTGGAACCCTACCCATGTACACAACATACCACCTTGTCGCCATCTCTATAGACGACAAGGCATAATAGTAAAACATGCATGGATCTAGGTGACCGGATCCATGGATACTATCTAATTCACATTTACAACATTTAAGTAAAGCTAATGAGATAGAGAACTAGGTGACCAGATGTCAACTTCTTAGAAAGACAACTCATGATCTAAGTGACTAGATTAATGGCGTCATCACCATAATAAGAACACAGAGAACATGGAAGCTAGAGAACTAACCATGATTTTACCACAAGTATGATCAGTTGGCACCATAGCCAAGAGACAACACCATGCCATGTACACATAAGACCATAATGACAATGAAAAGCAAAAGCAAAGAAAACCTAGTTACCAGCAAGACATAAATGATCTCTCATAGGAGACAATTATATGCTTTCATTATCTAAGCACAAAAAACTAGATGGATTGTACAAAATTATCACAAATAAAAGTAAGACAACAGAAGCACAAGTAGGTCCAACTTTGATAGCATACCATAAGACCTAATCTCTAAATCGACTTCCAGATTGCCAACAGTTACAGATTTCTACAATCAGTACGAAGAACATATACCACCATAAAAAAGGCACACTTGATTTGGTGCTCAACCATAGAACAAAGAAAAAGCAATTGGTCAGGGTTAACATGTTTGCAACTTGGTGCTCAACCACAAAAGAGCAACCAATTTAGCAACTCTGTTCTAGATCAGATTAGTCCAAGAAGTGCAATCAGCCACAATGTAGCAATGAAACCCATCTTAAGTAAGAACTCAAGCTCGCAACCAATTTAGATAAACAACTTTCACCGAATAGGTACTAGGGTTCCTAATAGTTCTTCAATGGACATGCTATATATATACTGCACACATTGCATATGAAAAATAGCACAAGGAAAACATGTTATGCACTAAACAAATTCCTACTAGGGTTCCTACTAGTTCTTCACTAAACAGATACTAGGATTCCTACTAGTTCTTCACTGAACAGATACTAGTCCTCACTTTGGGTTCAGATGTGTAGAGTATAGAGTGCCAGGGGAAGGATGCATCCATGGGAATCAACGATTACCTAGGGATGATGGACGGTGGACGACGAGGTGGATGCTATCTGGTGGACGGCGGACAGCGAGGTGGCTGCTCCTCCCGCGTGCTGCGGACGGGCTCCTCCTCTTGCGTGTTGTGGACGGGCTCCTCCCCCATGGGCTCCGGCGATGGGGGAGGATCTCCTCCACGGGCTCCGACGGTGGGGACGACTCTCCTCCACGGGGTCCTCCTCCACTGGCTCCGGTGGGGGCGAGTGCGAGAGCTAGGGTTCATCGAGCATGCGCGGTTGGGGAAAGAAAGTGGAAGGGGAAGGGGCGAAACGGTTATTTGGCTAAGTGCCAAGGTTCTGTGACGCATTTTGGCGCATATTGCAATACGCGCCACTGAACAAGGTGGTGCACTTTAAAGTTGTGGGACCTAGGTCAACTTTCTGTGGCGCATGCATGGATATGCGCCATAGAAACCAAACATTTCTGTGGCGCATATTCACCTATGCGCCACATAAAGTGGGTCAAAAAGATTCTATGGTGGGCCCCGCCTCCACTTTTTGTGGCGCATAAGGGAATATGCGCCACAGATCTTATCACTTCTGTGGCACATATGTCATTATGCGCCACAGAAAGTGGATCGCCCCACCCCGGTTGGCGGGTCCCACATAACTTCTATGCCACATGGATACTGAAATGCGCCACATAATTATTTAGTTTCCGTAGCGCATTTTCCCTAGTGCGCACTGATATTTATCTGTGGTGCATGGTTTTGCATATGCTCCATATAGTATCTTATCTACCTATAGCTGTTTTCCTAGTAGTGCCTCTTCGCTGCGGCACCGCCCTATATCGACCTCACCTTCTTCCTCTCCATCACGCAGCCCTCGGTCAACCTTGTAGTCTGGCTCCCTAGTACGTCACCAGTTAAGGTCTTACACCGATCCAGATCTGCTATGTATTTCTCTCCATTTACAATCCTGTGCTTTTAGGCAATAACATTAGCAAATCCTACGAGCTTCACTCAAAGTGAAACAACATTAGGCAAACTGCCAATCGATGTAGTCGCTCAGATTCTTCTCAGAATTCCTCCATATGCTTGTAGTTTACTGACGGTATCATCCGTCTATTTTGATTGGAGGGGACTGATCAGAAGCAACAGTTTCAGATAGCTAACTGTATCACACAAAGCTAGTAAAGGCGGAGAGAGTGGAACGAGGTAACCGTAGTGAAGCACACAGAGGCACATGATTTGTTTTACCACAGTTCCTTCCTTGTTAAGGGAAGTACGTCTGCGTTGGAAGGGTGGGCGGTACTAATACCACCACACGACAATAGGCCTCACCCTGTTCTCCGATGGATCTCGCCACCAAAGGACTGATCCACCTTCCACTAGTTGGCACCCTTCTAGGCAGGAACCTGTGCCTTTACAACTCTACCACGACACACATCCACAACTGAATTGGAGGCTCCTGTGATGACAAAAAGCTTCCACAAGAACAAATTAATCAATAACCAAAATTGAGATCTAGAGATTTGCAAGAAACACTAGATTAAGAATCCTCCAAGTGAATGGAAGGGAAGTGAAGATCTTGATGGATGCCGATGTAGATCAAAGTCTCCTCCTTCGGTTCCCAAAAGCCCGAAGCTTTTTAGTGGTTGAAGATGGAGATTGCACTTGAATCGATATGAACTGGGCAGAGCTTTTTCGCAGTATCCAAGAGATCTGAAATGGGGATCTGAGAGGCTACTTATAGCCCCACTCGAAAAGCTGCCGTTGGATGATTTGGGGCCCAGATTATCCGACCTAAGTGGGGGCCGGATTATCCAGCCAGGGCAAACATCCGGCCCTAGCTCGAACAATCCGGACAAAAAGTCCGGCCCCCTCCCTACGTGACGCGCCTTAGTTGCCTTTGTCAAAATCCTAGGGGGCGGATTATCCGCCCCTAGGAGGGGCGGATTATCCGGCCCGGGGAAATGCTCCAGCCCTGGCCAGTTAATCCGAAGGAAACTCTGCCCCCATACTTGTAACATCCCAAAACTTAATCCAAGGTTAATCAAGATCAAATCTACCCAATTTAGGGTTAACAAAAACTTTTCCATTTTAAAATCATTAAGCATTCATATGTGTGTGCATTTAAATTAGAAGTTGTTTTGAATTGCCATGTTTGAGTGATCCATTGGTTGTAAAATGATTCTAAGGTGAATTAAACATCATCTAGATCATTCCGAAACAAATCCCAGAGCGCGATCGTCGCCAGCACGCAGCAGACCGCGCCGCGACACCATATCTTGCATGCCGCTCCGCTCCGCTCCGCTCCGCCTCGACACCCACCCTTGAGACCACGGCGGTAGTGCACATGTCGACCTGATCGCCGTGATCGCCGTCGAGCATCGCCTCTGTCTCCAAGAGCGCGCGACGCTCCCGACCAAATGCCACCGCCCCTAGCCTCGCCATAAAGCCGTAGAGGACCGCCAGGAGGCAAGCCACCGTCCGCCTATGCCGCCCATGCTGATAGCCCTCAGATCGCCATCGGTCCCCTCTTCGAGCCTATATAAGGAGGCCTTCCCCAGCCTCAATCGCCACACCATTCGAATCCCCTCTCACTCCCAGTCCTTCCCCACCTCTCGCCGGAGCAGCTTGAGCCGCAGGCCGCCGTAATTTCACCGGAGGCAGCCACAGAAGAGGAAGAGACGCTGCCATCGATTCTGTCCACCTCAGCCCCTGCCGCGACCTCGCCTGAGCCTGCTGTCGCCATCCAGTTCGATCGCCCCCCTCGCTGCACTAGCTGGATCCCTGGTACATCCCCAGTAGACCCCCACCGGCCGTTTAGGGTTCGGTCTCGCTGGCGACGAGTCCGTCGTCGACGATGACTATGGACCGTTGATCTAGGTTCTAATCGTAGCGCCCAGATCGTCCCATACCGTTTCAGGTTTTATGTGTCGCTGACAAGCGGGACCAACCTGTCAGCCGCCCTCTACGCCGCTAAGCGCCACTGGGCTGGCCCATTTCATTTCTCGCGCTGACCCAGTAATTCAAATTAGGATTTTTCTATTTAGGTTTAAACTCAATTCTGTCCCTTAGTTTAAAAATCAATTCAGAGAGTTCTACAAATCCAAATTGAGTGATTCCAATTTTTTTGGAAAGCTACTTTAAATCTATATCCAAGCGCATTGGATTTAAATATTTTAGAGTTAGAGATCTCTCCTAGTAAAAATAACAAGACAGAAGCATTTGCACATTCAAACATTTTTCTAAATTCAACCAAAATAGCTTTTAAGTTGATTCCAACTCTCAGAAATCACATTTAACCATACCTATCTGAATATGTAATAATATTAAGGTTTGCATGTAGTGACTTGGAACTAGTACCAAAATCATGCTATATAGGCATTTCTAGTCACTTTAAATCATTAAATATTAAACTTAAACTTATTAAAATGTGATCCAACATTTAAATAACATTCCCTTATGTTAGAATATGTGGTGATGACATGTGTCCACATGATCCCATATTTTAATTGGAGAATATTAAATCTTAAATAATTTCAATGAGTAGAAATTACTTTTCTCAAATAAAAAGAATGAGGCTAGTTAATTAAACCTTGTGATGCTTGTGATGATAGTAGATCATCATATGTGTGCCTTAGTGTGCTAAGTAGACTAATTAAGTATTGTTTGGTGATTGTGTATCCCGTATGTATTTATAGACGATAGTACCGACCAAGCTTTCGAGGAGGAGGAGTTCTACCAAGAGGAGGATGAAGAAAACTTCAACCACTGCACCAACCAAGGAAAGCCATCATTAAAATTGCAAGCTAACCCTTGCAAGCTAGATAACCTAAGCAAGATGCATTAGGCATGCTTTGGGTTATACCACTTTGATTATTACCTACCCCAAGTTTTATTTACAAGCTTTACTTCCTTACTTTACCAAAGTCCCTTGTTTGAAGGTAGCATAAAAAGTATAAAACTTGACCTATCTAGTTAGATTTAGATGGAATTCTATGGCATGAGATTGATCTTAGCATCCCATATTAGTGAACACTCTTAACCTAGTAGTTTAGAGCTAAACTAGATCTTGAGTCACTTTAGATGTGTAGCATCCCAATTGTCTAACAATTGCAATGCTACGAGCCTAGTCTAGATAATGGCTACTTCAAATATATAATTGTTGCATCATAATTATATCATGCTCATGTCATCATGCCACCTTGCATTTGAGCATCATATAAAACCCTTTTTGTTTTGGTTCTTCTCTCATATGCATTGTTAATTGTATTTGCCTCTTGATATTGTATTTGGTTCTTGATATATTGTTTAATGCCCAAGTTGAGTTGGGGGCATATCTTTTATTCAACTCCACCACCTTTTCTTGCACCACCTTATAATTCCACCATCCAACCAAATATGAGCTTTGCACTTTATTTGGGTTTTACCTCTAGCTCATGTGGGTTGGGATGGATCCAATTCTCTTCCACATGCTCTCATCTTGGCATCATGTTGTTTTCACATTACTGATATATGAGAGCCACATGGCCACCTTTGCATGCCTTGTGAGTGGAACCTTTGTCCTAGATTCCATATGGATTATTTTGGGTTCATGCTCATGTGGGAATATTTTTGGGACTAATAATCATCTAGTGGAATATACACACTAGCAAGTCCCAAATATAATCAAATGTGATCATCTCCATCTACTCCACTTGGAACTTTCTCTTAAATCCTTTTGCTTAGGCCTTACTCCACATTTTGGAATGCATAAGTATAAATGCTATGGGTATTCATTTTTGTTCTCACAAGAGGAAACCTAGCATTTAATGCATTTGCATGGGCCATGCAACCATCACCAACTTTGGTCATCTTTTGGTTTTATTTGAATTCTTGAGTGGTTCATCTCTATCTCTATCCCTCCTTTTGGGCTTGATCTATTTTGATCTTGCTTAAACCTCATCACCATCTCTATCCACCCCATCACCACCTTTTCTTCTTTTCTCTCTTTTGGCTATCTTGTTTGAGCTTGTGTTGATCATGCTTGATCTAGTCAAAAGGAACCACTCCATCTATCTCTCTCTCTTACCCTCTAGCTAAGATCCTCCCTATCATCTACCCCATCATCACCATACCCCCTCTCCTAAACCCTAAACCGAGCATCCCTAGCTCTCACCCCTCTCTCTCGGCCTCTCTCTCTTCTCTCTCCTAGCTGGCCCCACCATGCCACCTAGCTACCCACCCAAGCAAGCCCTAGCCTGAGCCATACCCCCTCTCCCCTCCTACCCTAGCTCTAACCCGAGGCTACTCCTCCCTCTCTCTTTTTTTTCTCTCTATGCCATAGGGGCCCCTCCAGCCCGAGCCTGTCCCTGCCTCCTTGCCCTCGTCGACCCCACCTGGGAGCCTCCCACCTGCCCTGCCCTGGTCCAGCCCGAGCACAAGACGCGTGAAGGAGGAGCAAAAGCGGCCGACGCCACCTTTCCCCTCCACCACGCCAACTAACCTCCCTCCCTCCGTTCCTATCCACTCCCACATCTCTGCTCCCTCTCGGCTCTCCTCTGGCTCTCCAGATCTGGCCGAGGCGCCCTGCCTCTCCCCTCTCTTCTCCATCACTACCGTCCACACCATCGCCGACAACCCTCGGCCTCCTCGTGGCTACACCGTACCAGGCGACGAGCACGACGTGGAGGTGATCGAGGAGTACAAGGACGTGCACCTGCATCGCCTCGAACCCGCCAGCGAGGAGGAGACCTGCACCGCCGCTGCACGCCGGGACGCCCACCGAAAACCCTAGCTCGCTGGGCCTCTGCATCGTCGACGTCCTGCTGCTCGCCGACCCGATCCAACGCCACCGACCTACCCACGGTGAGCTACCTGACCTCCCTGACACGGTCCGCCTCGCCGTGCCGCCCTGACCTCGCCGGACGTTGTCTCACGCGCTGTCTTGCGCAGCGTGGCCGCTCGTCTGCTCGCCGCAACGCTGTACCCTATCTAGGCCCCAACCTCCTTGCGGTCACCAACCCGAGCCACTGCTTGGCCGCCTCCACAGCACGCTAGGTCCTGTGTTGAATCTGCCTACACACCGTCATTCGACGCCAAGACGATCCGTCCGCAGACGCGGTAGAAGATCCATAGTGCACGCGTGGTCGTTTTGCGCATACCCCCCACGTTTTGTTTTGCTTCAACCCGCGATCCTAGAGGTCCCACTAGTCAGCCGCGCCAGCGTTTTTGCAGAGAACCCCCTGGCCTCTAGTAATCTCAACCCGCGCTCCATCTTGGCCCCATCTGTCAGTGCCTGCCCCTTTCGTCGCTGTCACGTGGACCCCGTGGCCGCTAGCCCCACATGTCATACGCTGGGACTAGCTAGCTCGCGGTGAGAAAAGTTTTCAGCGCGCTTGTTGCCTAGTCAGCAGTTGACCCCCCCACCCGAGGATCGTATGCGGATCATGCAGGTATAAAAGGTTTTCTGGATTTCTGTTTATAATTCAAATCTTTTCAAATTGAATTCAAAATCAAATTTAAATCTGTTTTTAAATAACTTTTAAAATACAAATCCAAATAATGCATATAATATATGTTTTCAAATCAGAAAAATATGAGGAATTCAAATATGCCATTCAAAATATATTTTGAACACTTTATTTTCCAAGTTAATTAAAATTACATTAAAATGCCCTTTTTCCTTAATTAATTAATAACTTTTGTTTTATAACTCCAAATTTAACAAATGATATGTCTAAAATGATTAGCTCGACGAGACCTTTCTGTTTATGCACTCCATGTTTTGAATTGCAGCATGCATCATATAAATATAGAGTATACAGCAACTAATATGGGTATAAAATGGGATTAAAACCCCAATAAAATGATTTATTCTTGTATTCCACACCTCACCCATGCCATGCTACTTTATTGCCATGCAAATTGTGCATCATTCATCATGGCATGATTGTTTGCTTGTCGCAGTTATTCATATGCTTGTGCACTTTATTTATGTTAGCCCTTGTTTGTTTGGTTCTTCTTCGAATAGACGCTGAGCAGGGGATATATCAAGAGAACCAGGAGCACTACCCAGATCCTTCTCTCGCTTCAACTGAGCTGCCAGGCAAGCACTACCACATGCTTGCATACATATAGTACCTACTGCCTCTATCTTATTCTTGCATCATTGAGTCGCGATTGCATTAAACTGAATCCCAAGTATTGCATAGCCTTTACTTTTAAACCCCATCGAAGCTTGTTCCTCCATCCCATGAGTCCTTACTACAGGAGTTGCTTGAGCCATGCGAGTCGTAGAACAACATGTGTAGGGTATGTGAGTGTCTGATGGTTAACGAGGTACCTAAACAACTTAACCTGAGTAGTAGTGGGATAACTAATGAAAGTGGCATCGGTGAGCCATATTCGCTATTTGGTTTTTCAGGCTCACTTGTGTCCCGTAGGACCCCGAGTACTTGATTCCTGTTCCTTGAATATTCGCGCTATCCACATCCGGGAGGCTTATGAACCCCCGAGCCGAGATTGATTCATTCTTATTTCTTGGGGCCACAAACTAGTTTGAGGTTTTATTTACTATCTGTACTTATGCCATGCTTCTTGCTTTATTTAAATTGTGCGAGTCTTTGCTGCTTGTCTTTATTTAGGTAAGCGGAGTGTTTTCGGGTTCCCGATCGTTCCCAGCAGCGCAAACCTTGAGGCCGTCTCGAGTCAGCTAACCGTTCTTGGGTAGCTCAATGGGGTGGCCCCTGAAATATTTCTGAATCTGTGATCGCTTTGTGGTGCCTCGTTGGGTTTTGATTTGGTTTTTCGAGGTTGATCGAGTGTGTGTTGCTATTTGTGCACCCTGCAGTGTAAACTTCTGAAAGCCGTGTCCACGGTTATGGACGACTTGGAGCACAGTTTCTCGATCATAGACAAGCATAACTAAAGTACCGCTTTTAATTTGACTAAGTACCTGACTAGTAAATAGTGCAACACTCATGGAATGGGTAATAAAACTGCCAACGGATGGGGGGTTGTTTGTCCGCTTCCTCGTCGGTAAGCGAGGAGGAGGATGGATCTGTTGATATACTATTATAACTATTGTTATTAATTCACGGACGTCCGTCTATCTTTGGTTAGGCGGATGGTTAGCGAGTATCTATAGAATTGCTAGGGTTTATCTTTTGCTGCAATTGCGTCACCCCAGGTTGTGTCCCCTTTAGCGGCATAAAGACTTGCTGAGTACCCCTAGGGTCTCACACGATAAATTATTGGTTCTGAACAGTACATTCGCAAGATGGATACTGGGTGGAAGAGACGGACGATGTGGGCAACGATCATTCGGTGTAGAGATTCCGGGAACAGGGATCCGTGAGATCTGTGGGCGGGATCTGCTTATTTATGGGGCATCTTATGCCGATTTGCTTCTTATCCGTACTCGGATTTTGTCTTCCGCTTCCGCCTGATACTCTGTTGATTGGTGTATGAGGAGATATCCTAAACTATCATATCTATCTAGGATATTTGGATCTTTCCGTATGGCGTTGCTATATTTCCTTTCTTTTTAGATGGAATGGCTCTGATGTACTGTTGTATGGTGGTTTGCATACATACTCATTTGTGTATGTAGTTGATCCCTTCGCTTGCCGATTACGCCGCCCGTTCTTGTCCCGATGTTTGGAAATGGTTGGGACGGCCGAAAGGTCTACCTGTGAGTGGCATTAGGGCCCCACCGTACTATTTCAACCATTTCTGCTCATCCAGGCTTGTAACTAGGAGCGTAATTCACCGAGGTAGTTACAAGATGGGAGTACTTGGTGAAAATGAATTGTGAAAACCTTGGAATGATGAGTCATTCTATTGAGATGTTTTGACATGTGTTGAGAAACACAAATGGTTTATGATGATGAAAATGTTGAGGCAGGATCCTTAACCCTTTGTCAAAACTGATGGTTGGGTTCGGATGCGATACCATTCCAATTTTACCGTACAACCACAATACCTGAATTGGGTAAGGCTTAGCCGGAAGTTTATATGCATTAGTATTAGTTCCCTCGCGGGAGAGGTTTGAGCTGAGGCTACCTCTCAATGTTGTCCACCTATGCAGTGCCCAAGATGACAGATGGTCATGGTTGGGAGGCCATACTCATAGGAGAGGTGCTTATACTAGGGTGTGTAAAGGAAAGGTTATGTTTGATTATCTGCATACTAAGTATGATGATCCAGGGTTATCCTTGACAGAGGTATCGAATCTTGTTGGTGAAAGTGTACCACCTCTACAGAGTGTCAAACTATTCGAATAGCCGCGTCCACGGTTATGGACAGTTGGAGTGGCCATACTGTTCCGTTGTCAGATGTTTTCAAAATGTCTTATGATATAAATGATGAATCTTGACTTGACCACAACAGGTTGTGACTATGACACCAGCTTCCCAACTTAAGTGATTCTAGAAATTTATTTTTCTTTGTTTCTGAACTCAGCTTAGGTTTCAAACTTAACTTTACAAATAAACCTAGTGTTGGCATTTTCCCACTAGCACTACCTTACTTGTTAGTGATAGTTTACGAGTACTTAAAGAGTACTCATGGCTTTTGTCCCTGGCTATTCCTATGGCCAGACTATGAAGGAGACTACCAAGATGAAGGACAGCAAGACGGCTATGATAACTAGGACTATCTTCCATCGCCAGCATTGCCTGTGCCCCTGAAGATGGACCCCACCGCTATGCTTATTATTTTATTCCGCTGCTTCTTGTATTAAGACTGGATCATGAGATCCTTTATTCGTGTAAGACCTTATTATGGTTTGTAATGGATGAGGTGCTGTGATATCCAATCTGTTATGTCTCGCAAAAATGGTAATCCTGGGATTGCAATGTATGTCATAACAGGCATTTGGGATTAAAAATCTGGGTGTTGACAAGTTGGTATCAGAGCCATCCTGACCATAGGAGACCCTAGTCAGAATGGAGGTCCGGACAAAAACTTACTTCAAAACCAAAGTGAGTATTTATGAAAAACTATTCCCTCTCTTACCCTTGGGAATTCATTCTCTCTCAAAAATTCATGTTCCTCCAATTCTTAAATTACTACATAAAATTTGACACACTTGATCACTTCACTAACTTCTCATCCTTAATTCTTATAGATGGAGACTTAGTTCAGCAAGTTATACCAGTTGGGCAACGGAGGCCAGCTGTTCAAAAGGGATCTTGACGCACTATCGGAGTACTTGGGATGCCCGCACCTAGAGTTTCTTGGAGCTCAACTTCCTGGACCCCCAGGAGGAGACTTACAATGGCTAGTCACCGCTGATCTTCGAGGAAGTATAGAAGCACCAACATCCGGGAGAATCCAGTTCTCCGTAAGAGAAAACAACTGGCTAGATGGATTAGCCAGGGAAATGCATGAAGCTCTCGCACGTCTGTGTGCCCTGAGTGTCAACAAAATCCAAGGAACCCGCTTTGTTCACTATGCAAGGCGTGACTTCATGGGAATGCCAATGGAGATGCCAAGTCACTCGGAGTTGAAGCATCAAGTGGAGAACCTTGACTTCTTGCTGTACGACCGCCAGAAGGAATTGGACAATGCTAGGGAGTTCGCCAACCACAACCTTGGCATTGCCGCCCAGAAGGCCCAGACTTTCTCACTGCTTGTCAAGGATCGTCAGTCTCTTTGTCATCAACATGCAAAGAAGGATCGCACTATCGACCGTCTTCGCAAGAAGGTGGCCAACCTCGAGAAGACCATCAAGGAGCAAGAAGCTCAGCTTGCAGCAAAAGAAGAAGAAGAGGAAGGTGAAAACATCCAGGGAGATATGGACTCTTACCTCAGCAATGATGATGACTTTCTGGAGGAGGATGCCGTGGACTTCTACACCGACGATGATGGCTCTGACTTCATCGATGACGAGTAGATGCACTAGAGCACTATCATAGAGTGAGGAATATCGGTCCCAATGTATCGTAGCTTGCAGAATGGTTCTTAAAACCATCTGTTTTCCTTTGATGTATGGTGTGTGTTTGTATCGTGTGCTTTGTTTGAATGAATGAAAAGAAGTTAGTTGCAAAACCTGAGTCAAACTCAAAGTTTTAGATTTGAAACCAAAACCATGAACCTTAGAACTTTCCCTCTTACCCCTTTATCTATCTCAATCTTTAGATGACTCATGGAAAGCCTGGAGGGAGCAACTCATCGCAGGACCCAATGCTGCAAATTATGCAAATGCTGGTTGTACACCATGAAGCAAGCAGGGCAGAGCGCCAGGCCAACTTAGCAACACTGCAGCAGATCGCCCAGATGGCCCAAAACAACCAAGGGCATGGAAATCAGGATCATCAAGGGTCCAAGCTGAAAAACTTCCAGAATACCAATCCCCCAATCTTTAGCACTTCAGAGAACCCACTAGATGCTGATGACTGGTTGCAGACAATGGAGAACAATTTGGAAGTAGCCAGAGTTGATGACAACGAGAAAGTTCTCTTTACACCCACTATTTGGCAGGAGATGCAAGAGCCTGGTGGAACAACATCCGCATGATGAACCATGGTCAAGTGATGACATGGGAAGCCTTCAAAATCAAGTTCAGCCACACCCACGTGCCGAAGGGCCTAGTCACCAGAATGAGGGATGTATTTAGAGAACTGAAGCAAGGCAGAATGACTGTAGTGGAGTACCATGACAAATTCCTGTCGCTTGCTAGGTATGCACCTGATGAGATCAACATGGAGGCCAAGAAGAAGGAGAGATTCCTGAACGGACTGCATGATGAGATGCAGACTATCCTCGTCAACATCCGCTTCGAGGATCTCGAAGATCTAGTCAACTCTGCCATTCAGATGGAAGGGAAGATTAACCAGGCAAACGACAACCGCAAACGTCGTGTGATGCACCAAGCTGGATCCAACAGTCACCAGAAGTACCGTCCCAACCCGTCTATGGGATATGCACCAAGGAACAACGGACCCCCAATGTCTCGCCCAAGCTACCCCAACCATAGCGGAGGCAATTTGAAGTCCAGAGGAAGAAATAATAACCCCGACAACACAAGCAATTTCAACCGTGCATCTCCCAAGAGCAACAACAACAACACTGCACCAAGAACTGGAAGCAATGCTGTACCCGTCGTAGCTAAAGAAAAGTCTCAGATCACTTGTTTCGAGTGTGGAGTGAAGGGTCACTATTCAAATGAGTGCCCCAAGAAGACTGCCGCCACTGCCAATGTGAATGCCCCAGCTCAACAGCAGCGTCGTGTTCAACCAGGAAGAAGATTTGCCCCAGGGAACCCTCACAACCGCAACGGCCGTCTCTTCCACATGAACGCCGAAGAAGCCCAAGAAGTGCCAGATGTAGTGTTGGGTATGTTTTCTGTCAACTCAGTTTTAGCAAGAGTGTTGTTTGATTCTGGAGCATCACACTCATTTGTCACCGAAGAATTTGCATGCACTAGTAAGATTCACCCAACCAATTTGAAGAATTTCATGATAGTTCAAATCCCCGGTTCAACTACAAAAGCTAGAAAAATTTGCAAAGCTGTGCCTATCAGAATACATGGGATAGATTTTTATGCTAATATAATAGTACTTGGAACCAAAGGATTGGAAGTAGTACTAGGTATGGATTGGATGTCAAAGCATAAAGGACTAATAGACTGTGCTAAGAAAGCCATCACCATGACCAGTAGTTCTGGAGTAATAGTAAAGCATATATCTGAAACCTTACCCTGTCAATTCAAGTGCAACAAGAGTCTAGCCCTACCCACCATAGACCAAGTCAGAGTAGTCTGTGAATACCCCGACATATTCCCAGATGAATTGCCAGGCATGCCCCTGGATAGGGATATTGAGTTCATTATCGAACTAATCCCCGAAACCGGACCAATAGCCTAGAGACCCTATAGCATGAACCCCTCAGAGTTAGTAGAATTGAAGAAGGAGTTGAATGCTATGTTAGCAACATGCTTGATTCAACCAAGCGCATCGCCATGGAGATCACCAGTGTTATCTGTCGACAAGAAAGATGGAGGCAACCGTTTGTGCACCGATTACAGAAAGCTGAATGACATCACCATCAAAAACAAGTACCCACTGCCAAAGATAGAGGATCTATTTGATCAGTTGACTGGTGCCCAAGTATTCTCAAAGATTGATCTTAGGACTGGTTATCACCAACTTAAGATTCGTGAAACAGATATTCCGAAGACCGCCTTTACTACTCGTTATGGATTATACGAGTATACGGTCATGTCTTTTGGATTAACCAATGCCCCTGCTTATTTCATGAATCTCATGAATAAGATCTTTATGAATTTCCTAGATAAGTTTGTTGTTGTGTTTATCGACGTTATCCTTATCTACTCCAAGTCAGAAGAAGAGCATGAGCAACATCTGAGAATCATCCTAGAAACCCTGAGAGAGCATCGGTTATATGCCAAGTTTAGCAAATGTGAGTTTTGGCTGAAAGAAGTAGGATTCCTAGGACATATTGTGTCTGCCGGAGGAGTCTCTGTTGATCCCACCAAAATTAAAGATGTCGAAGAATGGGAAGCCCCAACCACTCAAACCCAAGTCCGTGCATTTCTCGGATTAGCGGGATACTACCGCAAGTTCGTAGAAGGATTTTCGAGCATCACCAGACCCATGACCCAATTGTTGCAGAAGGACAAGAAGTTTGAATGGACCGACAAATGTGAAGCCAGTTTCCAAGAACTGAAGAAGGGATTGATTTCAGCCCCAATATTGATCATGCTAGATATCAAGAAGCCGTTTGATGTATATTGTGATGCATCCAAGATTGGCCTCGGATGTGTATTGATGCAAGAAGGCAAAGTCATCACTTATCTGTCTCGACAACTGAAGCAGCATGAGTAGAACTATCCGACCCATGATCTTGAGTTAGCAGCCATAGTTTTGGCATTGAAGACATGGCGTCACTATCTTATGGGTAATCGTTGTGAGTTTACTCAGATCACAAGAGCTTGAAGTATATTTTCACTCAGAAGGAGCTGAATATGAGGCAATGGAGATGGATAGAGTTAATCAAGGATTATGACTTTGACATTCACTATCATCCCGGCAAAGCCAATGTGGTAGCAGATGCTCTTAGCAGATTGCCGTGTAGGTTAAGCACCATGATCAAGGAGAAGCAACCCAATTTGTATGAGGAGTTGGAGCAGTTTAGAACTGAGCTTGTTAGCAAAGGTTTTTTAGCTAGCATTGAACTTCCACCCACTTTGATTAGCCAAATCAAGGAAGCCCAGAAGGGAAATGAAAGTATCGACGGAATCAAACGTCGTATTGGCACAGGAAAGGTACCTGGATTCATCGAAGACGAAGAAGGAGTTCTGTGGTACAAAGGATGTATCTGTGTGCCTGCAGATTCGGAGCTGAAGCAAGTTATCATGAAGGAAGCTCATGATACTCTTTATTCTATCCACCCCAGAGGAACAAAGATGTATCAAGTTTTGAAAGAGCAATTTTGGTGGCACAAGATGAAGAGAGAAATCAGAAGCTACATCACCAAGTGTGACATCTGTCAAAGAGTCAAAGAAGAGCATCAGAGACCTGCAGGACTGTTGCAACCATTGCAGATTCCGGACTGGAAATGGGATTCTGTCGAAATGGACTTTATCACTGGCTTGCCTACTTCTAGTAGGGGAAATGACTCAATCTGGGTCATCGTTGATAGACTGTCCAAGGTAGCTCACTTTATACCTATCAAGACTACCTATCAGAGTTCGAAGCTAGCAGAGTTGTACATTTCTAGAATTGTTAGTCTGCATGGAACCCCCAAGGCCATAGTATCAGATCGAGGAACCCAATTTACCTCAAGATTTTGGTAGAAAGTCCAAGAAGGATTAGGAACCAAGTTGAATTTCAGCACCGCTTATCACCCGCAAACCAATGGACAGACTGAAAGAGTCAACCAGATCCTAGAAGATATGTTGAGAGCTTGTGTGTTAGAGTACGGATCAAAATGGGAAGACTGCCTGCCTTTCACAGAATTCTCATACAACAACAATTATCAAGCCAGTTTGCAAATGGCACCATTGGAGTTCCTATACGGAAGAAAGTGTCATACCCCTTTGAATTGGTCGCAAGTAGGAGAGAGTCAGATCTTTGGACCTGACATTCTCCGAGAAGCCGAAGAGAAGGTTCACAAAATCCGTGAGCACCTCAAGACCGCCCAATCCAGACAGAAGAGTTATGCTGACAAGAGAAGGAGAGACCTGATGTTCAATGTCGGAGATTTTGTGTATCTCAAGGTTTCGCCATTGAAGGGAACGCAGCGCTTTAGTCTAAAAGGAAAGTTAGCCCCTAGATATATCGGACCCTTCAAGATTCTACGCCGAGGAGAAGTATCGTATCAATTGGAACTGCCAGAAGAGATGTCAGCCATCCATAATGTGTTCCATATCTCGTTACTTCGCAAATGCCTAGAAGTGCCGGAGAAGACTGAAGTATTCAAGAACATCGATTACCAAGCTGTTGATATCAACAAGGATCTGACATATCATGAAGTGCCCATCCGTATCTTGGAGGAAGCTTACAGAACCACCAGGACCCGGAGTATCAAATTTCTCAAGGTTCAATGGAGCAACCATACCGAAGAAGAAGCCACTTGGGAGCGGGAAGATTACATTAGGACAGAGTTTCCAGATCTCTTTAGTTCCTAGTTTTCTTTCGTAAATCTCGGGACGAGATTTTGTTTAAGGGGGTAAGGTTTGTAACATCCCAAAACTTAATCCAAGGTCAATCAAGATCAAATCTACCCAATTTAGGGTTAACAAAAACTTTTCCATTTTAAAATCATTAAGCATTCATATGTGTGTGCATTTAAATTAGGAGTTGTTTTGAATTGCCATGTTTGAGTGATCCATTGGTTGTAAAATGATTCTAAGGTGAATTAAACATCATCTAGATCATTCCCAAACAAATCCCAAAGAAAAAGAAATCAAAAAGAATAAAATAAGCAAATGGTCATTTTTGCCATTTTAATCATCTAGCCTACTTTGGCTATTCCTAGAACTCAAATCTTAATAGAAACAATTGTGGATCTTTGCACCCCTTGCTAGTACAAGTAGTGATGTACCAAGGCCCACTTTGTTTCATCCCAAAAACTTTCAAACACTAAATTTAAATGACATTTGAAAATTGAATCTAGTGTATGTATCAAGATCACATTAATTCAAAACCCCCTCAAATGAACTCCATTTCAAAAACCCAAGCACACCTAGAAGCTTAAGCATAAGTTACATCACTCCACCAAAAATCAGCTCAAAATTCAAACATTTTGTTCTTGCGGCCATTTGATCGAACAGGTGGCAGGCCATATTTTTCTGCCTAACTTTTGCTGTTTGATGATCAATGCGTTGTCGAGTTTTTGACCCCCATTTGGTTCCCCTGTCTCCCCTAGACCCGACCAAGTCCTCACCGGCCTACCCCTTAGCTTGGAGCAGTAGTGGCACGCCGCCCGTTTTTGGTCACTGCCGATCGAACGTGGGCAACGCTCCACAGATCACGCCATGCCGTTCCAGCACCACCACTAGCTCCGCCCAACCCTACTGCACTCCCTTGTCCACCCCTCGATCAACCCCAGCCCCTGGACCTCCCCAGAGCACCACCGCCCTTTCTCTCTGTGCCATGCGTAGCGCACCCCAGAGCGCGATCGCCGCCAGCACGCATCAGACCATGCCACAACACCATATCCCGCACGCCGCTCCGCCTCGACACCCACACCCTGCCAGACACGGCCGTGCACCGCCGCGCGACCTACAGTCGCCGTGATCGTCGTCGAGCATCGCCTCTGCCTCCCAGAGCGCGCGACGCTCCCGACCAAATGCCACCGCCCCTAGCCTCGCCATAAAGCCGTAGAGGACTGCCCGGAGGCAAGCCACCGTCAGCCTACGCCGCCCATGCCGATAGCCCTCTGTATCATCGTCACCGACGAGCTCGTCGTTGCCCCCTCGGTCCCCTTCTCGAGCCTATATAAGGAGGCCTTCCCCAGCCTCAATCGCCACACCATTCGACTCCCCTCTCACTCCTAGTCCTTCTCCACCTCTCACCGGAGCAGCTCGAGCAGCAGGCCGCCGGAATTTCACCGGAGGCAGCCGCAACAGAGGAAGAGACGCTACCGTCGATTCCGTCCACCTTAGCCCCTGCCGCGACCTCGCCTGAGCCCACCGTTGCCGTCCAGTTCGATCGCCTGCCTCGCCGCACTAGCTGGAGCCCTGGTACATCACTAGTAGACCCCCACCGGCCGTTTAGGGTCCAGTTTCACCGGCGACGAGTCCGTCGTCGATGATGACTGTGGACCGTTGATCTAGGTTCTAATCGTAGCGCCCAGATCATCCCATACCGTTTCGGGTTTTATGTGTCGCTGACAAGCAGTACCAACCTGTCAGCCGCCCTCTGCGCCACTGAGCGCCACTGAGCCGGCCCATTTCATTTCCCGCGCTGACCCAGTAATTCAAATTAGGATTTTTCTATTTAGGTTTAAACTCAATTCTATCCCTTAGTTTAAAAATCAATTCAGAGAGTTTTACAAATCCAAATTGAGTGATTCCAATTTTGTTGGAAAGCTACTTTAAATCTCTATCCAAGCGCGTTGGATTTAAATCTTTTAGAGTTAGATATCTCTCCTAGTAAAAATAACAAGACAGAAGCATTTGCACATTCAAACATTTTTCTAAATTCAACCAAAATAGCTTTTGAGTTGATTCCAACTCTCAAAAATCACATTTAACCATACCTATCTGAATATGTAATAATATTATGGTTTGCATGCAGTGACTTGGAACTAGTACCAAAATCATGCTATATAGGCATTTCTAGTCACTTTAAATCATTAAATATTAAACTTAAACTTATTAAAATGTGATCCAACATTTAAATCACATTTCCTTATGTTAGAATATGTGGTGATGACATGTGTCCACATGATCCCATATTTTAATTGGAGAATATTAAATCTTAAATAATTTCAATGAGTAGAAATCACTTTTCTCAAATAAAAAGAATGAGGCTAGTTAATTAAACCTTGTGATGCTTGTGATGATAGTAGATCATAAAATGTGTGCCTTAGTGTGCTAAGTAGACTAGTTAAGTATTGTTTGGTGATTGTGCATCCCGTATGTATTTATAGACGATAGTACCGACCAAGCTTTTGAGGAGGAGGAGTTCTACCAAGAGGAGGAGGAAGAAAACTTCAACCACTGCACTAACCAAGGCAAGCCATCATTAACAATGCAAGATAACCCTTGCAAGCTATATAACCTAAGCAAGGTGCATTAGGCATGCTTTGGGTTATACCACTTTGAATATTACCTACCCCTAGTTTTATTTCCAAGCTTTACTTCCTTACTTTACCAAAGTCCCTTACTTGTTTGAAGGTAGCATAAAAAGTATAAAACTTGACCTATCTAGTTAGATTTAGATGTCATTCTATGGCATGAGATTGATCTTAGCATCCCATATTAGTGAACACTCTTAACCTAGTAGTTTAGAGCTAAACTAGATCTTGAGTCACTTTAGATGGGAGTACTTGGTGAAAATGAATTGTGAAAACTTTGAATGATGAGTCATTCTATTGAGATGTTTTGACATGTGTTGAGAAGCACAAATGGTTTATGATGATGAAAATGTTGAGGCAGGAGCCTTAACCCTTTGATAAAACTGATGGTTGGGTTCGGATGCGATACCATTCCAATTTTACCGTACAACCACAATACCTGAATTGGGTAAGGCTTAGCCGAAAGTTTATATGCATTAGTATTATTTCCCTCGCGGGAGAGGTTTGAGCTGAGGCTACCTCTCAATGTTGTCCACCTATGTAGTGCCCAAGATGATAGATGGTCATGGTTGGGAGGCCATACTCATAGGAGAGGTGATTATACTAGGGCGTGTAAAGGAAAGGTTATGTTTGTTTATCTACATACTAAGTATGATGATTCAGGGTTATCCCTGATAGAGGTATCAAATCTTGTGGTGAAAGTGTACCACCTCTGCAGAGTGTCAAACTATTCGAATAGCCGCGTTCGCGGTTATGGACAGTTGGAGTGGCCATACTGTTCCGTTGTCAGATGTTTTCAAAATGACTTGTGATATAAATGATGAATCTTGACTTGACCACAACAGGGTTGTGACTATGACACTAGCTTCCCAACTTAAGTGATTCTAGAACTTTATTTTTCTTTGTTTCTGAACTCAGCTTAGGTTTCAAACTTAACTTTACAAATAAACCTAGAGTTGGCATTTTCGCACTAGCACTACCTTACTTGTTAGTGATAGTTTGCGAGTACTTAAAGAGTACTCATGGCTTTTGTCCCTGGCTATTCCTATAGCCAGACTATGAAGGAGACTACCAAGATGAAGGACAGCAGGATGGCTATGATAACTAGGACTATCTTCTATCGTCAACATTGCATGTGCCCCTGAAGATGGACCCCACCGCTACGCTTATTATTTTATTCCGTAGCTTGTTGTATTAAGACTGGATCATGAGATCCTTTATTCGTGTAAGTCCTTATTATGGTTTGTAATGGATGAGGTACTGTGATATCCAATCTATTATGTCTCGCAAAAATGGTAATCCTGGGATTGCGATGTATGACATAACAGGCATCTGGGATTAAAAATCCGGGTGTTGACAATACTGCACGACGCGCCTTGTTGACTTCGCCAAAAACCTTGGAGGGGCGGATTATCTGGCCTCCTGGCGGGGTGGATTATCCGGCCTGGGTGAATGCTCTGGCCCTGGCCGATTAATCCGGGGAGATACTTTGCCTCCCATACAGCTCGACGCGCCTTGTTGGCATTGGCGATATTGGTAGGGTGGATAATCTGCCCCTTGGTAGGGGCGGATAATCCACCCCCAAAACTTTGCACACTAAACACACAATTAAATAATCCTTGACATTGTTATCTAACACACAAAATACTTGGGATCATAAATGTTCTTTCAATCTCCCCTTTTTGGTGTTAGATGACAATACTAGGATTTGCAATATAGCCCTACTAACACATCATTCCAAGGATAAAAAGGACTCCCCCTACATGTATGCATATTTTAAGTTTGCATTTGAATACAAATGCACACACATAGGCTCAGTACCTTTTCATGAATTAGAAGCTAAGGAACAAATGATGAGTTAGGGAGAGAGATGTACCACCACCAAAATGAAGTCCTAAATAAGATAATGATAGATACTTTTGAAGAAACCCCATATTGAGACTTCCAAGAATAAAGATATAACAATACATCCACATAGATAATTCTAGAAATCAATGTGATAAATCCATAATGATAAATCCATAATGATGAATCCATAGTCTCATGACACAAGATGGACCAACATAGTCTCACACAAACAAACCAAATAGCAATTAGGAGAGTTCAACGCTAAATGGGCACAAGCAAGAACAAAGAAAAAATGATAAAATGATAAAATTCCAAATGTGCTTGTGCCTGACTGATACCTTCGATCCGGATTACGGATGTAGTGTAGCTTCTTTTTCCCTAGTAGACCTAGGTTATCAAATCCTCGGGAAGCGAATGCATAGTGAAGTTACTCTAACGGACCTTTAGGAGTTTTAGAATTCCTTTTGTGTTTTTACCGGACCAATAGCTTGCCTCTTTTGTTGTTGTCGATGATGGAGAGAGAGGGCCTAGGGCGTTCGGTTTCACCTATAGCTGTGCAAAACATCTAATGGGAATAAAAGATAGAAATAAAGTATGCATGTACTTGTTAGAGCAAGAAAAAATATATGTGGGCAGTGCATCCATAATTGCTATTGCCTCCACAACTGCTTATAGCAATAACCTATCAGTCTCATCCATAGAAGAAAGAGAACTAATGATATGCATAGTGATGTCACCGTTAATCCCAAGTAAATCCCTCACATACAGCCGTAGTACCCCTTCTATCACTAGGGTTCCCAACCTGCAGATCAATCATTACTCATACTCCCTATACCTGGCTCAACCCTCGGGGTCTTGGGTACCTGACAAGTCCTTAGATTGAGGCAAGAGAGGATACACTAATCATCATGTCATACAAACTAATACACGATCCCATATATGATAAATAACATGCACAAACGCTACATGGCTAGGACGAAGCCCTTAGCCCAAGGAGAATTACTCACACATAGAGATGAGATCAACAATCTCCAACATTGTAATGAAAATCATAAGATTGATAGCAATAGTCTTACAATGTCGCCAATCGAAGAAGAGATCCACTATTACTAGTGGTGGAATATGGCTATGGAGATGGAGAAGGGTTTTGAGATCTGGAGTTGGCTGGTGATCTGTGGCAGAGACTTTTGGCGAGGTATGGCTTATTTTCTCGTTGCCCGAGGCTTATTTATATAGGGGTCCCTTCACGAAAGTTGTTCTGTTTAACCTAACGCTAGCGGCGCCAACTATATGACCGGATCTATATGGCCAAAATTTTTCTCGGGTCGTATAGTTGGTCGTTAAAGCGTCTTCCTCCGCTTTATGGCTCCTGGTTTCTTCTGGTTGTTGGAAATCTTGTATCTTTGACTTTAATGTAGTGATTCCCATCTTCAAACGACATTATCTGTGCAGAAAAATATAAAAGAAAGGATTGCATACTCCTCTGAATATTAGCCATTAGTGGCAGGGTTTAGAGAGATATTTCATCAAAAATATGAATAATATCCAGTTTAAATGTGGACGTAGATGGCTATATTTCAGAGCCATCACTGACCCATGCAAATCCCCTCCACACCTACTAGAACTACTTCCCCCCCTTTGGCATCAGAATGCCAAAAAAGGGAAAAGAGTGATGCTAGCATCCCTAGAGATCACTCCTCATCCTCATCCTCGTCCTCGTCATAGGCACCCTCATCATCATCATCCTCCTCCTCATCATCCTCATCATTAGTGGATGGCGGAGTAGGCTCTCTAGGAAACAAGTGACACTCGAGCTCACCATAGTTGGTGCCTGAAGTGTTCCACTGAGCATACAAAGTAGGAGATGCCTTGGTAGGAGGAGGTCCCGAGGCTCCAGAGACATGGTGGAGAATAAGATACTGAGTGTGAGCCAAGTCGTGAAACTGACGATACGCCTCATACTGCCCCTTGTGGGTGTCAACTCCCATGCAAAGAATGTTACGCTGGAACCAGTTGAGTTGCTTCACTTCCCTGGCAATAGATGGCACCGGGGGCCTCCTCCCACTCACCCTAGCATCTCCCATAAAGGATCCAGGAGCTGTGGAGGGGTGAGAGGTCTTCCTAGTCTTGTAGATCTTCTTGACTTTGTGAACACCATCAAGATTGTCACCGAAATCCTCATGTGGGAGCATATGCTTGATGAGAATCATGATGTAAGGGGCATACAGAATAGAGAGCCTATTGTACATAGCATAAGTCATCTTAGGGAAGATGAAATCCATCACATCCAACTTGTAATCCACATCAGAGTCTTCAGACGAGGCAACCTCAAAAGCAAATCCCAATAGCTGAACAAGGTGACCACGAATACTATCATTGTTGCCCTCACTCGGAGTAATGCAATCACGTAACATGTCAACCAACTGATCATAAAGTGGAGAGAGACTAGCAACCTTACCAACAACACCATTGGGACCACATCAGAGAAGTGTGTTCTTGTTGGGATTGATAGCTCAAATGATGCGATACCCACAGGAATGATCATGGCTAGCAAAGGAGTAACCAAGAACCTCTGCAAACGTGTAGAAATCAGACTCCAGATAGGTTTCGCCTGTCATCCACTTCATGGTGCGACGTTCATCCCCACACACCATGAGAGTGGAGAAAAACTGCTTTACCACAGAAGTATCATAAGAACACTGGAGCTCCATGAGGTTATGCGGCCCCATCTTCTCAGCCACAGCCAAAGCATGAGCAATTTGAGGCAAATGACCAGTCTCGGTCAGATTGATAGGACGCATGGGACGAATCTTCAGGAAATCATAAACATCATAAAAGATAAACTTGTGGCGAGCACACCAAAAGTGGGGGTCCCCAAGCTCCTCATCAATATCAGCCTTCACATAGAGGTCACGCTATCGGATACCTGAGTACGAGATGATGTCCATTTCCTTGTAGTTGAACCTAGGATGCTTGCTCTTCTTCTTGGAACCAACCTGAGTCGTTTTGTCCTTCTTATCCCTTTCTGCCATCCTAGCAGCCTCTCATTTCTACCTCCTCAACTCAGCCTAGTCAAAAAGAACCCCTTCTTCGTTGGACCTGAAATAGCGAGCACGAGGACGACACTTGTATGTCTAAGATATCCCATGAGAGACATCTGTGAAGTGAATGAGGTAGATAGCAAGTAGATAAGAACACACACAAGTCCACGAGGAGTGTTAAACATAGTAGGGTAACAACCACGAGTCAATCATATGTCAAACCGGAATCTAAGATCAACTGTAGCAGGTGCAAACCGTCCATGCCAGATAATCCGGCTGTGCTAGGGGCGGATAATCCAACCGGCCAGATAATCCAGCCTAGTTGTGGGGTGGATAATCCAGCCATGGTGAAAAGTTGCAGATCATCTCAGATTCACAGTTTAGACACAGATCGGGCAGCGTGGTTGCTAGCCTACGATGTCTAACAAGCAATGGAGAACAATAGCACTTCCTGGACTGAGTTCCAACCAACAAACAACAACATCTATACAAAGATGAGAGTGAGGGATTTTACCCTCACTCATTGGAGGAAGAACTCGGAGGAGAAGGTACCTGGAGGGTGAATCCTACACTCCTTGAGAACCCCTGAACCATATCACACAACACTTCATAGACACTCTCTTGCTTTAGTTTACGTTTGTTATTTACTTTGTTCTTGTTTACTTTAGCACTTATTCAAACATACTCTTTTTACACCATTACTTGGAATTGGAGATAACCTACAAGTACTCTCTAGTGAATAGTAATGAGGGGGGTAAATACTTTACCAATAGCTCTTTGTGGGATCGATACTCTTATTTGGAAACTAGCTACAATTGATCTGTGCACTTGCAGTTATCAAGCTATTTTCTAGCGCCGTTACGGGGGAGCTAAGCACTTTTGGTCTTTGTTCTTAGTTGCTAATTTATTGTTGCTGTACTAAAGGTTGTTTACGAGTTTCCAGTTATTTTTGTTTATTGCTTTTTACTACTTTTACTTATTTGAAAAGAACAAAAAAAATTATAAAACCAAAAACACATAAAAATTTATAAAACAAAAACTATGAAAACATTTGCTACTAATCATGTCTTCCGAGATTGCTATTTTTGAACAGATGAAGCTCGTATTAGAGGAGAAGAAAGTTGGAACTTTTGGATATTATATTACGAGGTAAAAGGTATTAGAAGAATGGGTGAATTGGTTGAAAGGCTATTCATCCACATTATGTACCTCGTACAATTTTACTTGTGAAGACTGTGGATCCAAAGATCATTTTAATTATCAATGTAAGAATAATACCGTTGATATCAGATTAGCACTTTATAATGGGAATCATGAATTCTCTGCTAATATGGAGGTTTATGAGAGAGTACTTTTTACCGGTTGTTGTGAGTTGCTAGCTCACATGAGTGATATAAAAAGAGAAGATGAAGTACTCGATAAGATCTATGGAATAGTATACCTTATATACTCTTATTGTATTGATAACTTTGGTGATGATGCATTAGTGATTCCTCACAAGCGGATAGCCACGGAAGAGACTAACATTTTGCAAGACTCACAAAATAAAGAATAAGAGGATATACACCACAGCGAAGATACTATTGCCACTGGTATGGATTTGTTTAACTTGTATGATCTGTTAGATGGTTGTGCAAAATCATTTTGTAATTCATATCATGAGATTTGTGATAAATGTATGGCAGCTGGCCACCTTAGTTTTCAATGTTCCATTACTCTTGAAGAATCCCTAGTATCTTACACTAGATTTGAAATCTTAGAGTACTTGGTTTATAAAGGTGTTCATGATCTACTCTCAAAAGATTCAATCATGAGAAAGAGTAGTGATAGTATGCTTCATATGAAACTTACCAACTTGTTACCAATGTTACAATCTTATTGCCAAGAATGTCTTAGTGATAATCCACTTGTGGTAGAGAGTAACGCACGGTCTAAAACCGTAGTGCCTGAAGATGACCATTTGCAGGAACCACAAGATAAAGAGGAGGAACAACAAAAAGGAGATGTTGACAAAGATTGGCACACTATAAATACTACATTTGTTTATGATTCCTCTCTCTCTAGTAATGATTCTTATAATGCTAAAATGGATTGTAATTTATCTATGGAGGCCTTGTTCCTAGACACTCCTGAGGAGAGCATTGCTAATGATGAACTAGAGATAGAACGTTGCTATGAATCTTTCGATGCTAATATGTAGGGACCTAATTTACTCCCTGTTGCAAAGGAAGAATATTATGAAGTGTTCCCATATAATGGTAACCAAGGTAAAAGTTTAATAATTATATTTCCACCTCTAATCCTTTCGCTGCAGCTACATAAGAAGGCGTGCTCACCATACTTGGTGCATCCATGCTCGCTTGGAAGCAAGAACTTATTCATCTATATGATGCCGATGCACTGCAACAGGGTACGACTTTGACTGTACTCTACTATGAGATGCTCCATCCCTTTGCTGGAGGTAAGTAGCATTACACCTTGAATTGATATCCCCTTGGACCTAGGTGGATGATTTAATGGAGCATCTAAGCTTGGCTTTATGGCTTTAAAGAAAGCGCTTCCCGGGAGGCAACCTGGAAGTTTTTAGGTGTCTTTCTTAAGTTTGTGTCTTGAGTCTAGTTGCATTCATGTTGCATTAGCACTTGTATATATATGCATGATTTCCTATTAGAGTTGGCTTGGGACTATTTTCAAAAGGTAGAATTGCTTGTTCATCTAATCATGTGTTGCATATCTTGGTTAAATATTCTCAACAAAAATAAATGTTTGCTCTGTTTGGATGCTAGACTAATGTTTCAAGTCCTTAGTATAATTTTTGGAGAAACATAACTTGTTCAGGTGCTCACAGTGAGCTTAATGAGCAGCAGTACGGGCGGACCCGTCTGTACCGCGTGCCCGTACCGCTCATGTGACAAATCAGAAGAAGCAGAAAATTCTCCAGGGAGGCGACTTCAAGCTTAACGAGCATCGATATGGTGGAACGCGTCCATACCATACCTACCTTGTTACCATGCAAAGGAAACATGAAGACGACCCAGGGGCTATAATGACCACCTGTATGGGTGCATCCCGCCCGTACCACCTAGTCATACAAACTTCGACGGAACTCTTCAGAAAAGGAGAGAGATAAGATGAGGTGCAGTATGGGTGGAGTCCGTCCATACGACGCGCCCATACCAAGGAGCAGCATCACGCAACAAGAGTAGGGACAGATACAAAAAGGTTATAACCCCTCCCGACGAGGGTTTAACTCATCAATGCCCATTGTTATGGACTTGGGTTTTGGATAAGGAGGGAGCGCTAGAGGCATCAATCGGCTAGCAAACAAGCACATAGGGACGCAAGGTTTACCCAGGTTCAGGCCTCGTAGAGGTCCCTACTCCTGCTTGTTCGCTCTTGGAATTATTGAAGGAATCGAAGATTACAGGGGTGCACAGATGCAATCCGGCGATGGTTGTGGAAACTAGGGCTGTGTTCGTCCTCCTCGCCGCCCCTCCTAGCCTTTATATAGATAGGCTAGGTCTCAGGTAGCAGGTCGAGTCGGTTACAGATTAGGCTTTGTCCCTTTAAACTTTCTATCTTAAACTTCGTGTTATGCTACAAGCAATCAGAGTCTCTGTGGGTCACTCGAATCCTGTATTGGGCCCTGGTAACACTGTGGGCTTCCATCATATCTGGGCCATATATACCAAGCTTGAGTACCTACAGGGTATGCCCACGTTAGTAGCCCCCGAGTGTCCACTCGAATCGCAGATTCGAGTGGAGACTTTATGAAGTCTTTCGAGTGCATGGCTGAGCATATTTTCGAATGCTTTGGCTAATGTCACATGGATTGTTGATATACGTGCCTGATTCTTTCGATGTATCAGGATCAGTTAACTGCCTTAGGGCAAAACAATGTAATCTACTCAAACTCGAGTCCTCAGACTCGAATTGGGAAAAGTGGTGGTGTAATTCGACTCAGGCCGTGGAGGTCTTACAGGAGTCGACTTACAGTATGTAAATGTGAGTAGTCGACGCGTCTGTCAAGGCATAGTCATCGCACCTGTAGGCACGGATATTTTTATGGTAGTGCATAGCAGATGCGTTGCCAGGCCTTATTCAGGTCTTACCTTCACGCTGTAAGCGCTACATCCAAATTTTGGTCATCGCGTAGATGATTCGGGTGGCCCAGGAGACGTAATCTCTTTGCAGGGAAAATATGAGGCTGAGTCACTACAGTATTCGAGTGTGGATGTTACCAACACACAATATGATGTACAAGAAAATAATCATAGGGTGCATGACCTCTAGCCAATAACACGGCAAGAGGTGGACGGCAATGAAATTGAGGGTAATGACAACAAACAGCGCTCCCTATGGGAGTAGCCCCCGAGTGCCTATTCGAGTCGTTGACTCGAATGGGGACTAAAAACATTTTGCGACTACTTTCGTCTTGTTTCAGCCAAATGTGCTTCTACCGCTCCTTATGGGAGTAACCCGTAATTCACAATCGAATCGTTGATTCAAGTGATGGTTTTATGTGAAGCTTGTACACCTGCATAAAAATTCTTTTGGGTGCACGGCCAGCGCTCCTGTTAGGAGTAGCCCCCGAGTGCTTGGTTGAGTCGAAGACTCGAGCATGGACTAAAGTAGTCAAAATGTTCTTCTGCTGGAATTGATGACATCAGTGCTGACGATGTGATGTCTTCAGATGCCCGCGTGAGTGGCTTTGACGGGACGTGACGAGCGGTGGGTCCTACTATCTGACTTTGATTTGATTGGGCGTGCGTAATCTTTTGTTTTAACTACGTCTCCTTGATTTCCGTGCATAATGGGAGTAGTGGGGGACGGTTTGCATTTTACCCTTGCCACACGTCAGTGCCGATGTGCACCACACGTCTGGTAGGTTTGTACTGAGTGTTGGATGTCATCTGCTAGATGGTTAAGTAGGGATACACCGTGCGGTAATTCCCCACATCTCCTCTTCTTGCTCGCACTTCCTCCGCCATTATTGTTCTTCTGCTCCTTTGCGCACCTCTTCTCCGTGGCGCTGGACCAGCTGCGTATCTTCCCCAGTTACTTCTCCGTTCACATCGCCATCGCAAGATGGGCAAGAAGAAAGGAGGTTCTGCCGCGGGATGTACGGCTGCCATTGTCGCTGCCATGAAGAAGGGAGGTGCCGCCACCGTGGGCACCAGCGCCGCCAGCATTGGGAATAAGAAGGGCGCAGGGACTCGCGTCACCAATGGGTCTTGGCACCCGTCCATCATCAAGCCCGTGGAGTTGTTCAATCTCTGTCAAGATGGAGCACTTCCTCTCGCAGAAGACGACTCCCGTGTACCTGGTGAGGAGGTAATTCCCGTTCCTCCTCTAGGTTTTCGGGTGATGTTCCTTGAGTTCATCATCCGCGGTCTCTCTCTTCCCTTGCATCCTTTTGTCAGGGGTCTTCTTTGTTTCTATGGGCTCCAGCTGCACCAGCTGTCCCCAAACTCGATTCTCCACATCACTTGCTTCATCACACTTTGCGAGTGTTGGCTCGGAATCGAGCCACACTTTGGTATCTTTAAGAAGCTTTTTAAGCTCAAATGTCAGTCGGCGTCTGGTTTGGTAGTCTATGATGTAGGAGGCTACGAAATCCACGTCAACTCCTCCGCCACTTACTTTGACATCAAGCTCACCGCGTCTGTCCAAGGGTGGAGAGACAAGTGGTTCTACGGACTCGCGCCCTTCGACTCTGTGGCGATTTGCAAGAGGAGGCGCTCCTGGAAGAACGTCATGATGCCCGGCGAGTCCGAGGAGACCGAGATGCTGTATCAGCGTGTCTGCGACCTCGAAGGTTGTATAGGCAAAGAAGAAGGTGGCGCTGCGCTCATTCGCACATGGTTGCGCCACCGTATTCAGCCTCTGTAGGCTAGAGCTCATCCAATGTACCACTGGACCGATGCTAGCGATGTCACTCGCATATCTGCGGAGGGCATTTCTGCGGGTGAGGTAGACAGGAGGTTGCGGCTGGTGACCAAGTATACCACCAAGGAGGATCTCCTAGGCGAATCAGTCGTGCCTCCTTTCAACTCCAATAACCCTCCACCTGAGGTATTTTTTTGCTGTGAAGTGTTTATAGATTTTCGATTGGTTGTCAAGTGCTCGATATATAATGATGCGTCTTCTGATTGCAGGACTGGAGCATGGCTGCCAGTTTTCCTCCTCAGCCTGAAGGGATTATCCCGCATGAAGCGGTGGAAGAGGATGAGTCATATTCGACTATCCCAATTGAAGAAGAGGAGGAAGCCCCCGAGTCCAGTGGCCACGGGACTCGCAAACGCTCCCGCAGTGAAGATTCTGATGCTTCCTCACCGACGACCACGGAGGGATCTCCTGCCGCTGTGGAGGAGCGTATCCCCGTCGTGCCTGTACACGCCATGGCTCCTCCCGCTCGAAAGAAGCCGAGGTTGCCGAAGGAGTCGTCGAGGGACTCCTTTGATATCGAGAACTTTGACGGGTAAGTTATTGATATCTGTGAGTGCGTCTTTTTGTTCTTTGGATTTTTCTTCTAATAGTGGTACTGATTTTTTTGCAGTCAAACGACATTGTTGTCTTCTAACGATGTCCAATTTGTGAAAGAATCCAGAGTCGTAGACTCCAAGACCAAGGAGGTGGCCGCACGGTCCCCTTCTCCTCCAGTGGCGGCCCACTCCGGCGCCAATTCTTCGAGTTCCCCACATGCTGGGGAGCATCATATGGTTGCACAGAAGACTGCCCGACATGCATCTTCGGAGTCCTTGGAGGAACACGTAAGTATATTTTTTTTGCCGCTGGCAGTCGAATTTGTGCTTTCGGTTGTTGCTTAATCTTTGTTTCACTTGGTGTAGCTCATCATGAAGGAATCTGCTCGCCTTGCGGAGCAAATCCTTGCCTTGGGTCGTCAGCACGCTCTGCTGGACAATCGCCACCGCTCAGTCAAAGGTTGGTACTACCCTTTTCTCTTTGCTCCGTTTTCGTAGAAATTTGTCGACTAAATTGCTGTCGTGCTTTGTCCTTTGTAGGTGAGCACAATGAACTTCTCCATCATGTTACGTCTCTCGAGAAGGGACTTGCCGTGGTGGAGAAAAAGCGTGATGAAGCAGTCACGGCTCTAGAGGAGTCGCAGAAGTGTGAGGAAGACTTGCGCTCTTCCAATGCCGAAAGGGAGAAGTTGTTCGAAGAACAACTTTTCTCGATTGCCAAGGCTCTCTCAGGTAATCTTCAGCTTAGCTTGCATTGCTCCTTATTTTATATCATGTTGCTGTGCTGACACTCTGTGTATGCAGATGATGCCGATGTGAGCTTTGACGCCCAGGCCCTGCGCCGCGTGGATGCTTTGGCTGGCGCCATAGCCGCGGTCGAAGACCGCAGTGTGTCCATCCAAGATACACTCGGGAAGGCCAAAAATGTGCTGATCCACCTCCGCGAGGATATATTCCCCAAGGCCGGCTTAATCGAGACCCTTGATGGCTTGGTGGAATCCTTCACGGAAGGCATCCTGACGAACTTCAAGAATGCTCAGCGGTCTCTCGGTGCTACCATGTCACTCGCTATGGTGCAAGCACATGGTGCAGAGCTGGACCTAGACGCAATATCAGAGGCGATGCTTGTTGATGCGGAAGGCCAGCAGGTAGTGTTTGCTCCCTTCGCTACTAAGTGCAGTAAATACGGGCCGCGTCTCGTCGAGACAGTCGCCAAGTATTCTGAAGAGTTGCGTTGAGTGAAAGCAGCGAAGGCGTCAGCGTCTAGGGCTACTACCGGGAAATCGGTGGTATTGGAGACTGCCACGGATTCGAGGAAGCCCCCGAAGCTGAAGTCCAAGGCGAAGAAGCATATTGCTCCGTTGCTGCCCTTTGTAATAGTTGTAGCTTTCTTTTGCTGATCCGCATTTTGTGGGGGGTGCCCCCGTGATACTTTTATCCAATTTGAGGCTTCGTACTCGGCTTCGTTATTGGAGGCTGTGAACTGCATTCGTAGAACATACTTCATCTTGTCTCCTTGGGGAAATGTCAGTATGTCACCTGTGCCAGCTCCATCCTTTCGCTTGGACCCGTCGAAGTGCATTGTCCAGAGGTAGGACATATCTGGTTTGTCGGGGAGCTGGTTCTCCATCCAGTGCATGAGGAAGTCCAGGAGAACTTGTAACTTGACCGCGTCGCGCTTCTCGTATGTGATATCGCGTGGCGACAGCTCTATGCCCTAGAGCGTGACTCACCCAGTAGCATCTGGATTGTTGAGTATGTGTACGAGTGGGGCGTCGTTCACCACCACGATTGGGTGCTCCTGGAAGTAGTGGCACAGTCGTCTGGCTATCATGAAGACAGCATATGCCAGCTTCTGGTAGTGCGGGTACTGCTGTTATGTTGGCGTGAGCACCTCGCTGAGGTAGTAGACTGGGCGATGTACCCCATGGACTTTATTTTCTTCGGCTCGCTACAACAGAAGCACAATGCTAACCACCTGGTTGGTGGCGGAGAACAGCGACTCCTTTTCACGAGGCGTCACCAGTACCGGCGAGGTGGACAGTAGACGCTTGAGGTCTTCGAATGCTTCTTGCGCTTCGTCTATCCACTCGAACTTGTTAGCTTTGCGGAGAAGTTGGTAGAAGGGCAGTGCCTTTTTGCCCATGCGGCTGATGAATCGACTGAGCACCACAATTCGCCCAGCCAGCTGCTGGACACCTTTTACGTTCTTCGGGTTTGCCTCGATCCCTCTCGCGGAGATGAGATACCCGAGTAACTGTCCAGATGGTATGCTGAAGGCGCATTTTTCCGGATTGAGCTTGATCCGGTAGCGGTCAAGGTTATCGAAGGTCTCGCGAAGATCGTCGATTAACGTGGCTTCCTCTTTGCTCTTGATGACGATGTCGTTGACATAGACCTGGATATTGCGACCAAGTTGGTTCTTGAGGCAAGCCTGCATGCACCGTTGATAGGTGGCTCCTACGTTTTTTACCCCGAAGGGCATCATGTTGTAGCAGAAGACACCAAAGGGTGTTGTGAACGCTGTTTTCTCCTGGTCTTCCTCCTTCATTCGAATCTGATTGTAGCCTGAGTAGGCGTCGAGGAAGCAGAGGTGCTCGCATCCCGTGGTGGAGTCGATTATTTGATCGATCCGTGGCAGTGGGAAGTGATCCTTCGGGCAGTGCTTATTCAAGGAAGTGAAGTCCACGCACATCCGCAGGATATCCGTGTCCTTTTTAGGCACAAACACTATATTTGCAAGCCAGGTAATTTCCTTAATCTCGCGTATGAAATTTGCGCCGAGGAGTCTGTTGATCTCCATACCAACTGCTTTTGCTCTTGGTTCAGACAGTCGCCAAATTATCTTCTTGACTAGCCTTGCGTCTGGATTCACGTTGAGTGAGTGCTTGGTGAATTCCCTAGGAACTGCTGGCATGTCCGATGGACACCAGGCAAAGATTTCCCAGTGCTCACGGAGGAACTCGACGAGCGCGAGTTCCTATGCGGAACTCAAGTTGTTGGTGATGAGGGCCGTCTTGGCTGGGTCCGTTGGGTGGACCTGAACTTTCTTTGTGTGCCCCGACGAGTCAAAGGAGAGGTCGGGTGAGCTTGGCTTGCTCAGGGGAGGAAGACTGTTGTCTATCAACTCCTTCAACCTTGCGAGTTCCTCCTGCATGCCAAAGGACTGGGAGATTCTGTTGAATTCCTGTTGCAGCTATCAGACCTCTCGAAGCTTCCGTTGATTGTGATGATGCCGTTTGGTCCTGGCATCTTCATCTGTAGATAAGCATAGTGCGACACCGCCATGAACCTCGCGAACATGACATGTCCGAGGATGCAATGGTACTGTGAGGGCCAGTCGACGACTTCGAAGTCGATGCGTTCTCGCCTAAAGTTTTGCGGCATGCCAAAGATGACGTCGAGGTTGATTTTGCCTATGGGTACACTCCCTTACCTAGGATGATGCCATGGAATGTCGTGTCTGAAACTTCCAGACATGTCATAGGAATTCGCATCACGTGCAAGGTACTTGCAAACATGAGGTTGATGCCACTTCCGCCATCCATGAAGACGCGACTCATATCGAAGCCCCCGATCTGCGCCTCGAGTACGAGGGGATAGTGGCCTAGGCGAGGTACCTGGCGCGGGTGGTCGTGCTTGTCGAAGGTGATGCAGGACTCACTTCCACTGAGGTACTCAGTGGTGGAAGGTGGAGAGTTTGTCGCCATATTGACTTGGCGAGTGATTGCCTTCTGCACTCGATTTTAGGGGCGTCCCTTTTGGATCATCCCCATGTTGCCCAACGCTCATGGGTACCGCTCGCCTCCATGATTCTGGGCTGGCGCAGCCGCGGGTGGTGGTGGCGGTGGCGCTCTGTGAGCCACGGCGCCCGGGGTAGCTCCGTATCCTTGGTTGATCGCGTCACGATTCATCTGGGCCAGGCCTTCGTGGAGCTTGAGGAACTCATGGCAATCCTTGAGGAGGTGGCTGGACTTTTTCTTGCCTTCATGCTTGTCGATGTAGAAGTGTACGGTGCATGGTCTGGAAAATTTGTCCTGGATGGATTGCCCAGGCGCGTCGTCGCGAGTGCAGCGTTGCCACACTTGTGTAGTTTTTCTGCTGTCGTGGTATCCGCCACTTCGGTATCCGTTGTTGCGGTTGTCGTCGTGTTTGTCGGCGTAGCTAGCTGTGACCATGTTGACTTTGTCATGGTCCTCGTAGCCGCGCATTCGATGTTTTCCTCGGCGGTCGCGTCTGCGCCCAAGGTCGTTGTCATCATCGGAGTAGGTACGGTTTTTCACCGAGTCTTCTCCGTCCGCCCACTGATTCATGATTTCCATCAGGTGGTCGATTGTTTTGGGCTTTGAGCGGCCTAGCTCCTCCCTAAGCTCTGTACGGCGAACACCGCCATTGAACGCGACGATTGCAAGATCCTCTGAGATATTTTCTGCAGAGTTCTTGATGATGGACCACCTCTGGATGTACGAGCGCAGCGACTCGCCAGATCTTTCGTGGGAGCCTCTTAATTCTTCGATTGATGCGGGCCTTTTGTAAGTGCCCTTAAAGTTGCGCATGAAGTTGTAGACCAGCTCCTCCTAGCTGCGAATGGATGCGCGCGGGAGATTGTTTAGCCATGCGTGGGCGGCGCCTTGTAGCTGCAGCTGTAGGCATTGCATTGCCGTGCTTGAGCTTCCGCCGTGTAGCCTGACAGAGGAGATGTGATCCTCCAGCCACATTTTCGGGTCCTGTAGGCCGTCAAACATTGGGTTCTCCGATGGGAGTTTGAACCCCTTAGGCATTCACTTCTGTTTGATGGCCCTACTAAAGCATCTGGCGCCACAACGCTCCACCTCGTCGTCTTTCGAGTTAGTCGAACGAGCACGCCTTGCCCGCATCTTGTCAACCTTGCGCTGCGTGATGTCATCACGCGCGTCGTAGTCACGATCGTGCCGCTGTGAGTAGCGTCGCCGTGATAGATCGTGGCTATGAGTAGTAGTATTTTTCCGGAGTTTTGCCTTTCTTCGGCTCCGGTGTCGGTTCCTTGACGAGGGCGGCTTCGACTAGCCCTAGGCCCGTGATCGTAGATCGGTGCATGGCAGCTCGTGGATCTCCAGCTGGTGGCTGGTTGTAGAGGAGGTACATGGTGTCCGCTGTCACTGCTGCTTGCTATGTTTTTGGGAGCACATTGCCCTGCGTATCCACCATCATAGAGCCCAAGTCGACGACTTTTGCGGCTTCTTCGTGCTCCTTATCGGTGAGGTGGGCCAGTCGAGATTGACATTTGGCGGCCACATAGTCGTTGCCCTGGAGGAGGATCCTCTCTTGGAGGAGAGATGAGCCCGTCGAAGGCTCGACTCATCTGCTGCTTTTCTGCACTCGTTGAGTTGCGCGACTACATGCTGTTGGCGCTTGAATTCCTCGTTGAGCAGCCAGTGGTAGCCCATAAGCATTTGTTGTGATGAGCCTAGTGGGAGAGGGTTACCTCACAGAGCCTCGCGGTAGCGGGCCCACTCGTTGTCGTTGAGCTTGATCAGCATGCGCTCCACGGCGTGCCCATCCGCCGCGGGGTTCGGATTCCCGTTCGTTCCGTTGTTGACGAGTGCGCCGTTGGTGGGCACTCCGTTGGTAGGCGCATGTAACACCCCATTCTTAGTTAATCATAATTAGGGCTTGATTTGTGCATCATGAGCATCATCTTTAAAATGCATGGAAAGAAAATAATGCAAAACCCTAAACCCTAATCCTTCCTCCTCTTTTTGAAATTCAATAAAAAGGGTTTTGAATATTTTGAAAACTACAAAAGCAATAGATCCCAAATTAACTAAAGGGCTCCCCACAATATTTTCCATAGTTTCACAAATCTCTGGTAATTTTGAAATAATTCAAAACAGATTTGAAAATGATTTACAAAAGGGATAAAAGAAAACAAAAAAAGGAAAAAGGTTTTGTTTTAAAAAAACGCAGCCAGTAGCAAACCAGGCCGCAACCCAGCTCTCTCCTCCCTCCCCGCCGCTCCCCGCGCAGCAGCTTGCGGCCCAATTTGGCCCAGCCGGCCCGCGTACCCCTTTGCTTCTTTTCCCTTTTCTTATTCCTCCTGCCGATGGAAGCTTCTCGCCGTCGACGCTCGTGTCATCGATCTTCCTGGCACCAAGATGCTCACCCGTCGTCGACTCGGACCAGGATAAGACCCCAGTGTCGTGGCCATCTTCCCCAGTTCTTCTCCTCGCTCTCTTGGCCTCCCTCTCCCATCCCCCCTCTCTGGTCGAACCCTAGATCTCCATCCGCCGTGCCGCCCCACCATCTCCAGCCACCCCAAGCTCAATTGGCTGCACGGTGAGCTTCCCCTCTTCGCCCTCTCCCTCCTCACCGACGGAATCGATCGGAGAAGCCCCAATCGAGCTCTCCCTCTGTCGCCTCTCTCCGTTGTTCACCATCGATGGCGGCCACCGCAGACCTCCTCCGGCCTCCCCATCGCGTCCGTCAACTCCAGGGTGAGCACACGGTCCTCCTACACCCCTTCTCTCCTTCTCTCTCACTCTGGCCCGCTTCCACGTCGTGCGTCTCCGTCTGCCGCCGCTGGCCGTCGTCGCGGTGCACGCTCCGACGACTCTTTTGGAGCGGCGCCGCCACTATACTGCTTCTCGCAACCCCGCGAGCCGAACACGGTAGCCCACGCATCCCATCTTGCCCTTCTCTGCCGTCCCGGGCCACCGTCTGGCGTGTGCGCTGGCGAGCCGACGTGGCTCCCGTGTGGAGTCTGCGTGGCTGCCGCGTGGGTCTGACGTGGCCCGTGGCCCACCATCAGTCTCTGCGGGTAGCCCCTGGCCCGGTAGAAAACAACCCCCATAACCCGAGCTGATGTGGCCCCGGGGCCCTCCTGTCAGTCTCACTGGCTAGGGCTAGCCTCGCTGTCAAAAGTCTTTCTCAGTTTTACTAATTTCAGAAAAGGTTTAAATATTGTAAAATCAATATCTTTTATTCTGTAATTCAAAAAAATACAAATAATATGTCAAAATGTTTAGAAAAATGAGATCTACCTGTTTAACTATAATCATGCATTGTTCAGAAACTTAAATGACAAGTCTATTTAGAAAACTAAATGAACCCCCACAGGTGATTCCAGGGTTCCACCTTTATCAGGGTTTGCGACCCTCGGACCCTGTTTAAAATGGCCGAGCATGTCTTAGGGATTCATTTCAATACAATTTAACTTGTCATATCATCATCCTTGCTTGAGCATTGCATCGATGCCTGATGACCCACAAGTATAGGGGGTGTATCACAGTATTTGCGAGGGAAGTGAAACCCAATTTATTGATTCGACACAAGGGGAGCCAAAGAATATTTATAAGCCTTAAAAACTGAATTGTCAATTCAGATGCACCTGGAAACAATCTTTCTCATAGCAGTTTATCAGTAGCAACAGTTTTGTAGTAGGAATAGTAAAGCAGCAGCAGTAGTAAAGCAAAGACAATAGTAACAAAATCAGTAAACAGTGGGATTTGAGTGCGGTAGGCATAGGGATGGATGGACGGGCGTTGCATGGACAAGACAATTCACATAGCAATCAGAACATAGGGCAATTGCAGATAAATAAGATAAAGCATCCAAGTACTAGACAATCCTAGGCATGTGTTCCATATATAGTCATACGTGCTCGCAATGAGAACTTGCACAACATCTTTTGTCCTGCCAGCCCGTTTGCAGCGGGGCCTCTAGGGAACTACTGGCAATTAAGGTGCTCCTTTTAATAGAGCACTGGAGCAAAGCATTAACACTCCGTGAACACATGTGATCCTCACATCAAAGCCATTCCCTTCTGGTTATCCTGATTTCTGTCACTTCGGGGCCATAGGTTCCGGACAACAACGTGTGTATACAACTTGCAGATAAGACCAAAAACAATACTATCATAATGAATCAATAACATGTTCAGATCTAAAATCATGGCACTCGGGCCCTAGTGACAAGCATTAAGCACAACAAGTTGCAAAAAAGTCATAAAGCACTAATAAAAGATACTAGGCTCCATGCCCTAACAATCTGATGCCATTACATGACGATCTCATCCAATCCCTACCATCCCCATAGCCTACAGCGGGGGATTACTCACTCATAGATGGGGGAAACATGGATGGTCGATGGAGATGATGGTGGAGATCGATGGAGATGGCTCCGGGGGCACTTCCCCGTCCCGGCAGGATGCCGGAACAGAGACTTTCTGTCCCCTGAATCTCCCCTTCGGTGGTGGTGGCGCTGCGGAACTTTTTTTGGAAAAACGTCGAACCCCCCGGAGTTTTTAGGTCAGAAGGCTTCTTATAGGCGAAGATGGAGACGGAGGGGGTGCCTAGGGCCACCACACCATGCCCTGGCACGGCCAGGCCCAGCCCGCGCCTGGGGGGTGGCCAGCCCTCCTCCCTCCTCAGATTCTGCCTGGAGTCTTCTAGAAAAATAGGCACTTTGGCTTTTGTCCCGTCCAATTCCGAGAATATTGATTTTCTGACTTTCTTGGAACCAAAAACAGCAGAAACTAGGCAGCTGGCACTGTGGCTCTTGTTAATAGGTTAGTCCAAGAAATCATATGAACAGTACTCCAAAGTGTGGACAAAACACAAGAAAGTGGATAAAACCAAGCATGGAGCATCAAAAATTATAGATACATTTGCAATGTATCAACATCCCCAAGCTTAAGTCCTGCTCGTCCTCGAGTAGGTAAGTGGTAAAAAGAAATAATAATTTTTGAGGTGACATGCACCATCAAAGACTTGATCAAAATATTTGTAAAACATTCAAAGCTGGGATCATAGTACTTCAATCATAACATGAAAGACAAAGTTCTAGCAATAAGACAAAGAGACTATGATGCAACATGAAAAGGCACAAACAAAAGATTCATGAATAACAATGCCTTGCAAGACGTTTGTTTGTTTCACATAAGGAAAACATAGCATGTGGCATTTAGCTTGTCCCTCATAGAGTAGCAAACATAAATGCATAGGACACCTTCAAAGTTTACAAGAGTGACTAGATACAAATAGTTTAAAACAAGCAATATCAAGGTATGCATCAATCAATAAGTCTTGGGACAATGCACATAGAACTAAGAATGGTCATTATGCTCTCAAGAAAGTGCTCATAGAATGTGTGGAGACTCAACAAGGAAATGAACAGGTTTTGAAAAGTTTGAAAGGCTTCCAAATGCTGAAAGTATGGTACTCATTAGCTTTGAGCTCCCATTGCCCCTATCATAAGCATCTTTAAGTGGTTAAGGTTAAAGTGACACAACTAAGAGGATATGCTTGACAAGTTATAAATCAAAGTCTCATGCCCCTTACTTACGAAGACCGATCATCATGCTACTCAACTTCAGTCACAAGTAAGCTCTTGTCATTGCAAGTATATACGTATCATAGAGAACCGCCAACGGGGTACCCCTCGCACATGATACATGAGCTATCCCATAATCAAAATGACAAGGCAAGCAGACAATGAGCATCTCATCGATCTTTTTATTTACTATGTGCATAGATTTTTATTGAGGATGCTTCATAGAATGCTCATTATGGTTATGCTGCAAGTTTCCACCATGATTAGGCATCGCTTAGGCTAGCGGCCCAGGCGTTTCTCTAACATACATACAAACTCCATGATCTTACAAGTTCCACTTTTATTTCACACCGCCGAGATCCATAAGCAAAAGAACATGATATCAACGAGGTACTAAGTACCAATGAAATGTTGAAAACGTTCCCCACGATACATGGTTCTGCTAACTTCAACTTATAAAGCGCAAGCATATACGCAACAAAGAAGGACGCAATGGTTCAGGTTTATTAAATGCAAGAAAATAAAGTGTGCCATCAAGTTCATGAGAGCTTTACTAACTAACTTTCTCATAACAAGCAAACATTTTATTCGGAAGAAAACAAGGCATATTGAATATGCACGGAAGTAGCAAGTGATGCTAATAGGTAGGTATGGTGGACACTTTGGCAATATTTGGTTTAAGGGAGTTGGAAACATGAGTAAAACACTCAGCGTAAGTGAAGGCTCGCAAAAGTAAGGGAGCGACAAACAAGAGAGCAATAATGGCCATAATCATGCAGAGCGACAAAACATCATTGATCAAACCATAAAATGATACTACAAGTTGAAAACTAAAGGATCATAAAGGCTTATGGTGACTTGGGATAGTCATAACATGGTGTGAGCATGTGCCAAGTCAATCCAAATAAAGCATCAAAGGAGAATACCACTATACTATGCTTTAATATCCTAAAACAACGCATGATTCATCCAAGGCACATTAAGCAATATCAATTATTTATAAAAAGTCACGCTACAACAAAGAATACTAAGCATAAAGCCAAAACAATATCAAGCATGACATGATGAAGCATAGGCCACAATTAAAAACAAGCTCTCTTTACCACTTAAGCATGAGCTTTCCTACTCTTTCCAATCCAAACCAAACTATTTGAAAACTAATGTATGAAAGAGGGGGTCCAACCAATTTATTAAGAAAACTAAGAAAACCAAGCAAACAAAAAACCAAAACAAAAAACAAAAAATAAGACGCTCCAAGAACAACACAACTGTGCATGAAACAAATAAAAATGAAGCGTTTGGAAGAAACCTGGGATTTTTATTGATGAAGAGGGGGATGCCTTGGGCATCCCCAAGCTTTGACGCTTGTACTTCTTGGATATTTCTTGGGGTGACACGCGTGGCATCCCCAAGCTTGAGCTTTAGTCCATCCTTCATCTCATTACTCATTCCTTCCATACACCTGAAATTTTTCCTTCATACAAAACTTCACACAATCTTTATTAGCAACATTAGTGCACTCAAGATAATAAGTCTTTAGGTTCAGTTATAACACCAATAAACTTCCATTAAAACACTAGCTACTGTATCACTTCCCTCAAAAAGCTCAATTCCCCAAAAGAACTCAAAAAGGAACCCACAAGAAGCAAATGCAGAAAATGGCAGAAATCTGTCAAAACAGACCAGCAGGTAAAGACGAATTTTTTCGAAGACCTTATGTTGCTCAAATAAAAAAGTGTTGAACTAACGAAAGTTAGATAACAACCTGGGGCAGAATCACAAAAATTCACGCCTCAAAATGACCTTAAGAAATTTTCCACGAATTTTTACGGTGAAGCACAGAAATCTGTTTCGGGAGAGCAACTTTCCCAATCATTACTTTTCTCTCATTAGAGGTTATTCTTGACACAAAAAGCAAATAAAAAGGATAAGGAGCGGTTATTACAGAGGTAATAACTTCCAATACTCATCTAAAACTTTTGGGTTATATCCCAATAAGTACTTTTTTTTAACGCCTTTAAGTTAGGCATAAGGAAAAACTAAAATGGATAGAATAGAAGTAAGCAGAGATAATCAAGGTGAAAACATTGTTTTGTTCAATGAAATCCTTTTGTTAACAAGGTTGATCAGGTCTTGTTACCAAAACAATTTCATATGATACAAAACTTTGTATTCCACTAATGATTATGTTACCTCAACCTTGATAGCAATGGTCTCAATCATAATAGTTTCAAATTTTTCACTTGGTATGGGACAATATATTTCTCCAACTTGAATGCCCTCAACATGTTCAATTGAATTCAAGCCATAAGTCCTTTCAATCTTCTTGAGGAAATAGATAGTATGTTCCTTGCCATTGACATTGAAGGCCACCTTCCCTTGATTACAATTAATAATAGCTCCTGTAGTATTTAAGAAAAAGGTCTCCCAAGAATAATAGACATATTATCATCTTCAGGTATAATAGTTTGAGAGGATGCTCTCATAAGAAATATGAGTTCAAGTAAAAGAGAGAATCAAGAAGAAAATTCAAAACACATTTAAGTCTAACCCACTTCGTATGCATAGGAATCATGTATGCAAATAAATTCACAAAGAACAAAGTGACAATCATAGGAAGATAAAACAAGAGTAATTTCAAAACTTTCAACACATAGAGAGGTGTTTAAATACCATGAAAACTTCCACAACCATATTTTCCTCTCTCATAATAATTTTTAGTAGCCTCATGAAGAAACTCAACAATATAACTATCACATAAAGCATGCTCTTCATGATCTACAAGCACTAGAGCTTTATTATAAACATTTTCAAAAGAAACCTCAGGAACATAACATTCATTCTCCTTTAGTAAGCAAGGGGGACAATCAAATAATGTAAGGGATAAAGAGTTACGCTCATTAGAAGGTAGGCATGGGTAGCTAATCCATTCTTCCTCCTTTTGTTCATCACTCTCCTCCTCTTTTTCATCTAATGAGATTTCAAGTTCATCAATTTCTTCTTCCATAGGATCCTGCAAGGCATTAGTCTCTTCCATTTGTGGAAAGCATCTATTAAAATATTCAAGAATATAGCCATTTTCATCCCTGTAATTATCAAAGCAAAATTTAAGTATACCATAAAGCTCATATTTGTAAGGTGAATCATCAATACTTTCAAGCAAACTAGCAAGCTCAAAAGCACCCTTCCAAGCAATAAATTCTTCAATTTGTTTCGCATCATAAAAGTCATAATTACTTTAGAATAGTAAGATATGGTATCATTATCATTATACTCACATTGAAAAGGGAGGTGTTTATACCTCTTTCTACAACGAGATTCATCACAGCAATAAGTAACATTATAAGTAGAGCACATGTTTCTAGCAATGGTATACAATCTATCAATTTGTTCCCATAAGTGTTTCCCTTTTTGTGACAAGAGGTGTTCCTTATAGTAATATTTTTGATCTTCCGTGAACCCACCTTGCCAATAAGTTTCAGTTTCAAAGAAACCAACCATTGACAACAAGCATGACAAAGCAAGACAATAACAGACCAATGAAAATAACAACTAGAGAAGGAACTAATTTTTTTTGTATTTTTCATAAATAAACAAGCAAACAAGGAGAAAATAAACTTAGCTTGAACAATAGTGAATCCAAGTGGACTTGATAAATAAAGCTATGCTCCCCGGCAACGGCGCCAGAAAATAGTCTTGATGACCCACAAGTATATGGGGTGTATCGCAGTATTTTCGAGGGAAGTGAAACCCAATTTATTGATTCGACACAAGGGGAGCCAAAGAATATTTATAAGCCTTAAAAACTGAGTTGTCAATTTAGCTGCACCTGGAAACAATCTTGCTCACAACAGTTTATCAGTAGCAATAGTTTTGTAGTAGGAATAGTAAAGCAGCAGAAGTAGTAAAGCAAAGACAATAGTAACAAAAGCGATGCATTGGGATTCGAGTGCGGTAGGCATAGGGATGGATGGACGGGTGTTGCATGGACAAGACAATTCACATAGCAATCAGAACATAGGGCAATTGCAGATAAATAATATAAAGCATCCAAGTACTAGACAATCCTAGGCATGTGTTCCATATATAGTCATACGTGCTCGCAATGAGAACTTGCACAACATCTTTTGTCCTGCTAGCCCGTTTGTAGCGGGGCCTCTAGGGAACTACTGGCAATTAAGGTGCTCCTTTTAATAGAGCACCGGAGCAAAGCATTAACACTCCATGAACACATGTGATCCTCACATCAAAGCCATTCCTTCCGGTTATCCCGATTTACACCAGGGGCCATAGGTTCTGGACAACAACGTGTGTATACAACTTGAAGATAAGACCAAAAACAATACTATCATAATGAATCAATAACATGTTCAGATCTAAAATCATGGCACTCGGGCCCTAGTGACAAGCATTAAGCACACAAGTTGCAACAAAGTCATAAAGCACTAATAAAAGATACTAGGCTCCATGCCCTAACAATCTGATGCCATTACATGAACGATCTCATCCAATCCCTACCATCCCCATAGCCTACAGCGGGGGATTACTCACTCATAGATGGGGGAAACATGGATGGTCGATGGATATGATGGTGGAGATCGATGGAGATGGCTCCGGGGGCACTTCCCTATCTCGGCAGGGTGCCGGAACAGAGACTTTCTGTCCCCTGAATCTCCCCTTCGGTGGTGGCAGGGTTGCGGAACTTTTTCTAGAAAAACGTCAAACCCCCCAGAGTTTTTAGGTCAGAAGGCTTCTTATAGGCAAAGAGCGAGACCGAGGGGGTGCCTGGGGCCACCACACCATGCCCTGGGGCGGCCAGGCCCAACCCGCGCCTGGGAGGGGGGGGAGGGGGTGTGGCCAGCCCCTGGCCCTCCTCCGTCTCGTATTCTGGCTCCTGGAGTCTTCTGAAAAAATGGGCACTTTGGCTTTTGTCCCGTCCAATTCCGAGAATATTCATTTTCTGACTTTCCTGGAACCAAAAACAACAGAAAACAGGCAGCTGGCACTGTGGCTCTTGTTAATAGGTTAGTCCAAGAAATCATATGAAAAGTACTCCAAAGTGTGGACAAAACACAAGAAAGTGGATAAAACCAAGCATGGAGCATCAAAAATTATAGATACATTTGCAATGTATCAATGCCATGTGTTGATTGTTTTCCCCTCTCTTTCCGGTGTTTCTGCTTCTTCCCAGTAGAATAGGATATCGAGATCGAGATCGAAGACCGAGATCAACACCATAGAAGATCGATGAACAATACTTGATCAGCTATAATCAAGTCAATTATAAGGCTTCCGAAGATCTATACCTGGGTATCAACAAACAAGGCAAGCATAACCCCACCATTATACAATCCTATGGTTTTGAAAGTATTTCATTCTTGCCATGTTGCATACGAATCTACTGTGGTCTTTTATCGATAGATAGAGTATCCTATCTATTGCATTACTCCCTTAAGCTTATATTACCTCATCCACTGCTCCTAGCATAACAAGGTTTGGCTTGTGTGCACTGTTAGAGCTTATATCTATGTCTTCCTTAGCCATGCTTAGCTGTTAGTCCTGGTTCATCCAGATGATGTATCAGATGCAGAGAATCTAGTATGACAGGAGAACGAGGTATATTGGTGAGGTAAGATCAGTGGTAAAGGTTAAACATGCTAAGGCTTGTATGGGAGGCCATAGTGGGATGTGGTTTTTCAAGTCCCATGTTCGCCACCACTAGGAACTGAGTTCTTGCCTTTGGAACCGAGACGAGCGTACAACCACACGGGGCCTGGAAAACCTCACGAGTAACTAACTTGCCTAGTAGATTCCATGAGTCACATAGTTTGGCGTTCCATTCGACATATGCATAGAAAACATTTTGAAAGATTTAGCGGGTGAAGGTGCAGCATAACAGGTAGGTAAGCATGGCCGGGGTTGCTTGGGGTCGATGGAGCCCCTGGTAAACCAACCTCGCCCACATCTCTAGGGACCGACTTCGGGATTTGACCCGTTACGGCGGAACCATCCTTAGGGCGTGACTCATGGTCTCGATGAAAGCAAGGTAAAGGTCGTGTCCAACCACCCTCTGCCAGCCTTCCAAGGAAGAGGGCTAATGCTTGGCATTAAGAGTCGGTTGGTACGTGTGGGTCAAGTTGTACACCCCTACAGGGTTAAATATTTTTGAAAAGCCGTGTTCATGGTTATGAATGCTTGGTGACCGAACTCTAAGATCATAGAGAACTATAACCCATTGTAAAACTTGGAAGATCAACGTGTGCTTAAGGATGCTTCCTCATGGGTACGAGGGGGTGATCCTAGTTGTGAGATGAGGATTACTTTGGTGGATATCTAGATGATGATCAATTCTTCAGAGATGTCGCTCTCTTATCCCCTTTTAAAATATTCTGATTAGACGAGCTTCTTCTCCCCCTTGTTTTATAAACAAAGATGGCTTTATACAAAATAAACCCACTAGCCATAAGTCTTGCGGAGTACACCCTATACTCACCCTTGATTTGTTGATACTTTTGTAGCAGAATAAGTATTCCCCCGAAGACGAGTTCCGTACGACATTGACACCGACGAGTAGCTTGGGGTTCCTGACTGGTAGCCTAGAATCTATGGGCTGGGACGTCATCGTTATGCTTCAGGCCTCTTAGGCCATTTGTTAAGTTTGCTATACTTAATAGCATAATTTGCCTTTTGTTGTTTGATGTGTGTAGTCAGTGACCTCTGCTTGTAATATTTTGGTTCTTCACTCAGTTATGAGTTTGCTGTAATAATTTTTGTGTCGCGGGGTTACTGTTGTGTTACCGATTTCTCACTGGATATCCTCGAGCCCTAGGTTAAGCTTATGTCAGGCTAAGGTCTGGATTTGTTTAACCCTGATCCCGGGGGTGTTACAGTTGTTGGTATCAGAGCAGTACCGACCGTAGGAAAACCTTGAGATTGGTCGATATTGAGTCTAGTGTTTGTGAAAACTATTTTGAAAGCTGGAAAGTATTTGTGAAAACTCTAGTATGATTCTTTTGTTCCTTATCTGGTATCACTCTAACTCTAGGTCATCTTATCTTGTGTTGATTTGGAAACGTTTTGATATCTCTTCTAGTCTTTCCAAACTTAGGAGCGTTTTGGGCATGACGTTTCTCAGCCAGTTGACCTAGTGTTGAGTCTCTAGAGTTGTGTGTGCTGTGAATTCCTTGTTTACCCTTTTCTCTGTTTCTTCTGAGAGATTCCTTTCTGTCAAGATCTCTCTGTCTTATGGAACCTACAATTTAAGGTACCATAGTGTTCTGTTCTAGGCTTCGAGGTTTCTTTTCGCCTCGTGTGCCTCCTTTTTATTTGGTTAGGTACTCCAGAAGTTCTTTCTTCTCTTGGAAGTTACCTCGTGATTGCTACCTTGCAGTGTACTATGTGTCACTTAAGTAGTAGTTACTTCTTTCTCGGGTTTTAACCCTTGGACTTGAATCGAAGGTCCCGGATTGTGCTAAATTCTAGTGTTATGAATCTTGTACATGAAGCTGATCTTTAACCCAAGATCCATTCCATTGACCCCTATCATAATGATAAAACATTACCTCAGGATGGCTGGTATTACAATTCTAGCCTTCAAGCTTGTGGTCCTTGTCGCGACCGAATCTTAACAAATAAGGACTTCCCCTACCACATGTTATCGCAGATGTTCTTTAATGGAACCAAATAGATCACGACAAGAGTACTCCTCGTGAGTCTCGTATCAATACTCGTGACTCTTCCTACCTTACCTCTTCCGTGCATTGGTTTTCGGAAGATTGATAATCTATGCATCCACATCTCAGGATTCCATCCTGAGCATGTTCCTTCTCCCTTGTTGTTTTCCGACCTTTGTCTACTAGTTGGTAGCCAAGTAGTAACTATGCATTGGTGTATCCTGATGCAAGATACTCTTGTGGTCCGTCATGACAAACCATTTCGGGATGTCAGGAGAAACAAACTCTAGTACCTCATCATATCTAGGACTAGGTCAAAGTGTTGTAGACCGCAGATTAAGAGGCATGGTTAGCTTCTGTCTATTCTACCTTAAAGTATCACACTCTTTTATACTAAGAGGCCGTGCTGAGTTTCATGACCCTCGTAATGAAGTTATGCTTTTACACATATTTACCCACCCTTTATCCGAGATTTCCAGCTCGTGAATGACATGAGTGCGTAATAATGTGGCCATCAGAGATTCCTAGCAACTTTTATTGCTTTGAACTCCAAGGACATTTGAGTCATTCTCAGTGTGATGGTTAACCTATCACTAAACGAAGTTTGACTATGCTACCAAGTCTTCTATTCAAGTACACCCTCTTCGGTCAAAGAGTTAGGCTTGTGCTGAAACTCTGGGACTATGTCTCCTTGCATTACCAAGCAAGTTTCCTCTCGAACTAAGTGACGTATCGGTGGTCCGTGGTATTCTGGATGTCTTGTTGGAAGTATCACCATGTTGCCACATGATCGTGTTTGTCAAGTTCTTGAGCCAGCAAGTTCTCTGAACTGCTCCTTTTTCCAAGGATCCATACTGGATACCCCTGAACTAGTTGGTTGATCTTAAACAACAACTTGGAGAGTTGTAAGACAAAAGTTCTATCCGACTTAGTTCATCTTAAAGGGATGTCTAGTTTCATTCGTGCTGAAGAAAGATAGTGTTTCCTTCGTGGATATGTTATCTTCCCCCACCTTTGATTTGATTTGAGCTATCGTCAAATCAAACTCAGCTCCAAGGACTATCTTGACGATGTTGCTACTTGAGATGTTTCACTTGAGTACATCCTCATGTTCGTTGGTCTGACCAATAGTTTTGTCTTGTCCATACAACATATGATTCTATCTTCCTGGATTGTCATGATAAGTTTGTTATTGAGCCCATCAATGACATCCTTATCCTCTCCATGCTAGAATAGATTCATATGGAACATTTGGCATTAATGTTGGAAAACTTTTTGAGAACCTTCTTCGTGATATCTCGAAGTATGTGTTCAAGATGTTGGAAGTAACCTTCTCTGATTCACGGTAAAATGGTGAAAGATGTCGCCGTGGATTCGAGTAGAGTTACCTATGTTCCCTTATGGACACTTGTGTTTTATTGCAAGAACTTGATGTATAAGAAGTTGTCTTCTGACAAGTTGTTTCTACATGGGTCAGTCTATTAGAGCTTAACACTATAGTCCATGTCATGCGAATCTAGTAACTTTATCTTTACAGTAAATGTTGCAAACTTTCTATTCAGACTTGCTGAGTCTGAAGTATCATTTCACCTAACTACATCTGAATCTCAAGCAGATATATGGTTGGTGTTCCTCAAGGAATTGACATAGGTTTCTTTGAAATCTGGCAAGATTGTTGTAACGGTTTACACAATTAGACGGAAGACCTATTGCCATATTCTTTTGAATCAGCAATAACATCCACCCTTCATGAGGCATCTTCCATAATTTTATTATACGAGTGGTGCTCATGGTTTCTTTTGTATCCGAAGTCCGACCTTTACTTGATGTCCACTTTCTTGAACATCAAGGAGAACATTTAAGGTAGTGTTGCTAAATGTCTCTCGATCGATCCTCCAGACCCTTTATGTTGGCAAGCCTCCCCTTGTACCAAGTAACTGAAGTCTGAGAATGAAGTTTCTTTTTCCTTGTGTCATCAGGAATCTTTTTACCTATTCATCTAGTGGTGTAAAGTGATATCATGATCTTTGGCAAAGATTCTGATAACCCTGGATGAATAAAGAGTTTCCTTCGTTTCTCAATCATGTTCCAAGAGTGACTATGATTTTGGTAATCAGAAGTTTCTCTTGTTACATGTTCCTTGTGACTCTTACGAGTCCTCGCCACAAAACACCTTTCCGTCTTGGTCTACTGTTGAACGAAGAGTGATCCTTCTGTATCAAACGTAGTTCAGTGGCTTGGTTATCCATATCTTTGTATCCCTGGAATCTCTACTTAAGCCGTCTAGTAGAGTTTCATATCTCTCGAAGTCTGTGGTCATGTTCTTTCTGTTGGAAGCTTTCCTTTTCAGAAGATTAAACCCTTCTGAAACTCCATGGTCTCAATCCTTATGAAGACCAGTTATCTAACAACTTGAAAACCTATCTCCTCTTGTTTCCTCTGTTACCTTGATGTGTTTCATGTTCGTAACCTCAGAGTTGTTTATGAACACTCATTCATGAGATGATCATGAGATACTCGTGTGTTGTTAGTGAGTTTCCCTCTTATCTTTAGAGTGACCCTGTTTCTTTTTCCCTCTGTCTCTCTTCCTACCTTTGGAATCTCGGGTCGAGATTCTCGTAAGGGGGATAGAGCTGTAACACCCTAGTCTTAGTTAATCATAATTAGGGCTTGATTTGTGCATCATGAGCATCATCTTTAAAATGCATGGAAAGAAAATAATGCAAAACCCTAAACCCTAATCCTTCCTCCTCTTTTTGAAATTCATTAAAAAGGGTTTTGAATATTTTGAAAACTACAAAAGCAATAGAGCCCAAATTGACTAAAGGGCTCCCCACAATATTTTCCATAGTTTCACAAATCTCTGGTAATTTTGAAATAATTCAAAACAGATTTGAAAATGGTTTACAAAAGGGATAAAAGAAAACAAAAAAGGGAAAAAGGTTTTGTTTAAAAAAAACGTAGCCAACAGCAAACCAGGCCATAGCCCAGCTCTCTCCTCCCTCCCTGCCGCTCCCTGTGTAGCATCTTGCGGCCCAACTCGGCCCCGCCGGCCCGCATACCCCATCGCTTTTTTTCCCTTTTCTTCTTCCTCCTGTCGATGGAAGCTGCTCGCTGTCGTTGCTCGTGTCGTCGATCTTCCTGGCGCCAAGATGCTCGCCCCATCGCCGACCCTGACCAGGATAAGACCCCAGTGCCGTGGCCATCTTGCCTAGTTCTTCTCTCTCGCTCTCTCGGCCTCCCTCTCCCATTCCCCCTCTCTGGCCGAACCCTAGCTCGCCATCCGCCGTGCTGCCCCGCCATCTCTGGCCACCCCAAGCTCAGCTGGCCGCACGGTGAGCTTCCCCTCTTCGCCCTCTCCCGCCTCACCGACGGAATCGACCGGAGAAGCCCCAATAGATCTCTCCTTCCGTCGCCTGTCTCCACCGTTCACCATCGATGGCGGCCACCGTAGACCTCCTCCGACCTCCCCATCGCGTCCGTCAACTCTAGGGTGAGTACACAGTCCTGCTGCACCCCTTCTCTCCTTATCTCTCGCTCTGGCCCGCTTCCGCGTCGTGCGTCTCTGTCTGCCGCCGCTAGCCGTCATCGTGGTGCACGCTCCAACGACCCTTTTGGAGCGGCACCACCACTATACTGCTTCTCGAAACCCCGCGAGCCGAACACGGTAGCCCACGCATCCCCGCTTGCCCTCCTCCGCCGTCCTGGGCGGCCGTCTGGCGTGTGCGCCGGCGAGCCGACGTGGCTCCCGTGTGGAGTCCACGTGGCTGTCACGTGGGTCTGACGTGGCCCGTGGCCCACCGTCAGTCTCTGCGGGTAGCCCCTGGCCCGGTAGAAAACAACCCCCCACAACCCGAGCTGATGTGGCCCCAGGGCCCTCCTATCAGCCTCAATGGCTAGGGCTAGCCTCGGTGTCAAAAGTCTTTCTCAGTTTTACTAATTTCAGAAAAGGTTTAAATATTGTAAAGTCAATATCTTTTATTCTGTAATTCAGAAAAATACAAATAATATATCAAAATGTTCTTGCCTTTGGAACCGAGACGAGCGTACAGCCACACGACACCTAGAAAACCTCACGAGTAACTAACTTGCCTAGTAGACTCCATGAGTCACATAGTTTGCGTTCCATCGACATATGCATAAAAAACGTTTTGAAAGATTTGGCAGGTGAAGGTGCATCATAACAGGTAGGTAAGCGTGGCCGGGGTTGCTTGGGGTCGATGTAGCCCCTTGTAAACCAACCTCGCCCACATCTCTAGGGACCGACTTCGGGATTTAACCCGTTACAGCGGAACCATCCTTAGGGCATGACTCATGATCTTGGTGAAAGCAAGGTAAAGGTCGTGTCCAACCACCCTCTGCTAGCCTTCCAAGGAAGAGGGATAATAGCTTGGCATTAAGAGTCGGTTGGTACGTGTGGGTAAAGTTGTACACCCCTGCAGGGTTAAATCTTTTCGAAAAGCCGTGTTCATGGTTATGAATGCTTGGTGACCAAATTCTAAGATCATAGAGAACTATAACCAATCATAAAACTTGGTAGATCAATGTGAGCTTAAGGATGCTTCCTCATGGGTACGAGGGGGTGATCCTAGTTGTGAGATGAGGATTACTTTGGTGGATATCCATATGATGATCAATTCTTCAGAGATGTCGCTCTCTTATCCCCTTTTAAAATATTCTGATTAGACGAGCTTCTTCTCCCCCTTGTTTTATAAACAAAGATGGCTTTATGCAAAATAACCCCACCAGCCACAAGTCTTGCGGAGTACACCCTGTACTCACCCTTGCTTTGTTGATACTTTTGTAGCAGAATAAGTATTCCCCTGAAGACAAGTTCTGTACGACATTGACACCGATGAGTAGCTTGGGGTTCCCGGCCGGCAACCTGGAATCTATGGGCTGGGACGTCATCGTTATGCTTTAGGCCTCTTAGGTCATTTGTTAAGTTTGCTATACTTAATAGCATAATTTGCCTTCCATTGTTTGATGTCTGTGGTCAGTGACCTCTGCTTGTAATATTTTGGTTCTTCGCTCAATTATGAGTTTTCTATAATAATTTTTGTGCCATAGGGTTACTGTTGTGTTACCGATTTCTCACTAGATATCCTCGAGCTCTAGGTTAAGCTTATGTCAGGCTAAGGTCTGGATTTGTTTAACCCTGATCCTAGGAGTGTTACAGTGCACCATTGGTGGGGCCACTGTTGGTGGGGGCTGATACATTGCAAATGTATCTATAATTTTTGATGTTCCATGCTTGGTTTTATCTACTTTCTTATGTTTTGTTCCAACTTTGGAGTACTTTTCATATGATTTCTTGGACTAACCTGTTAACAAGAGCCACAGTGCCAGCTGCCTGTGTTCTGCTGTTTTTGGTTCCAAGAAAGTCAGAAAATGAATATTCTCGGAATTGGACCGGACAAAAGCCAAAGTCGATATTTTATCGGAAGACTCATGGAGCCAGAAGACGAGAAGGAGAGGGGCCACAAGGTGGCCACACCACCCCTAGGTGCGGGTCCCCCTGGCCGCGCTAGGGCATGGTGTGGGCCCCCTGGACGGCCACCGACCTTGCCTATTTCGCCTATATATCTCCCCCGATGCAAAAACCCTAGATCGTCCAGCCTCCAGCCACGAAAAGTTCTGCAGCGCTGCCACCACCAAAGGGGAGATTCGGGGGACATAAAGTCTCTATTCCGGCACCCTGCCGGGACGGGGAAGTGCCCTCGGAGCCATCTCCATCGATCGCCACCACCATCTCCATCACCGTTGCTAATTGCCATGATGATGAGGGAGTAGTTCTTCCTCGAGGCTAAGGGTTCTACTGGTAGCTATGTGTTCATCTCTCTCTCTATGCATGATCTTATTGAGATCATGAGCTTGTAATCTATAGATCTACCTTGCTACTCAAGTGCTTTAATAGATATCTGCTCTCCCCATGTGTGTGAAGTTGACAGTGTGCACACTATGGTGGCACTTAGGATAGAGATTACAAATACTTGTTATGAGTTATATTTGGAGTTGGATGTCTCTATGAAATTGTGGTGTTTGTTGGAACCATCTAGTGCTCAAGGTGACAGTGTGGGGTTATCTAGATGCAGAAAGCGAACTTTGGTGTGTGCTGTTATAGCCCTACCATGGATTAGAGTGTCCAACCGGAGAGTAGTTAAGAGTAGTATCATAAAGAGAAGATATTTATATGAGAGTGTTCACTAGTGAAAGTATGATCCCTAGGCCTTGTTTCTAAGCACTGAAACACCGTTTGCTATTAGATCTATTACATGTTTGCTTGCTTATATCTTTATTTCAGTTTTACTTTAGTATTTTCCACGCCTTCAAGCTATTTTCTACCACCGTTACCACTTATAATTATCTATACCACTTGTATTTCACTATCTCTTCGCCGAACTAGTGCACCTATACACCTGACAAGTGTATTGGGTGTGTTGGGGACACAAGAGACTTCTTGTATCTTGATTGCAGGGTTGCTTGAGAGGGGAAACCTTTGACCACTTCCTCCCTGAGTTTGATAAACCTTTGGTGATCCACTTAAGGGAAAACTTGCTACTGTTCTACAAACCTCTGCACTTGGAGGCCCAACAACTGTCTACAAGAATATAAGTTCATAGACATCAAGCTATTTTCTAGCGCCGTTGCCGGGGAGGTAAGGTAAAAGGTACTCACATCCTCCTGTGTGAGTGCTCGAAGTTATTTCCTTTAGATTCTGCAATTTTGTCTTTTTGTTTCTTGTTTTCACTAGTTAGGCTTAATGGAAAACAACAAAAAAATTAGAGAGCTTTATAGTATTTATCTTAAGTTAGGACATGAAGTGTTTGAAGAGAAAATTAAAAAACCTATGGAACTTTATTTGCATGCTAATAGCAATGTTGTTAGTATGAATTCTTTGGACACCATTATTGCTAATGCTGTGGAAAATTCTAAGCTTGGGGAAGCTGGTTTTGATGAGCATGATATTTTTAGTCCCCCAAGCACAGAGGAGAAAATTTACTTTGATGATACTATACCTCCAATATATGATGATTACAATGATGAATATGATATTTTCAGTCCACCTACTATTGAGGAGAAGATTAATGATTACAATATGCCCCCTATATTTGATTATTATGGTGATGAGAATAATAATGATAGCTATTTTGTTGAATTTGCTCCCACCACAATTAATAAGAATGACTATGCTTATGTGGAGAGTAATAATTATTATATGCATGTGGCTCATGATAAGAATGTTTTATGTGATAGTTATATTGTTAATTTTATTCATAATGCTACTGGAAGTTATTATGATAGAGGGAAACATGGTTTTATGCATCTCAATAATATTAAGTTTCCCCTCTTTATGTTGAAAGTCTTGAAGTTGCACTTGTTTTGCTTTCCTATGCTTGTTGCTTTGTGCTTTCATGACTTGTTTCTTTACAATAATCCTATGCATAGGAAGTGGATTAGACTTAAATGTGTTTTGAATTTGCTTCTTGATGCTCTCTTTTACTTCAATTCACATTTCCTATGTGAGCATCTTCTCAAACTATCATGCCTAACTTAAAGGCGTTAAAGCAAAGTACTTATTAGGAGATAACCCAAAAGTTTTAGATGAGTCTTAGAAGTTATTACCTCTGTAATAACCGCTCCTTATCCTTTTTATTTGCTTTTTGTGCCAAGAGTAACTTCTAATGAGAGAGAAGTAATGATTGGGAAAGTTGCTGTCTCGAAACAGATTTCTGTGCTTCACCATAAAAATTTGTGTAAAAGCTCTGTATGTCCTTTTGAGGCATGAATTTTTGTGCTTCTGCCCTAGGTGATTATATAACTTTCGTTAGTTCAACACTTTTTGATTTGAGCAACAGAAGGTCTTCGAAAGAATTCGTCTTTACCTGCTGGTCTGTTTTGACAGATTTCTGCCATTTTCTGCATTTGCTTCTTGTTGGTTCCTTTTTGAGTTCTTTTGGGGAATTGAGCTTTTTGAGGGAAGTGCTACAGTAGCTAGTGTTTTAATGGAAGTTTATTGGTGTTAGAACTGAACCTAAAAGACTTATTATCTTGAGTGCACTAATGTTGCTAATAAAGATTGTGTGAAGTTTTGTATGAAGGAAAAATTTCAGGTGTATGGAAGGAATGAGTAATGAGATGAAGGATGGACTAAATCTCAAGCTTGGGGATGCCACACGTGTCACCCCAAGAAATATCCAAGAACTACAAGCGTCAAAGCTTGGGGATGCCCAAGGCATCCCCCTCTTCATCAATAAAAATGCCAGGTTTCTTCCAAACGCTTCATTTTTATTGTTTCATGCACAGTTGTGTTGTTCTTGGAGCGTCTTCTTTTTCATTTTCGTTTGCTTTGTTTGCTTAATTTGCTGAATAAATTGGTTGGACCCCCTCTTTCATACATTGGTTTTCAAATAGTTTGGTTTGGTTTGGAAAAGAGTAGGAAAGCTCATGCTTAAGTGGTAAACAGAGCTTGTTTTTGACTGTGGCCTATGCTTTGTCATGCCATGATTGGTATTGTTTTGGCTTTATGCTTAGTATTCTTTGCTGTAGCATGACTTGTTATAAACAATTGAGATTGCTTAATATGCTTTGGATGAATCATGCATTGTTTTAGCATACTAAAGCATAGTATAGTGGTATTTTCCTTTGATGCTTTATTTGGGTTGACTTGGCGCATGCTCACACCATGTTATGACTATCTCAAGTCAACATTAGCCTTGATGATCCTTTATTTTTCAACTTGTAATATCACTTTATGCTTTGATCAATGATGTTTTATCGCTCTTCATGATTATGGCCATTATTGCTCTCTTAGTTGGTCGCTCCCAGTCTTTTCTAGCCTCCGTAACCAAGTATGAGTTCCACTCATGCATCCAACTCCTTAAACCAAGTTATTCCAAAGAGTCCACCATACCTACCTACTATCTTATGCTATTCCAAGTATATTCTTGTTTTTATCTACCTTCCAAATTAGACTTGTTATGTGAAAATTAGTGATTAAAGCTCTCATGAACTTGATGGCACACTTTACTTTTCTTGCATTTAATAAACTTGAACTATTGGGTCCTTCTGTGTTGTGTATATGCTTGTGCTTTATAAGTTGAAATTAGCAGAACCATGTATCATGGGGAATGCTTTCAACATTGCACTTGTACATTGTACCCCGTTGATATCATGTTCTTTTGCTTATGGATCCCGACGGTGTGAAATATAAGTGGAACTTGTAAGATCATGGAGTTTGTATGCATGTTAGAGAAACACCTGGGCCGCTAGCCTAAGCCATGCCTAATCATGGTGGAAACTTGCAGCATCACCATAATGAGCACTCTATGAAGCATCCTCAATAAAAACCTATGCAAATAGCAAATAAAAAGATCGTTGAGATGCCCATTGTCTGCTTGCCTTGTCATTTTGATTATGGGATAGCTCCTGTATCATGTGCAAGGGGTACCCCGTTGGAAGTTCTCTATGATACACATGTACTTACAATGACAAGAGCTTACTTGTGACTAAAGTTGAGTAGCATGAGGTTAGGTCTTCGTAAGTAAGGGGCATGAGATTTCGGCTTATAACTTGTCAAGCATATCCTCTTAGTTGTGCCACTTTAACCTTAATCACCTAAAGATGCTTATGATAGGGGCAATGAGAGCTGAAAGCTAACAAGTACCATAATTTTTGGAAGCTCTTTATGAGACTTGAATCCCTACTTCCTTCTATGAAGGCCTTTCTTCTACTTTTATGTTGAGTCTCCACCTTCTACCTTTATGCACCTACTTTGAGAGCATAGTGGCCATTCTTAGTTCTATGTGCATTGTCCCAAGACTTGTTGATTGATGCATAACTTGATATTTCTTGTTCTTAAACTACTTGTATCTAGTCACTCTTATAAACTTTGAAGGTTTCCTATGCATTTATGTTTGCTACTCTATGAGGGACAAGCTGAATGCCACTATGCTATGTTTTCTTTATGTGAAACAAACAAACGTCTTGCAAAGCATAGTTATTCATGAATCTTTTGTTTGTGCCTTCTCGTGTTGCAACATAGTTGCTTTGTCTTATTGTTAGAACTTTATCTTTCATGCTATGTTGAAGTACTATGATCCTAGCTATCAATGTTTTACAAATACTTTGATCAAGTTTATGATGGTGCATGTCACCTCAAAAATTATTTTAGTTTTACTTTAGTCTTTTCCACGCCTTCAAGCTATTTTCTATCACCGTTACCACTTATAATTATCTATACCACTTGTATTTCACTATCTCTTTGCCGAACTAGTGCACCTATACACCTAACAAGTGTATTGGGTGTGTTGGGGACACAAGAGACTTCTTGTATCTTGATTGCAGGGTTGCTTGAGAGGGGATACCTTTGACCACTTCCTCCTCGAGTTTGATAAACCTTGGGGTGATCCACTTAAGGGAAAACTTGCTGCTGTTCTACAAACCTCTGCACTTGGAGGCCCAACAACTATCTACAAGAATAGAAGTGCGTAGACATCAGGGGCGCTGTTGGTGGGGCCACCGTTCCCGCCATTGGACGGGCTAGTGCCGGTGTTGTCGCGATTGACACCGGTGTCGCCTGTGTTGATGATGGCGCACATGAAGTGATTGGGGAAACTATTGCTCCCACAACTCTCGGATCCAGAGCCGCATGCTCCATCTTCTGTGGCCAGGTCACCCAGATTGGATCCGCGACTGCTGTCACTGTCCGTGCCCTCGACTGTTGTCGGAGCATTGAGCTCGCTCAGGGTGCCGATTGGTGGTGGGAACCACAATGATGGAGCAATCGTGGGAGCCGTCGGCTGATCAGGGAGGCGAAGCGTGCCCAGTTGGCAAACTTGGAAGCTTAAGCTCTCGATTGCCAGGCCGATCCCATCGCCCATGGACTCGAAGGCCGGGTGAGTGGCTGGCGTGTGGACGGTGAAGTCGAAAGCGCCGAAGAGCTGGCGAATCTCCGCTATTGCAGAGTTGTAGATCGCGGTTGACAGGGACGAAGAAGCCGCGACATAAGCACTCCTAGTTCCCATAGACGGTGCCAATTGACGAGGGTTTAACTCGTCAATGCCCATTGTTATGGACTTGGGTTTTGGAGAAGGAGGGAGCATTAGAGGCATCAATCGGCTAGCAAACAAGCACACAGGGATGCAAGGTTTACCCAGGTTCAGGCCTCGTAGAGGTCCCTACTCCTACTTGTTTGCTCTTGGAATTATCGAAGGAATCGAAGATTACTGGGGTGCGCAGATGCAATCCGGCGATGGTTGTGGAAACTAGGGTTGTGTTCGTCCTCCTCGCCACCCCCTCCTAGCCTTTATTTTGATAGGCTAGGTCTCAGGTAGCAGGTCGAGTCGGTTACATATTAGGGTTTGTCCCTTTAAACTTTCTATCTTAAACTTCGTCTTGTGCTGCAAGCAATCAGAGTCTCCGTGGGTCACTCGAATCCTGTATTGGGCCCTGGTAATGTCGTGGGCTTCCGTCATATCTGGGTCATATATACCAAGCTCGAGTACCTGCAGGGTATGCCCACGTCACCTCCAATATGTTTATTATGTCAATCTCAGATCAGGGGTTACCTTGTACATTTCCTCTATACTTCATTCTCTTTTACCTACCTTCAAAACTCCCTATCCTTTAATTCGCTGTAGTGTTTCATGTTTCTTTTCTGTTTGTTTTCACGGTTGGGTGAACGAACTCCGTTCGTACACCGAATCATTTTCTTTTACTTCGTTTGTTATTTTTGCAGGGACTTGAACCTTGTGCGATGACATGCATGGTTTGTGCCAACTGTTTAATTACTTGCACAAGCCACTTGGTTGTTTCAACTCAACACTTCAACAAGGAAGTATTCGTTGAATCAAAGGTCCATGTCCATAAAAAATGAGGTTATTCGTACCTCAACGGTAAAGTACATCACCCTTGCTCTATTCAAGATTGGGGAGGTAACCTATTCTCACACTCTCTTTTGACAACTGCATTTTCTCTTTTCTTTTTGGTAATCTATTCAAGTTTGGTTCCTGCAAAAGTTCTAGCTTGGGGAAGTTACTTCTGCATGTGTAGAGTCTTGTGCAATGTTCTTGTTCGATGAAACTTTTTGTGCAATCATGTATCCCGTTGTTTTTGAATGCTTGCTTAGGTAAGTTATGTTTCATGTTTATATAATGGATGCACTTGCTTTTGTTAGGATTCATAAGAGTTGCGTTAGAGCTTTGATTCACTATGTTAAAATCTTTATATAGCTTGAGAAGAACTTTGTGATCCTCTAAAATACATTGCCATGATTTCTACACTTAAAACCTATGTCTCCCACTTTTAAAGTTTGAAATGTTTATCTTAGTTGGTTGATTTGTGAAGATTCCATGCTAGTGGGAGTAATTCAAAATATTTAGAGTAAAGCTTTTTATTTGAATGAATGATTAGTTGTGGAAGCTTTTTCTCTAGTTCTTTTAGGTAGCCAAGTCTTGCCTTGGAAATAATATTGCCAAACAAGTACAACAAGAAAAACTCTGAAATTTATGACTTATTTGATGAATGATTGTCTTGAGTGTTTACCCTTGAGGATACTTAACCCCATAGATGTTTTGATAGACTTGACAACACTCTTGAGAGGATTTGTTTGATTGAAATGAAGTCAAGCGGTAATTGTGCTGCATGCCAAAGCTAACCTTGTGGATCAAACTGTGGTACTATTTAAAGAGTTCTATGTTTCTCATGCACACCTTTAGATGTCAACAACTCTGCTAGCCTACAAACAATCTATTGTACAACCCCTGATTTCGTCTATGAGTTGACGACATGGGTGGCATAAATGTCATCGTAATGGGAAAAGTATTGGTACTCTCAAAGGTTGTGCAAGCCATTGTTTAAAGAATCACTCAACGATCCTTGAAAGAAGGAAGAGAAAACATATAGGAAGATCCACATAACAAGTCCTTGACATGGTCTCATTACCACATTATGAAGTTTTGTGAAATACAATGGTTAGATTAAAAGTGTTTTGATAGTCTTGATTTACTGATGTGGGTGTCAATAAGACACTTCACTATTATGCTACTTAGGACATGAACTCTCTTACTCAATTTTGCTATTAAAACATCCTAGTATTCCTTGGCAAGCTGAGAGTTAACTAGAATAATTGGATTGATTATTACACTTCCAGTTATTTATACTTATATTAAGCTCCACTTTGATTGTCTTGATTTACCGAAGCTAGCATAGTGTTCTTGTCATCTCTCTAACTTTGATAAGCCTTTCAAATGGATGAAGTGCTGGACGCATATGACTACCAACCGTAAGTGAATTCATATTCTCATTGAAGCCCTTACTTTACATAAGTGAGGAGATACAAAACTTAAAAGGTGCAATAGGAGGATCACAAGTTTGCTTTTAAAGATAGATTCACTTTTGACATGGACCATTGAAGTTTTAATTGATCTTCTATGGATTAACATAACTGAACTTGTGTTGCCTTGTATGAATATGTTCTTTCTTACTTTGAGCTTGCAGGAAAAATAAGGATACGAGGCATCAATCTTCTGCATCCGATATCATACTTTTCTTTCAATTTTTGCCTCATTTTTGGTATCGACTCGTGTCTCATGAACATGATGACCTTGTCCATAAGCCACCATCTTGCTCGAGGACGACCAAGATTCTAGCTTAGGGAAGTTGATGAGTCCAAAACTGAAGCATATTTAAGTATATAAATTATTCATATTGTCACTCATTGTATGCTACATCTATCTACAATTATGCCTATTATGCATGATTACTAGTTCTCATTCATTTCCACATGGAATTTGCTCATTAGTAGTTTTATTAGTATTTTATTAACTTTTTCTTGTCTTTGATTTGTGTGTAGGTGCTATGAACAATCATGGATAAAAGGAGACGAGAGGATTCAATATGGAGGAGTTGCAGGCACCATACTTAGCCATTTGAGGGGAGGAAAAAGTGGATTTTCCATCAAATCCAAATGAATATCCAAGGCCATGGTGTTGTATCCCTCGTCCATATGAATCCAACGAGCCAAAGAACACCTCAATCAGAGTCTGTATGAACAAATGGCGGCCAAAACACTGCAGAGTACCGCATGCGTAATGACCACTTGTACGGGCGGAGCCCGCCCGTACATCATGGTCATACCACCCTCCGACGGCTTCATTTCATAAAAAGGAACAACATTTGTGAAGGACCAATGGGAATATTCGGCCCCTTGCTCTGTTGGTTCGCAAAACCGACCTCCAGATGCCTATTTAAAGAGGGGAAAGCCCTAGAAGAAGGGGGAGAGTCCACACATGCCATAGGGGCAGAGCCCTGCCACTCCGCCGCCTCAATAGCCGCTGCCCACAAGACATCACCATACCACTCAAGGGAGAGAGGATACTTTCATCTTGAAGGGCTACGCATCGATCTTCATCACCATCTTCATCAACAACGTCTCCAACTTTGATCCCCTTTGTTTACTTTGTTGTGATCCAATCTCTATTGTGAATTTGCACTTGTATTCAATTGTACCTTCATATTTCATCCATACAATTGCCATGATGTTGACCCCCTTCATGTATGAGTAGTTTCCTTGTTCTTGGGGAGAGATGGTGAAACCCTAGTATTATAATGCATTGAAATAAAGATGATATATTCTTGTGTCCATATGACTTATTGGTCTATGATAGATTTATGATGTGTGTTTGATCTCTCTCTTTAGATGGTATGTGTAGTCGGCCACATATCATTTGCCTTCGAGACTAAAGAAGAGGGTGAAATCCTTTGGACGTGTTTGGAAGTGTGCCCGGAGCTATTGTGACTATAAGCACCGACTAGAAACCTGCACGGTTGAAGGAGGATTAAGAGAGATTCCCTAAGCTATTTACGATATCCACGGGGAGACCCTTAATTGTGGTGGTCTGTATGGGTGATTTCTCTCAGTCATCGTAGTGGTTATTTAGATGTTACCTCATTCTTGGCTTAACAAAGTGACTTCCTACGAGCCTTGTAGTGAACATCTTATTATGGAGCTCTCTCAAGACATATCATGACACAAGAAATAGGTTATCCTAATTATGATTAATAATATAATGCTAGTGGTGAATCCTACACTCCTTGAGAACCCCTCAATGATATCACACAACACTTCATAGACACTCTTGCTTTAGTTTATTTTTGTTATTTACTTTGTTTTTGTTTACTTTAGCACTTATTCAAACATACACTTTTTACACCATTACTTGGAATTAGAGATAACCTACAAGTACTCTAGTGAATAGTACCGAGGGGCATAAAGACCTTTACCAATAGCTCTCTGTGGGATCATTAATCTTATTTTTAAACTTGCTAAAATTGATCTATGCACTTGTAGTCATCATTGGACAGCAGTAGATCTGTCCTGGAGCAAGAAAATCAACCATAGAGCACTAGAACACTACCAAACCATCTAGGAAGATACATATTTGAGCTGGAGTTATACTACAAAGATCTGGGAAACATAGGATCACCAAAAACTTAGAGGAACCTGTCCTAAAATAAAATATAGCTAGCCAACATAGAAATAATCACTCTATAGTATATATATAAGAGAAAATCTTATGTTATCATACAATAGTGCAAATAGATGAATCGGAAATTATATGTATGTCTCTTAGCATGTTATGGGAGAATTAGGGGACACCTACAAATGGTATACATCTCTACTATAAACTGAAAGCATGCATCTTTTATGCATATGTAGTACAACACATCACCTACACATTCTATTATATGCACCTAGGAAGGATACACTCAACTAGCTAGCAATAGAGCTTGTTGTGCTCCATCTTAACCCTAAAGGTAGTAAAGTATGCAACATGAAAATAAGAAATGAATACTAAAATTTTAAACCAAATCATGTAGCTCTAGTAAGTAAAGTTCGAGCATGGGTTATGCTCCAACATTGAAACAAAGGAGCCGAATTGTATCGAGCCAACAGTAAGTAAACAAGAAGAAAAAATCAATATAATAACAATCTAAACAGTAAAATGATTGTAACATCCCAATTTTAGCAACCCTGATTAGTTATCCAGAATGCAAAAATCAGGGGGAACAAAAACTTTGTCTTGTTTAGTGATGCAATGTTTGCTTGCTTGTTTATTATTCTTATGCATTGAGTGTGTAGCAAATGATATACTCTTTACCTCAACCTCAGTTGACAAAAGATATTTAACAAAAACTGTCTTGGCTTATGTTTCATATTCTCAAATGTTCTAGCATTTCAAAAACCTGAGCCAACATGCCTTGCAACCCGAAAACCTTTTTAGTAGCTTCTATTGAAAAAGTTATGGAGATCTATATGATATAATCTCCCTATGTTCTCAATATAGAACTTCCACTACTCTTATCTCTGAGTCTTCCAAAACCTTTTTATAAAGCTTTTAAATTCTACTCTTGGTAGAAATACCAAGGGACTCTCAGCTACTTCAAAATACAACCCTTTTCAATACCCATCCTTACCTCAAGCTAGGCTTGGAGGTACCCATGGTAGTAGATTGGATTGTTTGTAAGATGAGTTGCCTTGATCTGCTAAGATGAATTGCCTTGATCTGCTGCCTGACCTGTTTGCTTAGGAACTAGAGTGAGCTACCCTAGGAGCTCATCCTCTAGGATCAAACTAAATCAATATTACCAATCCTAAGCTAGATTACAAAGTGGGATCTGATCCCTAGCCACTAGGTGATCATCTAAACACTTAACACGATCACTTCTGGAATTAACCTTTTCTAGAAACTTCCAAGCAAAGGAAGACCAGATCCAAGAATGTATCCCTTCTACTCAATCTACACCTCATCATCATCCAGTTGATGATGATTTGGAACCTTACATCATCCCAAAACCATCCTATCTTACATTCTAGTTAAAATCACCAAATCTGCCAAATTTTGCTAAGTCTAGAAAACTGTTATCAACATCACATATCTGAGACTCTCTCCTTCTCAACCCTTGTGCACTTTTGAATTCACTTGAACCATCTTGTATACCATATTAAGGACTACCAAGGCCCACTCTTTCCCTTGGCTAGATCATATTTTAACCCACTTGCTCTTGATGGTTTTGTAGGAAGGAAAATAACAATTCCTGCAAATCTTATCAACTAGCCTACTTTAGAAGAAGCTCACATCTCCCTACTATCTTCTTTTGACCAACGCTTTGCATGATTGTGTTCTACTCTTAAAGGTATATCAATCCCTACTTCACTTGTTCCAATTGGATCCTTGTGCCTCTAAAACCCACATGGTTTTGAAGGTTATTTGATAATATGTTTTGGCACCCTTATTTTATTCAAAGTTTGGAATCAATCTTTGGAGAGATAAACCATTATCAACCTCAAATCTCTGTACCATGGTGATCTACATCACTTGGTCTATCCCTCCATCTATCCCTTGCATCAAGGTGATCTCTGAGATCCCTAATCCAACCAAGTTTAGGTGGCCTAAAAATATCAATGCCCTAGATCCTCTAATCCTCGTTCTTTTCCAAAACCAAGTCCCTTTTTGCAAATTAAAGGTTTCCAATGATAGATAATTCAAGTTGACATCATCCACATTGAATAAAACCATTTTCCAAATAATTTCAATAATTATTTAAACCTAAAACTATTTAAATTCCATTCCTTGCAAATTTCTCAAAATCTTTCCTATAAAGGCAAGTTGTTTTTCTCCAAACTACATTGACAAATCAAGGCACACTTGATTCCTATATATCATATGCTACCTCCTCATCACAAAAATAAATATTTTTGAGATACTTTATTATTTATTTTGCCCTTTTTCTTAAATGGCAGAAACAAGAAATAAATCCTTAAAAATACTTTTCCTTCTAAATAAATCCAAAGAAAATTCCCCAATGTGTGATATGGTATTTGGAACCATCTCACATAAAAAACCAACCTTGTTCAATGTAAAGAGATCAAATGAGATTCTATAAACGAGTTCTGCACTTTTTGAATAAATGGATTTTAGTGGACTTTAAAACCTTTGAAAAATATGAATTAATTCATAAAAAGGTTTCATGACCTCCTCTATCTACTAGTACCCTTGAAGCACCTTTTCAAGATCAATTTGGAGAACTTTCCTCCAAATCTCTACTATGGCCTAAATTTGAAAATGATCATCAGCATACACTAACCCACATCTAAATCCCTTCAAAGTTGCCACACACTTCTCTCCAGAACCCAACACACTCTCCTGGTCGACACCACTGTAGCAGCTATGTCCCTTTTGTCTCTTATGCTTGGACATGAAGGAGAACCATGTGAGGACATGTCCAAACCATTTAATTACTTGTAGCAGTAACCCCTGCCTCTATCTGCCCACTAGAACGACCAGAAGATACCTCACCACCCTCTCCATCGCCCCTGGCAGCCAATGGCCGAGCCATGGACCAAACCCAAGACATGTGTGCACTAGGTGCACCATACACCAATCTCCTCAAGTTAAATAAGCCCCAGGACACTCCACCCCTCCCTGCTCACCCATTTCCTTCCCTGTCCACTAGAGAACTACCCACGAGCCCCAATTCCTCCTTCCTCTCCATAGCTCCTTGGAGAAGGAAGAAACTCCACTTCGGCCATTTTCGAAAACTCACCCGTGAGCTCTCTCCTTCACTCCCCTTCCCTTGCATGCAGCTGTACTGAGACCCCCTCATGCTCCTCTATCTAACCTTGCTTCTCGTTTTTGCATGCATGCATAGCAGGCGCCAATCCTGGAGAGCACCGAGGCGAGCTACACGGGTATTGATTGTTTTGGCAAGTAAAATGTAAAAGAAATACCACAAAGGCAATTAGAGTAATTCCAATTGCTATAAACTCAATCTAACAAGACCTACTAAAGTTAGTATTGTGTTGTATGCGTTGTATTGATTGTTTCCTTTGTTTGCTTGCATGTGATCCATATCGACGATAGATGCGATTAAATCGGAGATCAGAAGAAGATGGTTATTATTATTATTATTATTATTATTATTGTTATTATGGTATTCTCAGAAGAATTATAGGGACATGTATTTCTAGATTGCTGATCGCAGGCAAGCCACCTTATTGCTCATAAGCCTTATCCTACTGTTTTACTTATGCATGTTTTACCTTCTATTTATTAAAACTGCATTATTTTTATTATATGATGATTTATACCTTGTAGTGGCTTGGATCCTCCAAACCATTAGACTTTTGTACTATTAAGTACAACCCCCTTGATGACACCTACTGGTCCCTAGTATAATAGTTGGTGTATAACACCATACCCCTTTGGAGACCTCGCTTTAGCCAAAGCAAAACTATTGGATGGGAATCCCCCGAAAAAGTTTTACAAAATATTTATGGCAAAACCTTGGTGAGGTTTGACCTATCGAGAGAAGTTTGAGAAAATAAAAACATTTTTGTTTTACATAATGATGTAAGATGGAGGAAAAAGGTTTTTGAAAGCGCACCCAGTTCTTTGCAGTTTTGCTAGAACAATTAACCCGTGCAACCACATTACTCTGGAATGGGACAGGGCTGGGCTTGAAGTTTGCTACTCTGGTGTGGGAATTCTCACAACTTCTTATAAGGGATTATGTCCCTCGAATTTTGGGCTTCCTTTACAAAAAGGGTCAATTGTTAGATAATCACCTAGAGGAATGCAGGATCACCCATGCGAGTGACCGGGCGATACTATGAACCTCTCATTGAAAGTTCCCACTCTGGAGGAGTCGGAATGCGCCCCGTTTGGTCTGTGGCATCGATGTCCCGGTGTTGAGAGGAAGAACTCATAGGGTAGGGCCTATACTAGAGTGGCATCTAGAGAGTCTTGGTTGGTTACTCGACCCACGATCAGTGTAGGGTACTCAGTTGGTGTGGGTAAAGTGTACAACCTCTACAGAGTGTAAATCTATTCGAATATCCATGTCCACGGTCATGGATGGTTGGGAAGGTTGCTATAGAGCGGTGCTGGTTTTGATTTCAAAAAGGACTTTGGAAAAGGAAAGGCTTTGGAAATGTGGTGACCATGGGAGGGTCAGAAAGGAAGGAAAGGAGTTGTTCATGAGATGACCGGAAGGATGAACAAATGGGTGACCCAGTCCTAGTGTTTTCCAAAACTTTCCAAAAAGGTTTCCAAAATGTTTTACAAAAGTTTTCAACAAAGATATGTAGATGCTATATCTACAAGAGGAACTATTTGAGAAAAGAACTTCTCTTGGAGCCCTCCTACTACCACAGCTATATTGCATATCCTCTTATTGTTATTATCTTAAGGTGGTTTGCGAGTACATTCAAAATACTCACTAGCATTGTCGCTGGCTATTAACTTGGTCAGATGTCGAGAAGAAGGTGGAGTCGACAACTATGCGAGCTAGGACGTTTCCCCTAGTTAGTTGCCTGTAGGTTAAGGCATGGCTCGGGCTCTATGCTTGATGAAGTTCCACTGATGATTATTGATGTAGCCATAATGGCATGTAAGGTATGACATGTATCCGCTTAAGTAATGGATGTTTACTTTGAAACTTGTCGGTTATGTGCCACGATTTACTGATCATGGGATCGTGGTGTATGCATAATAGGGATTCTCGGAGGATTAATCCAAGGGACCCACAATGATCAAATTGTTAAAAGAAATAACTTTATACACAAGTAGGATTGAACCAATTATGTGCTTCTTAATAAAATCATCTAGAATTAAAAATAATTATTTACCAAGCTAGATTTGCTCTAAAACTAGGATGACTACACTATGATCTAAACAAGTTATAGCTTATTAGAATTAAGTAAGCATCACACTAGTAAGGTCAATAGAACCTAGCTATACACTATACAAATCTTTATATGTGATGTATACATTTCAGCATGCTAACATGACCAAACAGTAACCATATATACACCATTACATATTAATTAAATCTTTGTCTAGGAATACAATATGTATTCTTTACTTTCAAAGTAAGGTGCTAGGAAATAGCACAAGTATCTTTTAAGCTTTCTTGTGTATTTAATTAAACAAAACCATGCTCCTGTTTGTGTTCTAGGAGCATACTATGTATAATACCACATAAGGATCATCTAACTAGAACCTCGACATTACTGTTAAAGTATCATAAGAGAATTCAACACAAGTTTAGGAGTAGAACATACATCTCTAGTTATGGAATGGCAATTACCAATCAGGCCAATGTTTCATCATCAATTTCACCACCTAGAAGATACTAGTAGAACCTCACCATGATCTAGTACTAGATAATCATTACCAAAAGAAAATGACAAACTATAACCATCTATTCCACCTAGCTCAACTAGGAGCTCACTAATAGCCCACATAGTCATAAAGATTGTTAGTGCAACCACTTCTAGAATTACTAGAAAACCCTAATAATATATCAACACTAATAACATAATATCTTTGTTTAGTCCAACATGTGCTTTACAAATAATGCAACATGGTTGAACAACCAAGTACACCTCAGCTGCTGATAATCAACACACCACCATAACCAAAATTTAAGTATCAAGTAGTCTAATAAATTAAGCAGGGCCAGCTAGCACTAGATCAACTATATGATTATCAAGACTAACTAGATCAAGCAATTTATGCATATGAACATAAGCCTAAACTAAAGCGGGAATTTGGGGGCATACCTCAACATAGTCGAGGAAGAAGGAGCAGGGTCTGGCCAGACCTACTACTGCACCGAGGTGCAGGATGCCTAGCCACCCAAATCGACAGTACCAACCACAGCACCGCACCTCTGTGGGAAGGTCAAGGTCAACATAGGGGTCTTGGTGGTTGGTGCTGGCGTCATGGTGGCGCAATAGGAGCACCAGTAGGCCTTGGTCACTGAGGAGAGTCAACCGGAGGATAAACACCGTCGATGGGCGGCTGAATCGACCACCAACCGCCGGGGCAAGGGAAGTTAGGGTTACCTGAGGTCGCGAGAGTGGGCACTAGGGTTGCATAGCGGTGAGGGGAAAAAGGACGAGAAGGAACATGAAGAGTTAGCTAGGATGTGGTGTCGCTGTGCTTGGCCAGAGGTGATCGAAGGAGCAGTGATGGGGGCACATAGCATGTGAACACAGTGGGGATTGCGAGAGGGATTCGTGTGTGTGTGTCATGAGATGAGACAATGAGAGAAAGTGTTGTGGAAATGTCCATGATAGTCGTTGCAACAAGCAGCGATTGATAGAATCGGGGGCGAGAGCTGGCGGCCATATGCGGTGCGAGATGGGGGTGGATGCACATGGTTTACCCAAGTTCAGCCCCCCGGAGGGTAAAGACCTACTCCTGCTAGATTAGATTGATGAATAACGAGTTACAGGGGCGGCGAGCTCGACGTCTAAGTAGCAAGTCACTTGAAGTGGTGTCTGATGGAACGTATGTCCTTAGAGTACCCTAGGGAGGCTTATATAGGAGGCACCCCGCTAGGGTTTACAGTTTACAACCGAACAAGATATGGATTCAGAGGCTTTGACCTAATCCGACTAGGCTTCGAGTACGCTTCTGGGCCTCCAGTCTCCAATCGCCAGGCCTTCTCCTCAGTCACATTCCAGTCGCCGTCCTATAGGCCCACTCGCGAGGCCTTTGGCCCAATCGAAACGTCCTTCTGGGCATACCCCATTCGGCATATCCCCATCAGTAGTCCCCGAGGCCATCGTTGATTCAGACGCAGGTGTTCATTTGGCAGTCGGAGTAGGCGAGTCCAATTTGGACGCCCAGTCGAATCGGCGATGGACTCCACCAAAACCAAGGAAATTTTCCACTGGGTTTCCAGTCGCAACTTCGGCGAATGTAATCGCTACCAAGTCGTTGCCCTGCCGACTAGACAAGGCACCATTGCAGGCGAGTCGAGTGAGGGAGTTGGACCGTCAACTTGGTCAAAACTATCCGTTGGGTAATCCAACGGTAACTTCGGCACAATTACCGCGGGTAACAGCTACCCCGAGTTTGGCGGGCAACGCTTCCCTATAAGGGGAGTGATGGATCAGTCCTGTAGACTCTTCCCTGCATTCTCAATCCTTGTGCATCCATTCCCTCTATCTTCGCTCGATCTAGACTCCCCAGACCAAGCGACCCTGCATCCTTCCTTATGGCGCCTCCGAAAGGTTCGTGGGGGAAGTCCAAGTGTACCTCGGCGCAGCTCAAGTCCTTTGAGGACATGGGGGGTCCTCTGTAAGGGGAATTGGCGGATCCCCGCATCTTCTGAGGTCGATCCGAAGACGCGTGCCGACGAGTTCATCTGCTTCCCAAGCCACTTGGAGAGGGGCTTGGGGTTTCCCACCTCGCTATTCTTCCGGTGGTTCTGCATGTACTACGCGATCAAGCCATTGGATCTCGGTCCACACAACATCGAGCAGCTGGCAATCTTCGTGGCCTTCTGTGAATGCTACCTTGGCTGTAGACCGTACTTCCCACTATGGTTGGAGTTGTTCCACGGTCGCATCGGGCGCGAGGCGTCCGACGGCCCGATTTTGGCGGTCGGAGGCATGACATTTCAGTTGAAGTCGAAGGCCAATTTCATCAACCTTCTGCTACCGAAGAAGGCCGCGAGCGAATGGAAGAAGTGTTGGTTTTATGTGAAAGAGTCCAACCCGTCCGGCGAAGTGGCGCTACCCGAGTTCATCGCAGAGAGGAGCGAGCCCTGATGACTGGCGGCGGATAAGCTTCCCGATGATAACAGGATGGCCGTCACAGAGATGATGGACCAGATCCAGAAGCTAAAGGACCAAGGGATGTCCTCGATCAACCTGTACAACTGCTGGCTCGGGTGGCGTCTACTTCCATTGGCGGCTCGGCCGCACTGGATGTATGAGTATAGCGAGAAGAACGACCCTTCCCGGACCAGCAAGGAGTCGTGGGACGCTGAATATTACAAGTCCTCCTTGAAGAATATTACCGACGCGGAATTTACAACCACGTAGGCAGGCTCACCCCATACGTGCCCGTGAAAAATGAAGCTCCCACAGTAAGTTTTCTTTACCCAAATTTTTCTTCAGTCATGATTCCTGCGGTGCAATTTGCAGCCGCATCATCTGACACTTATTTGTGGCCACTCTCAGTTGTTCCAGGTTCTCGAGGGATGTCACCCCCACTCAATGAAGAAGTCCCCCAGGAGCTCGAAGAGGGTGCCGAGGGAGAATCCTCTAAGGACGAAGAGGAAGAGAGGGAGGTTCCTCCCCCGGCACCCGCGGCTTGCAAGACTCGTATGCAGAAGCAGCATGAGTTCAAGGCGAGTCGTAGTCTTGAAGAGCATGAAGAAGATGACGAAATATTGCAAGAGCACCATTCTCGGTGAACAGCCACGCCGGCGAAGCCCGCACGTAAACCGAAGTCGCCCGCGAAGAAGCCGGCTTCGAAGCCGGCGTCACCGTCCAGATCGGCGGTGGTGTTCGAGTCGGACGACGAATCCGACAACGACGTGACCAGGACTTCACGCAAGATCCTAGAGGGTGTGACTCTGATGACAGGATCGGAGGCTGAAGACACTGAAGCGGCGGTGGAAGTTCCACTCGTGGTGATCACGTCGACAACTTTGATGGCGCCAGATCAGGAAGCAGCTGAACCCGTGGCGTCAAAGTCGCCACAACCTTCGGGGACGGCCACGTCTTCTGAGCCGGAGATTCCGGCGACCGCGGCTTCATCGTCAAAGAAGCCCGCGGTATCGTGGGCTTCGGATGTCTTTGAGAAAGGCCTCACATGCAAACTGGGGCCAGAGCTAGACAAGCCCGCCCACATCAGCACGGGGTTACGTGTTCTTCCGGTCGCCAAGTAAGTATCGAGTTTTCCTTTCCAATTCTTGATTGATTTTTGTATGATTTCTTTGCTGACTTTGGAGGTTTTGCAGGTCTGGCATCAAGAAGATTGGTTACCCTTCAGTGGCGAAGATTCTGCCGGTCACCACCGCAGGGGAAGGCGATCTCCCCAAGAAGAGGAAGCCTTCTACGGATGTCACGCCTGCAGAGGGTGCGAAGAAGCAGAAGGGAGGTGCCAGCGATGCTGTGGCAGGAGACAGTGCCAGGGGAGTGATCCTGCCGCGGGCGCCGAGGAGGTAGCGGTTACTAAATCAGAGCCAGCTAAGGGGGCTCCGATGACAGAACCATTGGCTCCGACGACTAGTGTCCCGGTGAGGGCCTCTGCGACATTTCCGCGCTTCATGGCGAAGGGTTTTCCTGGCGTGATGGAAAACCAGTCTCCACAGATGCCAGAGATTGTTGACGAGGACGTTGGGCCTCGTCACAGGCGCACCTCCTTTGTGGTCCCTTCAACGGACGCCATGGGGCTTCACAGTATGCTTGGAGCCGACATTCAGGTACGTCCATTCCCCGAGTGTCTAATCATTGAATTTTAGCGGTTAGGCACTATGTTTCTTCTAGTTGCCAGTCCCCGAGTGTCTAGTCGCTGAATTTCAGCGGCTAGGCACTGAATTTCTTCTAGTCACCAGTCCCCGAGTGTCTAGTCGCTGAATTTCAGCGGCTAGGCACTGAATTTGTGTTTTTGTAGTTTATAATTGTTCATTCTGCTTGTAGGGGTTGCAGAGGGAATCGACAGATCGGCAGTCTGCAAAGGAGCATCTGGAGCGTGATCTGCGCGTGGCGCAGGAGGCTAACCGGCGACTCCAGGAGACTGTTGGTGAGTACTTATTTTATTTGGCGGCTGCGAGCTGCTAGTGTTCAGGAATGCTGACAGTCATTTCTGTTCTGTTCATATGGTCTTCCGGCTGCCATTGCCAAGGCCCAAGAAGGATATGTCCCGGTTGCCAAGCTGGATGTGGCAAATGGGCGTATCGGTTCGCTGGTCAAGGAGTTGGAAGAGGCGAAAGCGGCCTTGATTTCTTCTGACGATAGGGTAAAGGCCACAGTCGCTGCGGCTGAAGAAGAGCGAAAGGATGCAGACTCAATCATCCTTGGGCTGTAGAGCGATCATGCTGGCTTGGAGAAGCACGTCACCGAGAACTGCCGGAAGCTGAGTCGCTGCTCTTCTTTTTGATATGTGCGGTGAGTCCCCGAGTGGGGGAATCCATAGTGGCACTATCGTCTAAGGTTGCAGCTGTGATAGGGCAAAGCGACCCGGTGGTGCAGACCTTCAACGCCTCACAGTGTGTGACTGTGGTGGTGAACGCAGCCACCGCCTCCGTGTTGTGCATCCAGGCAGTTCTTTAAGGAATGTCCCCCACCGAGGTTATACTTGGGGGACTGACTGAAGTATGGCGCTATCTGGAGGAGGTTCCTAGCATCGTAGAATGGACGGCGTTCAGCTTTCAGGCGCGGGGCCATCACGGCATTGAGCCTGGGGCTCGCACATTTCCCCAACGACTTCGATCTCGATGACATCACCAGCGGCTAGCCTTCGGTGACTGGCACGGTGGAGATGTCGGAGATGTTGAGGCTGACCGCCAAGGCCGCCCCCTTCGCTGATCCGGTGCTAGCAATGTGGGACTTACTACCGTACCAGGTGACGGTGGTGGCGTCGGGCGACCCCTAGCCGGAGCATCACGACCTGAAGTCGGAGCAACCCTTCCGGTCGGTGTTGTTGAAGTCGTAGTCGACCTACCCGACAAACCCATGGCAGCCATTCGTCCGTGTCAAGGCTGGTGGCGGCGCTTCTTCATTGGGTCCTGCGAAATAGATAGCTGCCCTGGGCAATTTGTAAGATATGCCAAGTGGCGACTTTTGTAATATGAACAATGGAAGTAAGAGGAGTCAATCGACTCGCAATTCATGTTTAATTATGTGGTATGTTTAACTTTTGTTTGAGTGAGTCCCCGAGCGCGTCCGCCCTTTAGTGGGGTATAACTCGTTTGTATACATATGTGTTTTCTTTGGATTTTTGTGTTGGTTGTCCCTTTCGTCTCTGAAGGGGCAAGTCCCCGAGTGCGAGTAGGATTGTTTTTAGGAGAGTCCCCGAGCGTAGTACTTAGCCGTTTCGGGTGCGTGCCTATTGTGGGTTGTTGGTGCGTTGTTTGTAACGCGTCTCTTCCCCTGGTTCGGAGAGCCAGTCGCTGGGCGAGTCCAAGGAAGTTCTCTTACTTGGTGTGTTCCCAAGACGCGTGGGGGTTTCTGTTTGAAAAGTACCCATGCGTGGTACTTAACCGTTCGAGTCGCTTTGCACGAGGATGGGAAGGACATGTCGCTGTGGGAAGCGTATGTCGGTCGTCTTGGCCCGGTGGGCCAGTCGAGCTGGGCGACTCCGATGGTGGCTTCGGGTTGGCGTATTCATGGAAGACACAAAGCCCGAATATTTTCTGTGCCCTTGGGCCGAACTACTTAGCCATGCCGGTCGCTCGACCAAGGGTTGACTTCCGTAAGTAGCATATTGCTAAATGTACGAGTGCGAGTGGCTCAAGAGTATGGTGAGTAGACACAATTTGTGTGGTCCGAACGAATTTCATTATATATCATCTGGGTACAAGTTTGAGTTCTATGTATAGAACTTTTGGAGAAGGTTTACATTCCATGGACTCCCAATCTCGAGCTGGCCATCACCTCGTATGTCGATGAGGTAGTAGGCGTCGTTGCCGAGGACTCACCCTATGGCGAATGGCCCCTCCCATGGGGGGAGAGATTGTGCATGCCCTTCTTGTCCTGAGCCAGTCGTAGGACCAAATCTCCCCCCTCGAAGGTGCGGGTCCGGACTCGGCGGTTGTGGTAGCGGCGGAGTCCCTACTGGTAGATGGCAGTGCGGGAGCGAGCCATGTCGCGTGCCTCGTCGATCTGGTCGATGTTGTCTTGGCAGGTGATCTCGTTTGTCGCCTCGACGTAGTTGGCGACTCGAGGTGAGTCGTGCTCCAGGTCGTTTGGCATTACGTCTTCGGTGCCATACACCATGAAGAAGGGTGTGAACCCCGTGGAGTGGTTGACGGAGGTGCATATCCCCCATATTACAGAAGGGAGCTCTTCGACCCAACATCCTGGTTTTCGCTCGAGGGGCACTTGGAGTCGCAGCTTGAGCCCGTGGAGGACGCTCTGATTGGCGCGTTCTGCTTGGCCATTCGACTCCGAGTGGGCGACTGAGGCGAGGTCGAGTCGTATGCTGTGTTCTTTGCAGAATTCTGCCATGGTGCCTTTGGCAAAGTTGGTGCCGTTGTCTGTTATGATGCTATGCGGGTAGCCGTACCAGTAGATGAGCTCGCGTAGGAACTTAGTAGCAATCTTGCCGTCAGACTTTTTGATCGGCTTGGCTTCGACCCATTTGGTGAACTTGTCGACCGCGATCAGGAGGTGGGTGAAGCTGGATGGGGCCTTCTTGAACGGGTCGACCATGTCCATGCCCCATACGGCGAATGGCCATGTGATGGGGATGGTCTTGAGTGCCGAACCAGGGAGATGCGTCTGGTTGGCGTACTTCTGGCACCCGACACATCATTGGACGATGTCGGTGGCATCGGCGTGCGCGATGAGCCAGTAAAAGCCGTGCCGCATGGCGTTGGCGACCAGTGACTTGGCGCCGGCATGATGGCCGCAGTCACCGGCATGGATGTACTAGAGGATCTTGTGTCCTTCTTCTGGCTGTACGCAGTGCTGGAACACGCCGTCACGCTGCATTTGTGGAGCTCGCCGTTGATGATGACGAAGGATTTGCAGCGGCGCACGATCATTCACACTTCCGTCTCGTTGCTTGGGAGGATCTTGTGCTCGAGGAAGGTGACATATGATGCCGTCCAGTCGGTGGGCTCCACGATCATGGCGACTAGGACCGTCTCGGGTTGTAGTGGTATCCCGATGTCAATCTCCTTTGGTGGGGAGACCGAAGGCTTGTAGATGATGTCGAGGAAGACGCCTGAGGGTGGTGTTTGTCGAGCCGACCCGATGCGGGAAAGGGCATCTGCCTCCTCATTCTTTAGCCTGTCGATCCACTCGACTAAGTAGCCGTCGAAGTGTCCTCCCAGCTGGTCTACCGCTTGGCGGTATGCTATCATTGTCGGGGAGACGACGTCGCAGGTTCCAGCAACTTGGCCGGCGACTAGGTCGGAGTCTCCATAGCACGGTAGGGGTTAATTTTCATCTCCTTGGCGGCCCGCATGCCATGAAGGAGGGTCTCGTATTCTGCCATGTTGTTGGTGCAGGGCTTGAAGTTGAGGTGGAGCACGTAGCGGAGCTTTTCTCCCTTAGGGAAGGTCAGTATGACCCTGGCCCTAGCACCGTCGGCGTTCTTGGACCCGTCGAAGTGGAGCGACTAGTACTGGAGGTATGGGAGCTTCTCCGGCTGCTGTGCTTCTTCCCAGTCTGCGAGGAAATCAGCCAGGGCTTGTGACTTGATTGCTTTGCAGGGCTCGTATTTGATGTTGTGGACACCGATTTCGACGGCCCACTTGGCGACTCGCCTAGTTGCCTCACGATTGCGTATTATGTCCTGTAGTGGTGCGGAGGAGATGACCGTGATTGGGTGCTCCTGGAAGTAATGTGGGAGTCGCCGTTGAGCTCGGAATACCGCGTATACCAGTTTCTGGTATTGCGGGTAGCGCTGTCTTGAGTCCGTCAGGACTTCGTTAATGTAGTAGACGGGACGCTGTACAGGCCGCTCCTTGCCCTCCTCTGGCCATTCGACGACCATCACGGCGCTGACGAATCGAGTGGAGGCCGCCACATAGACGAGCATTGGCTCTTTGTCGATTGGGGCGGCAAGGAGTGGATCCGTGAGTATCACTTCTTTGAGTGCTTTTAGTGCGTTGTCTGCCTCCGTGTCCCATTGGAACGTGGGGTTCTTGCGCATCAGGCGGTAGAGGGGCATGGCCTTCTCACCGAGCCAGGGAATGAAGTGGCTGAGAGCCGCGACTCGCCTGACCAACTTTTGGACGTCACGTAAGCACTCGGGTTTCTCGAGTCGCGCGATGGTGTCGATCTTGGTGGGGTTAGCCTCGATGCCTCGTTTGGAGACCACGTATCCCAGGAGCTGTCTGGTGGGGATGCCGAAGGTGCACTTTCCTAGGTTTAGCTTGATGTTGTACCTCCGCAGGTTTGCGAAGGTTTCGGCCAAGTCGGCGAGCAGGTCGTCCTGGGGGTGGATTTTACCACCACGTCATCGATGTAGATGTGTATATTGCGGACAATTTGGCTCGCAAGGCACTCCTGCATGCACCTTTGGTATGTGGCGCCAGCGTTCTTGAGGTCGAACGTCATGGCCATGTAGCAGAAGACGCCGAATGGCATGATGAACACCATATTATCCTCATGCTCGACCGCCATTTTCATCTGGTTGTAGCCAGAATACGCGTCGAGGAAGCACAACGACTCTGATCCCGCGGTCGAGTCGATGATCTAGTCGATGCGTGGTAGGACAAACTCCTCCTTCGGGCAGGCGCTGTTGAGGTTGGTGTAGTCGATACACATTCTCCACGTGTTGTTCTTTTTCAAGACCAGGACTGGGTTTGCCAGCCACTTGGAGTATTTTATTGGCCGAATGAAGCCTGCGGCTAGTAGGCGTTGTACTTCTTCGGTGATTGCTCGATGGCGCTCTTTGTTGAAGGGCCGCAGCGACTGCTTTACTGGTCGCACTTTGGGCTCGGCGTTGAGTTTGTGCTCAACGAGTTCCCTCAGGACACCCGGCATGTCAGACGGTTTCCATGCGAAGATGTCGCGATTCTCATGGAAGAACCAGATGAGCACGCTTTCCTATGCGGGGGCTCATGTGCGCCCCAATGGTGACCGTCTGGCTGGAGTTTCCCGGGACGAGCTCGACGGTGCGGGTGTGCATGGTCGCCTCGAACGTGGAACTCATGGCGGTTGGCTTCTTCAGGATGGTGTGGTCGTCCTTGTTGATGTTGCCCGCGTATTTCGCGAGCTCCTCCGCGTGGTCAGTCTCCAAGGCGATGACGGTGTTAGCAAGCTCAGCGCCTTTGTCTTCGCATTCCACGGCCATATCGGGGTCGCCGTGGATGGTGATGATGCCGCTTGGCCCTAGAAGGTTCATCATGTTGTAGGCGTAGTGGGGGGTCGCCATGAATTTGGTGAACGTTTGGCGTCCCAGGATGCAGTGGTAGGGGCTGTGAAAGTTCACCAGCACGAACACGATCGCTCGGTATGGTAGTTTGCGGGTGTGCCGAAGGTGACTGGCAGCGTCACTTTTCAAATCGGGTACGCATTCCGACCGGCGGCGATGCTGTGGAAGGTTGTTAGGGTCAGCTCGATTGCTTATTCTGGGAGCTAGAGCCTCTTGAGCGTGTCCAGGTACATGATGTTGATGGAGCTCCCGCCGTCCATCAGTGTCTTGGGAAGCTAGTAGTCGGCTACTTTGGGCCTGACCACCAGGGCGACTCGCCCTGGATATTCGATCCTGGGTGCGTGATCCTGGCAACTCCAGGTTATGCTTTGCTCAGACCAGTTGAGGAAGCGGGGGATGTCAACTTGGGTCACCGCATTGATGGCGACCGTACGGGCGAGCACCTTCTTCTCGCGTTTGGTGCTGAGCCCGGTGAAGGTGTGTAGCGAGCCGGCGACGTGTCCGAAACCACCGGCATTGCCGTTGTCCCTTGGTGGGTTGTTGTTGGGGTCCTCCCTTGCTTGCCTTGCTCTTTCGATCTATTTAAGAGAATGGCAGTCCACGGTGGTGTGGGTGGTGGGTTTTCCCTCCCTGCTATGGTAGACAAGGGCTGGTTGAGCAGGGCGGCGGGGTCGAATTTCGGCCTCGCCGCGTTGTTGGCGCGGTAATTTCCGCTGTCACGGTAGTTTCCTCCGTCGCGGTGGAAGTTCTTCGGGTCGCGTTGGCCGCAGCCGGCGCTGGCGACAAAGTCGACTCGCCCATCTCTATGACGCTTGCCGATGATGCGACTGTTGCTGTAGCGCATGTCACACTGTTGCCCGCTGTCGTGGCCGCTGGTGCGATGTCTCCCTCCCGACTCGTCGTCGGAGTCCTGGTTGGGGTCCTCTTCCACATAGCGCTTGGCGATCTCGAGGAGGTCGGGGATGTTGTCGAGCTTCTAGTAGACCCTCTTGATCTTAGCGACCAGGGGCTCGTATCTGTACGTGTTCTTGAAGGAGTGTATCGCCATGTCCGGGTGGATGCCGGAGGCATTGATCCATAGTTCCTGCCACCTTTGGATCCAGTGGCGGGTCGACTCACGTTATCCCTGGATGCATCGCTCCAGGTCCTCAATGGTGGTGGCGCAGGTGTAAGAACCCTCAAAGTGCCTGACGAAGGCATGTCGCATCTCCTCCCAGGAGTCGATGCTATCGGCAGGCAGGGTGTTGATCCATTGCCGGGTTGCATCCTCCATCATTAGGGGGAGGTAGCGAGCAGCTAGAAGGTTAGTGTGGCCAGCGATTCCCATCGCCATGAGGTATGTGTCCAGCCACACTGCTGGATCATACATTGGATCATACTTTTCGATCTCCTTGGGCGCCTTGAAGTTGGCGGGGTACTTCTCGCCTCGGATCATAGGTCCGAAGCACTGGGGACTGACTCGGCTGAGTGAGCCCCTGGGTTCGGGGTCACCGCGGTTGGTGAGGGTCTTCCTCAAGTCGTTGGGTTGGCGCGCCCTCCAAGCCTGGTTGTTGACGATGTGCATTTGGGCATCGATGGGTTGCCCGTTACCGGCGACCGTGTTATTCACCGGTCGTGGCTCGTTGGTGGAGAGCGCGGGGTTGGCGGCCCGTGGCTGGTGCGCTAGGGGCTACGGTGTGTTGGAAATATGCCCTAGAGACAAATAGTTATCAGGACTATTATCATATTTCATATAGTTTATGTTTAAGTTTTATATCATGCTATAACTGTATTGAGTGGAAACATCAATACACATGTGACATACAAACAACCTGGGTACCCAGTGAAACTCTAGTCACTGGTTCATTGGTCAATGAATGATCATGTTTCCTGATCATGTGGCATTGATGCCAGTTGGAAATGGGGTCATCTCATTCCGAGAATAAGATGATGAACCAATACCCAACGTAAACATCGTGACCCAATCATGTCACGAAGTTCAAGTTACGATGATTAGAAATGGATCCTCGTAGACTATTCCTTAGACCGTGAGGCTATATCAATCACTGTCTCCCGAGAGTGCTTTGATAGCATTAAGTGCCACTTGGTAATACAGTGGTTATAAAGGTGTGTTCAGGTACTTGGAGGAAACCGTTGAGGCAATATATGTCAAGAGCGGGATTTGTCCGTCCATGTGACGGGAAGATACTTGAAGGGCCCACTCGGAGAAGTTATATCCAATAGCTGCGCAGCGTGTGATTTGATCACGGGGATATCACTTATCGGAACGAGTCAAATAGCGTTGTTCAGTAACATGATTGAACATGACATGGTGATGTCATTGATCAGATATCGGGCAATGCAAGTATCGACTGACAAGGGAATAAGACACGACTGTCCCGGTTCAAACGACAAAAGATCTTCGTGGAATGCATAGGGGTCACATGGCCATCCAGGTCCCTCTGTTGATCATTGGTGCGGGAGTGTCCCGACCATGTCTAGAGTGTTCCCGAATCATGGGGTATCACGCTTAAGGGATTGATGATGCTTAGAGAGTGTTTATACGATCGGTGGAATCACCGAAGAATAATAGAGAGAAAACCGGAAGGGTTTCGGTAAGTCCGAAGGATGTCCAGAGTGGAGGTGGAAGGTGTTCCATAGCCACGGAGGCGGAATAATATGTGAATGAATGTTAAATATTGATTTAATCATTTATTCATAATTATTTAATAAAGAGAAAAATCAATTTAAATGGTCAAAGGCTTAACAGGCCAATTTCCGGAGGGAGAGGGCCCATTAGGGAAAGGAGAGAGGGAGAAGGGGCAAGGGGGCTGGCCGGTGGCCTCCCCTCCCCCTCCTCTCCTTTAGTCCCACCCCGGGACTTTGAGGGAGGTAGTACCTCCCCTCCCCCTATATATAGTGGGGGTATTTGGCCAAGAAAAATACACCAATAATCAATAAAGGTCTTCTCACTTTTGGGAGGACCTCTAATTGATATTTTCTCTCTCCCCCCCTCTCTCTCCCTTGACCGTGGTCCCAAGTCCAGGATCACTTGTGACGAGACATCTTCACCGCGGAGCGCCGTCGCGCTGCGGGATTTGGATTCGGGAGCTCTAGTTCCACAACTGCTGCTGGATCGGGGAAGCGGGAATCATTGTCAGGCACCGAACATGTGTAACTCCCCGCAGGTGTCGCACTTGAGGCACTCAAGTCGTTGGAGCCAAGGAGCGCAAGGACTTCATCACGACCTTGAGGTCGGCTTCGGCTCATCTACATCAACCACGCTCTCCTGAGCATTGACAATGCTTTTCGGTCTTCAAGGGTAAGTTCGCGAAAATCCCCTCCCGTTACTGTATTACTAATAGATAGGTCCTGGCAGCTTCAGGGGTTCAGGGGCGTAGGGTAAAAAATATTGTTTTCATACGCGGAACCCCAACAGTGGTATCAGAGCTAGATCTATGTGTAGTAATGCTAGTACGGGTAGAACACACGAGATGTAGCGTGTGGGTGTTGATCTTTTAGTTGTTACCCTCCCACGTGTACTTTTGTATACCGCAGTAATGCTTGATGAAGCGGCCCCCAACCGACTTTACGCGTTCATTCGCGAGACTGGTCCGTGTTCATTCGCGAGACTGGTCCACGCTTGACATACGGCTTGTACTGTATAAAGTGGCTTAGGGCGGTGTCTGTCTCTCTTGCATTAGTTGGTATACCATTTGCAACGAAGGGCCCCGAAAGGGGTGTAGTATGGACAACTACTTGATCAACGTTGTGCTAAAAGTTCGTAGGTAAGAATGGTTCTTGTGCGAAAGCCCATTCAGCCAAGTAAAACATGCAAAGATAAAGTAGAGGCGTCTAACTTTGTTTTGCAGGGCGCGTAGCTTTGTGATATGTTGTGGCAAAGGTAAAGTGATTACCTTTTGTTACGTAGTAGTAGGACTACCATGCCGGAGTGACACCGGTACCCTGGTGTCTATGGCACCGGTACCCTGGCGCCTTATCCCTGTGACGGCGGATGGAGATCACGACGTGAAGGACCATATCACATCACATTTACATTCAATGTTATTGTTTGTATATCTTATTGTGTGCTAGTATTAGATACTCGACGGTAGCCTAATAAGATGATCCCTGTTAAAATTACCAACGGTTGTGTTCCCCCTTAGTGTGCACCACCAAGAAAGTTCTTCGGTATGAGCCGATCTAGGGTACAGGCCTGGGTGTCAGACATATCTACGTTCGCATACAGTGGGTGTAAGCCATGTTGCACAGCAAATACACTAAGGTTGAGTTGGCGAGCCTAGCACGCCATAAAAGCATGGCCTCGGAACACGGATGGTCGAAAGATCGAGCACGAGTCGCATGAATGATGTGACCGACATTTAGCGTCCACCTTTGAACCCACATCGATGGCCGTGTTAATCGGGGGAGATGTGGCTGATAGGGGTCGTGTTATAACTAGGAACCCTTTTGGGGATAGGTGTTTCTGAGTAGAGTTATTATTAACTCATTTAATTATAAACTTAGTCTAAATTCATTTTGCAATTATAAATGTAGATGACATCTTTCCTGTTGACGATTGATTGGTTAGAAGGATAGAAGCTCAGATTAGATGTATCAAACTTCTCCATATGGGTTGCACGTCTCCACGTTCTTCTTAGCGAGAATGACGTGGTCGACTACATACTCGACGGGATGGATTTGGATCAGCCTACTGACCTAGAGACCATAGAGCAGCAGAAAGACCGCTGTCTCCGTCAGGAGATGGCCTCCTATATTTCAATTGTAATGCGTTTTGGAATAGTGGACGATCTGTGGCCTTTCGTGGGTGATGTCAACCCTCGTTCGGTGATGCTACAGCTTAGGACACATTTCATGGAGCAGACACGCATTTGGGAGCATTAGCTGATGGGAGACTTCCTCTCCATTAAGATGGAGGAGAACTCATCACTATATGACCACTTGGAGCGCATGCATGATGTGTACATGAGGCCTGCATACTTCCTGGATAGCTGGATGTTGGGCTCTTTTGCAAATGGCGTTGTGCTTCGGTCGTTGCCACTAAGCTACCAAGCACAAGTCAGGACTTGCGTTATGAGAGGCGACACGGAATCAATGGAGTTCCACCGGTTCGTAACACATCTCAGGAATGTGTTGGTTGAACCAAATGTCGCTAAGGTCATCAATGACAAAGGTATATATTTGATATACAGTTTTAAAAATGTTATAATCTTGCAAACACATTTGCAGTGTTAAGTATATTTGATACTTGTTCTGTTTTGTTGAAAACAGGTCCTTCTGCATGAGAGGTGCTTGCTGGAGAGGAGATGACTTTGTGTGTTGATGGCGAGCATGATGATGATGGCCGACGACACTCTCCCTCGACATTTATCACTTGGTTTATGTTTTAGGATGATTATTGTAATCAAGAGATTGTGAACTTCTTTAGTGTGTCTCACACTTTGTGAGACGGTTATTCATATGAGTTTGTAACAAACAGTTGTTCCAGTTTTATGAATGATTTCTATTCGTGTTCATATCTTGTTTGATTATGTGTGAATTATCCTTCTTCTTTGAAACTAATTGATAATGCATGAATATTTGTAAAATATTGAAATGCCTTAAAATACCCAACTTAATGATATATTCATTAATGAATGAAAACCATTGTTTAAATTCAAAGTTATGTGATAATATGTGAAAGTCATTCGATTTCTTATCACATATATATCATGCCTAAGTTCGGCAAAATACTTGAACACCATGTATTACTTGAATACAAAGTGGTTAATGAATTGTTAAAAGTAAATACATATTCGATGTGTTGCGTTTTAACAAAAATGGTAATTATCATTATATGATTGTTTAAATGTGTAAAGAAGTTTACCAAAGGAAACATGAATATGAAACTATTTGATTTGATCAAAGAGTTTCATCAATAAAAGGGTGTAAATATGAAAGAGAATCTAATTACTATGATTTGATCAATAGTAATGAAATTTGACTTTATAAGAATGGCATACAAGTAATTGTGAAATGCAAAGCGTTTTGAAACGTCAAAATGCAAAGCATCACAATGTGATATTAGATATCAAAGTGGGTGAATAGAAGGCACCAAATAAATCGTTGTAGTGTATATGTAGAGACCATAAGTTAGAAATAGTTAGCACTCAATTAGAATATATAGTGAACCATTTGAATTCGTGAAAGTTTTGGGGTTATTCGATATAACCAAAACAATAGCGAATAAGTCCTTATAGAGTATTCATTGGAAACTTTGAATACGAAATCCATAGCTAAAACCAAAAGGAAAGCAAAACTTGTATTGCTTGGATTTTTGGTGCATTCTTGAGAAATATCACTTTTAGTGATATTTCTCGATTATGGAGCAAATGGAAGATAGTGAAAAACACGATGAGGATTCAAACCCTACATTAGAGTGTTGAGAAGCGCAACGGACAACGTTTCTGAATGATTCTCTTCACAAAGGAAAGAATCTATGATATTGATCATTTTGTTTTCCCACTAGTGTTTTCACTACATGAAGTAGGATTCAAAATGAAATCCATATCTAGTATGGAGACTTTGAGAATCATTTGTCATGATTATTGGAATATGACATACCTACGAACTACTAAGGAAATAATGGTAAACTAGAATTATGAGAAATCCCATAGCAAAATTTGTTGCTGAATCTCACAAGTAAAAGGGGTTACTTGAATTTTCCCAAATGACTGCAAAGCCATAGTGGAAAAGGGTGTGAATGACAAAATCACAATTTCTCAAGTATTGGACAAATTCAAATGAATTTGATTCAAGTGTGCTAAATGTCTAGTGGATTTAAAACTAGTAATACTACTAGTATCTCATAGTAAATCTCCAAGTTTGATATTTGATCAAAGTATTTTGAAGTTGTTCAAAATAGTGAATGGATATGCAAATTGCATAAAATTGAGTGGGAGCTATGAAAGTCTTCCTAAAACAATATGTGATTGACATAATTTGAGTGGGAGCAATATAAGTCTCAAATTCAAATACGTAGGAACATATTTTGAGTGGGAGCTTATAGGAGTAATTCTTAAGTGTGTTAAGAATAAAAGCGCAAGTATTTATAAATAATGATTTATAAGGTGTAGAAGTTGATAATAAGTGTGTTATGTAGTACTCCCTCCATCCCAAAATGTAAGGCGTCTAAGCTTTAGTCAAAAGTCAACACATTTTAAGTTTGACCAAATTTATACATAAAAATATAAACATTCACAATACCAAATCAATATCAATAGATTCACCAGAAAGTATAGTTTCTCAAAATGTCAATTTTATATTGTAGATGTTCATATTTTTTCGTATAAATTTGGTCAAACTTACAAGATGTTGACTTTTAGCTAAAGCTTAGGCACCTTACATTTTGGGACAGAGGGAGTATTCCTTAAGGGATTCTGAAAAGGGTTTTAGAATAGAAGTTAATTAAGGAACTGGTCCTTAATAACTTAAATTAGGAATAGTATTAAGTTTAACATCGATGGTTGATAGAAAGAAAAAGATGATCATCATCCACTATGTTGAGACATAGGTTCTATCTTAGAAAAACCATGATGACAACTTAACATAATATATGATCCAATAAGGAATGTTTAAGAGTGATTAAGTTTGAATCACGGAATGTTGAGCTAAGTTTGTCTGCAGTGTCTAATAAAGAATTGTAGACATGTTTTCCAAATCCATAAAGGATGACATATCTAAAAACATAAAGGGTTATGTTATAAGGGAATATGTTGGAAACTCCTGTAGATGTCGATTAAAGTCAAGTAGGAAGCGAGGTGAACAAAGACATCGAAAGTTGCACAGAGTGCACTAGTGTTTCGATGAATACATTTATAATAATAGATAAGGGTACCATCTAAAGTGTTGTATAGTGTTATGGCGGGGCTAGTTCGCTTTTAAGTTAGAATGATGTGTCCCAGGGCACAGTGCCCATGAGAAAGCCCTGGAGGTTGATCTAAAGTCACTGTAGGCTCCTGGAATTAGGCCTCGTTCTGTTGCCATAGCGACGATGCATACACACAAATGTTATCATGTGATGATAAAGTATTAATGTCAATCAAGGTGACATGACTAAAGTTGCAAAGGATTTGGGACTATAAAGTACAGAACCAAGACTCAACCTCTTCCATGAGCAAGCTGTTTAGGGTACCGGATATATGGTGCCAATGATTGAGAACAAATGCAGCTAGTGTATTTGTACTCTAGTGCAAGTGGGAGACTATTGGAAATATGCCCGAGACAGATAGTTATAAGGACTATTATCATATTTCATATAGTTTATGATTAAGTTTTATATCATGCTATAATTGTATTGAGTGGAAACATCAATACACGTGTGATATACAAACAACCAGGGGTTCCCAGTGAAACTCTAGTCACTGGTTCATTGGTCAACAGATGATCATGTTTCCTGATCATGTGGCATTTATGCCAGTTGGAAATGGGGTCATCTCATTCCGAGAATAATATGATGAATCAATACCCAACCTAAACATCGTGACATGATCATGTCACGAAGTTCAAGTTACGATGATTAGAAATGGATCCTCGTAGACTATTCCTTAGACCGTGAGGCTATATCAATAATTGTGTCCCGAGAGTGCATTGATAGCATCAAGCTCCACTTGGTAATACAGTGGTTATAAAGGTGTGTTCAGGTACTCGGAGGAAACCATTGAGGCAATATATGTCAAGAGAGGGATTTGTCCGTCCATGTGATGGGAATACACTCGAAGGGCCCACTCGAAGAAGTTATATACAATAGCTGCGGAGCGTGTGATTTGATCACGGGGATATCACGTGTCGGAACGAGTCAAATAGCATTATTCAGTAAAGATATTGAACACGACATGGTGATGTCATTGATCATATCTCGGTCAATGCAAGTATCAAGTGACAAAGGGAATAAGAACCGACTGTCTCGCTTCAAATGGCGAAAGATCTTTGTGGAACGCACAAGGGTCACATGGCCATCCAGGTCCCTCTGTTGATCATTTGTGCGGGAGTATCCCGACCATGTCTGGAGTGTTCCCGAACCGTGGGGTATCACGCTTAAGGGATTGATGATGCTTAGAGAGTGTTTATAGGATCAGTGGAATCGCTGAAGAATAATAGAGTGAAAACCGGAAGGGTTTTGGTAAGTCCGAAGGATGTCCGGAGTGGAGGTGGAAGGTGTTCCATAGCCATGGAGATTGAATAATATGTGAATGAATGTTAAATATTGATTTAATCATTTATTCATAATTATTTAATAGAGAGAAAAATCAATTTAAATGGTCAAAGGCTTAATGGGCCAATTGCCGGAGGGAGAGGGCCCATTACGGAAAGGAGAGAGGGAGAAGGGGCAAGGAGGCTGGCCGGCTGGGCCAAGCCCCCCGCGTGGGGCCAACTAGGGGCTGGTCGGCGGCCTCCCCTCCCCCTCCTCTCATTTAGTCCCACCCCGGGACTTTGAGGGAGGTAGTACCTCCCCTCCCCCTATATATAGTGGGGGTATTTGGCCAAGAAAAATACACCAATAATCAATAAAGGTCTTCTCACTTTTGGGAGGACCTCTAATTGATATTTTCTCTCTCCCCCTCTCTCTCCCGTGACCGTGGTCCCAAGTCTGGACTGCGCGAGCGAGAGACATCTTTACCGTGGAGCGCCACCGCGTTGTGGGATTCGGATCTGGGAGCTCTACTTCCGCAACTGCTGTTGGATCAGGGAAGCGGGAGTCATCGACAGGCACCCGATGTGTGTAACTCCCCGCGAGGTGTCGCACTTGAGGCACTCAAGTCGTTGGAGCCAAGGAGCGCAAGGACTTCATCACGACCTTGAGGTCAGCTTCGACTCGTCTACATCAACCACGCTCTCCTGAGCGTTGACAACGCTTTTCGGTCTTCAAGGGTAAGTTCGCGAAAAGCCCCTCTCGTTACGCTATTACTAATAGATAGGTCCTGGCAGCTTCAGGGGTTCAGGGGCTGACCACAAGTATAGGGGGTGTATCACAGTATTTTCGAGGGAGGTGAAACCCAATTTCTTGATTCGACACAAGGGGAGCCAAAGAATATTTATAAGCCTTAACAACTGAGTTGACAGTTCAGCTGCACCTGGAAACAATCTTGCTCACATCAGTTTATCAGTAGCAATAGTTTTGTAGTAGGAATAACAAAGTAGCAGCAGTAGTAAAGCAAAGACAGTAGTAACAAACGTAGTAAACAGTGGGATTCGAGTGCGGTAGGCATAGGGATGGATGGACGGGCGTTGCATGGAGAAGACAATTCACATAGCAATCAGAACATAGGGCAATTGCAGATAAATAAGATAAAGCATCCAAGTACTAGGCAATCCTAGGCATGTGTTCCATATATAGTCATACGTGCTCACAATGAGAACTTGCACAACATCTTTTGTCCTGTCAGCCAGTTTGCAGCGGGAACTCTAGGGAACTACTGACAATTAAGGTGCTCCTTTTAATAGAGCACTAGAGCAAAGCATTAACACTCCGTGAACACATGTGATCCTCACATCAAAGCCTTTCCCTTCCGGTTATCCCGATTTCTGTCACTTCGGAGCCATAGGTTCCGGACAACGACGTGTGTATACAACTTGCAGATAAGACCCAAAACAATACTATCATAATGAATCAATAACATGTTCAGATCTGAAATCATGGCACTCGGGCCCTAGTGACAAGCATTAAGCACAACAAGTTGCAACAAAGTCATAAAGAACTAATAAAAGATACTAGGCACCACGCCCTAACAATCTGATGCCATTACATGAACAATCTCATCCAATCCCTACCATCCCCATAGCCTATAGCGGGGGATTACTCACTCATAGATGGAGGAAACATGGATGGTCGATGGAGATGATGGTGGAGATCGATGGAGATGGCTCAGAGGGCACTTCCCCGTCCATGCAGGGTGCCGGAACAGAGACTTTCTGTCCCCCGAATCTCCCCTTTGGTGGCAGCGGCGCAGTAGAACTTTTCGTGGAAAAACGTCGAACCCCCCGAAGTTTTTAGGTTAGAAGGCTTCTTATAGGCGAAGAGGGAGACCGAGGGGTGCCTGGGGCCACCACACCATGCCCTGGCGCGGCCAGGCCCAGCCAGCGCCTTGGGGGGGGTGTGGCCAGCCCCTAGCCCTCCTCCGTCTTGTATTCGCCCCGAGTCTCTTCGAAAAATAGGCACTTTGGCTTTTGTCCCGTCAATTCGAGAATATTCATTTTCGACTTTCTGGAACCAAAACAGCAGAAAAGCAGGCAGGTGGCACGTGGCTCTTGTTAATAGGTTAGTCCAAGAAATCATATGAAAAGTACTCCAAAGTGTGGACAAAACACAAGAAAGTGGATAAAACCAAGCATGGAGCATCAAAAATTATAGATACATTTGCAATGTATCAACATCCCCAAGCTTAACTCCTGCTCGTCCTCGAGTAGGTAAGTGATAAAAAGAAAGAATAATTTTTGAGGTGACATGCACCATCAAAGACTTGATCAAAATATATGTAAAACATTCAAAGCTGGGATCATAGTACTTCAATCATAACATGAAAGACAAAGTTCTAATAATAAGACAAAGGAACTATGATGCAACATGAAAAGGCACAAACAAAAGATTCATGAATAATAATGCTTTGTAAGACGTTTGTTTGTTTCACATAAAGAAAACATAGCAAAGTGGCATTCAGCTTGTCCCTCAAAGAGTAGCAAACATAAATGCATAGGACACCTTCAAAGTTTACAAAAGTGACTAGATACAAATAGTTTAAAACAAGCAATATCAAGGTATGCATCAATCAACAAGTCTTGGGACAATGCACATAGAACTAAGAATGGCCACTATGCTCTCAAGAAAGTGCTCATAGAATGTGTGGAGACTCAACAAGGAAATGAACAGGTTTTTGAAAAGTTTGAAAGGCTTCCAAATGCTGAAAGTATGGTACTCATTAGCTTTGAGCTCTCATTGCCCCTGTCATAAGCATCTTTAATGTGGTTAAGGTGAAAGTGACACAACTAAGGGGATATGCTTGACAAGTTATAAATCGAAGTCTCATGCCCCTTACTTACGAAGACCGATCCTCATGCTACTCAACTTCAGTCACACGTAAGCTCTTGTCATTGTAAGTATATACGTATCATAGAGAACCGCCAACGGGGTACCCCTTGCACATGATACAGGAGCTATCCCATAATCAAAATGATAAGACAAGCAGACAATGAGCATCTCAACGATCTTTTTATTTACTATGTGCATCGATTTTTATTGAGGATGCTTCATAGAATGCTCATTATGGTTATGCTGCAAGTTTCCACCATGATTAGGCATGGCTTAGGCTAGCGGCCCAGGCGTTTCTCTAACATACATACAAACTCCATGATCTTACAAGTTCCACTTTTATTTCACACCGCCGGGATCCATAAGCAAAAGAACATGATATCAACGAGGTACTAAGTACCAGTGCAATGTTGAAAGCGTTCCCCATGATACATGGTTCTGCGAACTTTAGCTTATAAAGCACAAGCATATACGCAACAAAGAAGGACGCAATGGTTCAGGTTTATTAAATGCAAGAAAATAAAGTGTGCCATCAACTTCGTGAGAGCTTTACTAACTAACTTTCTCATAACAAGCAAACATCTTATTCGGAAGAAAACAAGGCATAATGAATATGCACGGGAGTAGCAAATGATGCTAATGGGTAGGTATGGTGGACACTTTTGGCAATATTTGGTTTTAGGGAATTGGAAACATGAGTAAAACATACTCAGTGAAAGTGAAGGCTAGCAATAGTAGGGGAGCGACAAACGAGAGAGCAATAATGGCCATAATCATGCAGAGCGACAAAACATCATTGATCAAAGCATAAAGTGATACTACAAGTTGAAAAATGTAAAGGATCATAAAGGCTTATGGTGACTTGGGATAGTCATAACATGGTGTGAGCATGCGCCAAGTCAACCCAAATAAGGCATCAAAGGAGAATACTGATACATTGCAAATGTATCTATAATTTTTGATGTTCCATGCTTGGTTTTATCCACTTTCTTGTGTTTTGTTCCAACTTTGGAGTATTTTTCATATGATTTCTGGGACCAACCTATTAACAAGAGCCATAGTGCCAGCTTCCTGTTTTCTGCTGTTTTTGGTTCCAGGAAAGTTAGAAAATGAATATTCTCGGAATTTGACGGGTCAAAAGCCAAAGTGCCTATTTTTCTGGAAGGGATCAAGTGCCAGAATACGAGACAGAGAGGGACCAGGGGCCGGCCACACCACCTGGCCACGCGGCCAGGCTTGGCCCGTGCCAGGGGGTGGTCTGGCTGACCCCAGCACCCCCTCGGCCTCTCCTTCCGCCTATAAGTTGCCCTCGGGATGAAAACCCTAGGTACCCAATAAAAAATCCACGAAAGAGTCTATAGCCACCGTCATCTCCATCCCTAGACCGGGAGGGATCTGAAGCTCTTCCCGGCACCCTGCCGGAGAGGGGAATTCACCCTGGAGGCCTTCTTCATCACCATGCAAGCCTCCGGTGTGATGCGTGAGTAGTTCATCCTTGGACTACGGATCCATGTAGTAGCTAGATGGTTGGTTTCTCCTCCTTTGTGCTTTCATGTTTAGATCTTGTGAGCTCCGTTCATGATCAAGATCATCTATTTGTAATTCATACATGTTGTGTTTGCGGGGATCCGATGGATATTGAGATGCTATTTCAGATTGATTATTGATTCTATCATGTCTTTGTTATTTGAGATCTTGCATGCTTTCCGTTGTTAGTAGCTATCTTGGCCAAGTAGATGCTAGCAACTCCAAGAGTTAGTATTTATGCTCATTAGTGGGTTCATGCCTCTGGTAATCTGGGGAAGTGACAGAAATCTCTAAGGTACTAGATGTGTTGTTGCTACTAGGGAGAAAACAACGATCCTTTGTTCATAGAACAATTGTATTGTTTACTTTACACGCAGTTCGTAAAGCAATTTGCTTGCAACTTAATACTGGAGGGGGTTCGGAGGATAACCTGAGGGTGGATTATTAGTCATAGATGCAGTTGGATGGTGGTCTATGTATTATGTTGTAATGCCCAATCAAGTCTCAAAGGAGTCAAGATGATTAGTATATGCATGTATTGCTTTATCGGTGTTTGTCAATTGCCCTGCTGTAATTTTTCACCCAGCATGTTATCTATCTAAGGAGAGCCACCTCTAGTGAACTATGGATCCCGATCCTTGTCTTTTATATACAATCTACAATCTTTTACTGCTTTGTGTTTACTTTCTACAAACTATTACTTCTTTCCATTCGATACGTTTAATCCTTTGTTTTCCGCAAAACACGGTGAGATTGACAACCTCATCGCAAGTTGGGGACATAGTTCCGTGGTTGTGTTGTGCAGGTCTCCACGTTGATACTAGCACCGGTAGTGTGCCCTGCCAAAGCTCAGCTAGTAACACCTTTGGGGTGTTTCCTTGCTCCTACTGGTTCGATTAAACCTTGGTTTCATAACTGAGGGAAAACTTACTGCTGTGCTCATCATACCTTCCTCTTGGGGTTCCCAACGAGCTCTACGTTGAAAGTCGAGTGCATCAAGATCTTTTCTGGCGCCGTTGCCGGGGAGTCAAGGACATCTTCACAAGGGGAGTCCCTCATAACCAATCTCTTTACTTTGTTTTTTTTTCTTAGTTTCTTTTTGCTTTGTTTGCTTGTTTTGTTCTTCAAAAAACACAAAAAAATTAGTTTTACTTGTTTGCTTTCTTATTTGAAAACACACAAAAATTAAGTCTCCCTTAGTTGTCACCTCTCCCTTAGCTCACCATATTGATCCCTACATTCACCCTGAAAGACCTTCCAATTGGAAGTGGTTCTATAATTGGGAAAGATAACATTGAAGAATTCTTTAATCATGTTAGTAAGCATGAAGATACTGATGATAGATCCCTTGTAGAACTTGCTCCAAACTATGAGATTGCTGCAGCTTCTTTAATTCACATGTTAGAAGCTAGGTTTGTTAACCTCAACCCCTTAATGCAAGTAATGTTTCTTAAGCTCAAAGAAATTGAAGACCCTGAAAAGAGGGATTTTATTCTAGAAACTTTGTTTAAGGAGTTCTATGATGTTGCCAAAGAAGCTAGAAAAGTTTTTGAATGTTTCAATATGCTAGGATCATGTGTAGATGTGGTTGGTTGACGAGAAAAGATGAACAAAACCGAACCTAACGGGGAGGAACCTAAGATACCAATACCCTTCAAACTAGTAGCAATACATGATGCAATAGAAAAGAATCTTGATTGGATTGTTCCTGCAAACCCTTTTGATGAGAATAGTGAACCCCAGAGCATTGAGAGAGGATCCTCTAGAACTTATTTGGATGATATACCTTGCCTTGTTGAAAATATTTCTGGTATTGATCTTAATGCTTCTTCATTTGAGAACACTTGATTCTTTCTTTGCTTCTTATGCCTAACTTAAAGGCGTTAAAGAAAAGTACTTGTTGGGAGATAACCCAAGAGTTTTAGATGAGTCTTGGAAGTTATTACCTCTGTAATAACCTCTCCTTATCCTTTTTATTTTCTTTTTGAGCCAAGAGTAACCTCTAATGAGAGTGAAGTAATGATTGGGAAAGTTGCTGTCCCGAAACAGCTTTTTGTGCTTCACCGTAAAAATTCCTGAGAGAGCTATGTATGTCGGATTGAGCTGTAAGTTTTTGTGCTTCTGCCCCAGGTTGTTATATAACTTTCGTTAGTTCAACACTTTTTGATTTGAGCAACAGAAGGTCTTCGAAAAAATTCGTCATTACCTGCTGGTCTGTTTTGACAGATTTCTGCCATTTTCTGCATTTGCTTCTTGTTAGTTCCTTCTTGAGTTCCTTTGGGGAATTGAGCTTTTTGAAGGAAGTGCTACAGTATCTAGTGTTCTAATGGAAGTTTATTTGGTGTTAGAACTGAACCTTGAGACTTATTTATCCTAAGTGCACTAATGTTGCTAATGAGATTGTGTGAAGTTTTGTATGAAGGAAAATTTTCAGGTGTATGGAAGGAATGAGTAATGAGATGAAGGATGGACTAAAGCTCAATCTTGGGGATGCCACGCGTGTCACCCCAAGAAATATCCAAGAAGTGCAAGCGTCAAATCTTGCTAATGCCCAAGGCATCCCCTTCTTCATCAATAAAAATCCCAGGTTTCCTCCAAACGCTTCATTTTTATTGTTTCATATACAGTTGTGTTTTTCTTGGAGCGTCTTCTTTTTCATTTTTTTTTTGGTTTTTAGTTTTCTTGGTTTGCTTAGTTTTCTGAATAAGTTGGTTGGACCCCCTCTTTCACACTTTGGTTTGCAATTAGTTTGGTTTGGTTTGGAAAAGAGTAGGAAAGCTCATGCTTATGTGGTAAAAAGAGCTCATTTTTGACTGTGGCTATGCTTTGTCATGCCATGATTGATATTATTTTGGATTTATGATTAGTATTATTTGCTGTAGCATGACTTGTTATAAACAATTGAGATTGCTTAATGTGCCTTGGATGAATCATGCGTTGTTTTAGCATATTAAAGCATAGTATAGTGGTATTCTCCTTTGATGCTTTATTTGGGTTGACTTGGCACATGCTCACACCATGTTATGACTATCACAAGTCACCATTAGACTTTATGATCCTTTAGTTTTCAACTTGTAGTATCACTTTATGCTTTGATCAATGATGTTTTGTCGCTCTACATGATTATGGCCATTATTGCTCTCTTAGTTTGTCGCTCCCAGTCTTTTGCTAGCCTCCACAACAAAGTATGAGTTCCACTCATGCATCCAACTCCCTAAACCAAGTTATTCCAAAGAGTCCACCATGCCTACCTACTAGCTTATGCTATTCCAAGTATATTCATGCTTTTGTCTACCTTTCACTTGTTATGAGAAAACTAGTGATTAAAGATCTCACGAACTTGATGGCACACTTTACTTTATTGCCTCTAATAAAATTGAACCATTGGGTCCTTCTTTGTTGCATATATGCTTGCGCTTTATAAGTTGAAATTATCAGAACCATGTTTCATGGGGAACACTTTCAACATTGCACTTGTACTTTGTACCCCGTTGATATCATGTTCTTTTGCTTACGGATCCCGGCGGTGTGAAATAAAAGTGGAACTTGTAAGATCATGGAGTTTGTATGTGTGTTAGAGAAACGCCTGGGCCGCTAGCCTAAGCCATGCCTAATCATGATAGAATCTTGCAGCATCACCATAATGAGCACTCGATGAAGCATCCTCAATAAAAACCTATGCAAATAGCAAATAAAAAGATCGCTGAGATGCTCATTGTTTGCTTGCCTTGTCATTTTGATTATGGAAAGCTCATTATCATGTGCAAGGGTAACCGTTGCGGTTCTTAATGATACACATATACTTACAATGACAAGAGCTTACTCGTGACTGAAGTTGAGTAGCATGAGGATCGGTCTTCGTAAGTAAGGGGCATGAGATTTCGGTTTATAACTTGTCAAGCATATCCTCCTAGTTGTGTCACTTTAACCTTAATCACCTTCAAGATGCTTATGATAGGGGCAATGAGAGCTGAAAGCTTTAAGTACCATAATTTTTGGAAGCTCTTTATGAGACTTGAATCCCTACTTCCTTTTACAAAAGGCTTTTCTTCCACCATTATATTGAGTCTCCATCTTCTATCTTTATGCACCTACTTTGAGAGCATAGTGGCCATTCTTAGTTCTATGTGCATTGTTCCAAGACTAGTTGATTGATGCATAACTTGTTATTGCTTGTTTTAAACTATTGTATCTAGTCACTCTTATGAACTTTGAAGGTGTCCTATGCATTTATATTTGCTACTCTATTGAGGGACAAGATGAATACTTTTATGCTATGTTTTCTTTATGTGAAACAAACAAACGTCTTGCAAAGCATTGTTATTCATGAATCTTTTGTTTGTGCCTTTTCATGTTGCATCATAGTTTCTTTGCTTATTGCTATAACCTTGTCTTTCATGTTATGATTGAAGTACTATAATCCCAGCTTTGAATGTTTTGCAAATACTTTGATCAAGTCTTTGATGGTGCATGCCACCTCAAAAATTATTTCTTTTTATCACTTACCTACTCGAGGACGAGCAGGAGTTAAGCTTGGGGATGTTGATACATTGCAAATGTATCTATAATTTCTGATGTTCCATGCTTGGTTTTATCCACTTTCTTGTGTTTTTTTCCAACTTTGGAGTATTTTTCATAAGATTTCTTGGACTAACCTATTAACAAGAGCCACATTGCGGTACTGCTTTTCTGCTGTTTTTGGTTCTAGGAAAGTTAGAAAATGAATATTCTCGGAATTGGATGGGACAAAAGCCAAAGTGCCTATTTTTCCGAAAGGGATCAAGTGCCAGAATACGAGACGGAGAGGGGCTAGGGGCCGGCCACACCACCTGGCCGCACGGCCAGGCTTGGCCTGCGCCAGGGGGTGGTCTGGCCGACCCCAGCACCCCCTCGGCCTCTCCTTCCGCCTATAAGTTGCCCTCGGGACGAAAACCCTAGGTACCCGATCAAAAATCCACGAAAGAGTTCAGAGTCCGTCATCTCCATCCCTAGATCGGGAGGGATCTGAAGCTCTTCCCGGCACCCTGCCGGAGAGGGGAATTCACCCTGGAGGCCTTCTTCATCACCATGCAAGCCTCTGGTGTGATGCGTGAGTAGTTCATCCTTGGACTACGGATCCATGTAGTAGCTAGATGGCTGGTTTCTCCTCCTTTGTGCTTTCATGTTTAGATCTTGTGAGCTCCGTTCATGATCAAGATCATCTATTTGTAATTCATAAATGTTGTATTTGCGGGGATCCGATGGATATTGAGATGCTATTTCAGATTGATTATTGATTCTATCATGTCTTTGTTATTTGAGATCTTTCATGCTTTCCGTTGTTAGCAACTCCAAGAGTTAGTATTTATGCTCGATAGTGGGTTCATGCCTTTGGTAATCTGGGGAAGTGACAAAAATCTCTAAGGTACTAGATGTGCTGTTGCTACTAGGGAGAAAACAACGATCCTTTGTTCATAGAACAATTGTATTGTTTACTTTACACGCAGTTCAGAATCAATAACTGCTGCTTGCAACTTAATCGAGGGGGTTCGGATGATAACCTGAAGGTGGATTATTAGTCATAGATGCAGTTGGATGGCGGTCTATGTATTATGTTGTAATGCCCAATCAAGTCTCAAAGGAGTCAAGATGATTAGTATATGCATGTATTTCTTTCTCGGTGTTTGTCAATTGCCCCGCTGTAATTTGTTCACCCAACATGTTATCTATCTAAGGAGAGCCACCTCTAGTGAACTATGGATCCCGGTCCTTGTCTTTTATATACAATCTACAATCTTTTACTGCTTTGTGTTTACTTTCTGCAAACTATTACTTCTTTCTATTCGATACGTTTAATCCTTTGTTTTCCGCAAAACACGGTGATATTGATAACCTCATCGCAAGTTGGGGACAAAGTTCTGTGGTTGTGTTGTGCAGGTCTCCACGTTGATACTAGCACCGGTAGTGCGCCCTACCAAAGCTCAGCTAGTAACACCTTTGGGGTGTTTCCTTGCTCCTACTGGTTCGATTAAACCTTGGTTTCATAACTGAGGGAAAACTTACTGCTGTGCTCATCATACCTTCCTCTTGGGGTTCCCAACGAACTCTACGTTGAAAGTCGAGTGCATCAAATACCACTATACTATGCTTTAATATGCTAAAACAACGCATGATTCATCCAAGGCACATTAAGAAATCTCAATTGTTTATAACAAGTCATGCTACAACAAATAATACTAAGCATAAATCCAAAACAATATCAAGCATGACTTGACAAAGCATAGGCCACAGTCAAAAACAAGCTATCTTTACCACTTAAGCATGAGCTTTCCTACTCTTTTACAATCCAAACCAGACTATTTAAACACCAATGTATGAAAGAGGAGGTCCAAACAAATTATTCAGAAAACTAATAAAACCACGCAAACTAAAAACCAAAACGAAAATGAAAAAAAGACGCTCCAAGAACAACACAACTGTGCATGAAACAATAAAAACGAAGCGTTTGGAAAAAACCTGAGATTTTTATTGATGAAGAAGGGGATGCCTTGGGCATCCCCAAGCTTTGACACTTGTACTTCTTGAATATTTCTTGGTGTGACACGCGTGGCATCCCCATGCTTGAGATTTAGTCCATCCTTCATCTCATTACTCATTCTTCCATACACCTGAAATTTTTCCTTCATACAAAACTTCACACAATCTTTATTAGCAACATTAGTGCACTCAAGATAAATAAGTCTTAAGGTTCAGTTCTAACACCAAATAAACTTCCATTAGAACACTAGATACTGTAGCACTTCCCTCAAAAAGCTCAATTCCCCAAAAGAACTCAAAAAGGAACCCACAAGAAGCAAATGCAGAAAACGGCAGAAATCTGTCAAAACAGACCGGCAGGTAAAGACGAATTTTTTCGAAGACCTTCTGTTGCTCAAATCAAAAAGTGTTAGACTAAATAAAGTTAGATAACAACCTTGGGCAGAAGCACAAAAAATTACAGATCAATCCAACATACAGATCTCTCTCACAAAATTTTACAGTGAAGCACAAAAATCTGTTTCGGGACAGCAACTTTCCCAATCATTACTTCTCTCTCATTAGAGGTTACTCTTGGCAAAAAAGCAAATAAAAAGGATAAGGAGCGGTTATTACTAAAGTAATAACTTCCAAGACTCATCTAAAACTTTTGGGTTATCTCCCAATAAGTACTTTTCTTTAATGCCTTTAAGTTAGGGAAAAGCAAAAACTAAAAATGGATAAAATAGAAGTAAGCGGAGATAATCATGGTGAAAACATTGTTTTGTTCAATGAAATCCTTTTGTTAACAAGGTTGATCAGGTCTTGTTACCAAAACAATTTCATATGAGACAAAACTTTGTATTCCACTTATGATTATGTTACCTCAACCTTGATAGCAATGGTCCCAATCATAATAGTTTCAAAATTTTCTCTTGGTATGGGACAATATATTTCTCCAACTTGAATGCCCTCAACATGTTCACTTGAATTTAAACCATAAGTCCTATCAATCTTCTTGGGGAAATAGACAGTATGTTCCTTGTCATTAACATTGAAGGTCACCTTCCCTTGATTACAATTAATAACAACTCCTGCAGTATTAAGAAAAGGTCTCCCAAGAATAATAGACATAATATCATCTTCAGGCATAAAAGTTTGAGAGGATGCTCTCATAAGAAATATGAGTTGAAGTAAAAGAGAGCATCAAGAAGCAAATCCAAAACACATTTAAGTCTAACCCACTTCCTATGCATAGGAATCTTGTATGCAAATAAATTTGCAAAGAACAAAGTGACAGGCATAGGAAGATAAAACAAGAGTAACTTCAAAACTTTCAGCACATAGAGAGGTGTTTCAATACCATGAAAAGTTCTACAACCATATTTTCGTCTCTCATAATAATTTTCAGTAGCCTCATGAATAAACTCAACAATATAACTATCACATAAATCATGCTTTTCATGATCTACAAGCACTAGAGCTTTATCATAAACATCTTCAAAAGAATCCTCAGGAACATAACATTCATCCTCCTTTAGTAAGCATGGAGGACAATCAAATAATGTAAGGGATAAAGAGTTACTCTCATTAGAAGGTAGGCATGGGTAGCTAATCCATTCTTCCTCCTTTTGTTCATCACTCTCCTCCTCTTTTTCATCTAATGAGATTTCAGGTTCATCAATTTCTTCTTCCATAGGATCCTGCACGGCATTAGTCTCTTCCATTTGTGGAGAGCATCTATTAAAATACTCAAGAATAGAGCCATTTTCATCCTTATAATTATCAAAGCAAAATTTAAGTATACCATAAACCTCATATTTGTAAGGTGAATCATCAATATTTTCAAGCAAACTAGCAAGTTCAAAAGCACCCTTCCAAGCAATAAATTCTTCAATTTGTTCCGCATCATAAAAGTCATAAATTCCTTTAGCATAGGAAGATATGGTATCATTATCATTATACTCACATTGAAAAGGGAGGTGTTTATACCTCTTTCTGCAACGAGATTCATCACGGCAATAAGTAACATTATAAGTAGAGCACACGTTTCTAGCAATGGTATACAATCTATCAATTTGTTCCCATAAGTGTTTCCCTTTTTGTGACAAGCGGTGTTCCTTATAATAATATTTTTGATCTTCCGTGAACCCAGCTTGCCAATAAGCTTCAGTTTCAAAGAAACCAACCATTGATAACAAGCATAACAAAGCACGACAATAACAGACCAACGAAAATAACAACTAGAGTAGGAATTAAATTTTTTTGTATTTTTGATAAAGAAACAAGCAAACAAGGAGAAAATAAACTTAGCTTGAACAATAGTGAATCCAAGTGGACTTGATAAAGAAAGCTATGCTCCCCGGCAATGGTGCCAGAAAATAGTCTTGATGACCCACAAGTATAGGGGGTGTATCGCAGTATTTTCGAGGGAAGTGAAATCCAATTTATTGATTCGACACAAGGGGAGACAAAGAATATTTATAAGCCTTAACAACTGAGTTGTCAGTTTAGCTGCACCTGGAAACAATCTTGCTCACAACAGTTTATCAGTAGCAACAGTTTTGTAGTAGGAATAACAAAGTAGCAGTAGTAGTAAAGCAAAGACAGTAGTAACAAAAGCCGTAAACATTGGGATTCGAGTGCGGTAGGCATAGGGATGGATGGACGAGCGTTGCATGGAGAAGACAATTCACATAGCAATCAGAACATAGGGCAATTGCAGATAAATAAGATAAAGCATCCAAGTACTAGACAATCCTAGGCATGTGTTCCATATATAGTCATACGTGCTCGCAATGAGAACTTGCACAACATCTTTTGTCCTGCCAGCCCGTTTGCAGCGGGGCCTCTAGGGAACTACTAGAAATTAAGGTGCTCCTTTTAATAGAGCACCGGAGCAAAGCATTAACACTCCTGAACACATGTGATCCTCACATCAAAGCCTTTCCCTTTCGGTTATCCCGATTTCTGTCACTTCGGGGCCATAGGTTCCGGACAACGACGTGTGTATACAACTTGCAGATAAGACCCAAAACAATACTATCATAATGAATCAATAACATGTTCATATCTGAAATCATGGCAGTCGGGCCCTAGTGACAAGCATTAAGCACAACAAGTTGCAACAAAGTCATAAAGCACTAATAAAAGATACTAGGCACCATGCCCTAACAATCTGATGCCATTACATGAACAATCTCATCCAATCCCTACCATCCCCATAGCCTACAGCGGGGGATTACTAACTCATATATGGAGGAAACATGGATGGTCGATGAAGATGATGGTGGAGATCGATGGAGATGGCTCAGAGGGCACTTCCCCGTCCCGGCAGGGTGCCGGAACAGAGACTTTCTGTCCCCCGAATCTCCCCTTCGGTGGCGGCGGCGCAGTAGAACTTTTCGTGGAAAAACGTCGAACCCCCCGAAGTTTTTAGGTTAGAAGGCTTCTTATAGGCGAAGAGGGAGACCGAGGGGTGCCTGGGGCCACCACACCATGCCCTGGCGCGGCCAGGCCCAGCCAGCGCCTTGGGGGGGGGGGGGTGTGGCCAGCCCCTAGCCCTCCTCCGTCTTGTATTCTGGCTCCTGGAGTCTTCTGGAAAAATAGGCACTTTGGCTTTTGTCCCGTCCAATTCCGAGAATATTCATTTTCTGACTTTCCTAGAACCAAAAACAGCAGAAAACAGGCAGCTGGCACTGTGGCTCTTGTTAATAGGTTAGTCCAAGAAATCATATGAAAAGTACTCCAAAGTGTGGACAAAACACAAGAAAGTGGATAAAACCAAGCATGGAGCATCAAAAATTATAGATACATTTGCAATGTATAAGGGGCGTAGGGTAAAAATTATTGTTTTCATACACGGAACCCCAACACGGTGGTGGGCAGGTCACGACGTTTCGACAGTTGGGTGGCCGCTTGAGGCCGCCCTGTTTGCCGACGAGTGGGAATACATCCGCCCCCGCGGGTCGACTCCCGCTGCTTGCTGCTCGAGGGCCCTAGCGAGTAGGGCCTAGGCGTACTAGATCTACAGCGTGCCTTCTTCCTGGATGTCGAGATTGGCAACTATGGCGTCGGCCGCGACGACGTTGTCCATTGGGGTGGAGTACGGTGGGAGTCCATTGGCGTCTCGGGCCTGTGGTGAGATTATGATCCGCGACTAGTCCGGCAGGGGCACGCGACCAATGGGTAGTGGTGGGGCCCCAGTCACCGGTGCGCCGGGTGGTGGTCGATTGCTGCCACCTGGTGGCGCGTTCTCACAGTACTCGCGCTCGGCCACACGTGCGTGGTCGCTTTCGTCGTTGAAGTTCAGGACGCGGCCCTAAACGTTGGAGTTCAGGCGGGTCCTGATGCAGCGCTGGTGGTAGAGTGACAGCTCCTGCACTGTTGCCTCCTTGAGGAGGAATTTCTCGCGCTCGGCTAGCTCCCTGCGCTGTGCCTCCTCCAGTCACAGGCGGGCTTCCTCTACCTCTGTGGCCGTGGCGGTTGCTGGGATCGGCATGGAGAATGGATCTGGCAGGGCGGTCGTGCTGCCCGCCATGTAGATCGCGTTGAAGCGATTGGATCTAGCGCGGAAGTCCTCAGGGGACTCCGAGCCGGAGTCGGAATCGAAGATCCCGAGGATGAAGGAGTCCTCAAAGTCCTCAGGGTTGGAGACCCGTGTGATGGAGTCCTCCCGTGATGCTGTGGTGATAGATTTGTCGACCAAGGCAGGGGTCATGGAGTCGGCGTCGTCATGGAAGGCCGCGTCGTCTGCGGCAGCGTTGCTGGCGGCCGAGTCGTACTCGGTGACGAGACTCCTGATGGAGCAGACCTGCTCCTCCAAGAGAAGATCGTGGCGTGGCAGTGACCCGCTGACAATCACCGTCGCCGCTAGGTCGACTGCGCCGATGAAGCCAACGAACAGGTTGATGGTGCCGACCGACATTATCGCGCCGTGGGTGATCGGGCGTGACACCGGGATGTAGCTGCTAGGAAGGATCTGTAAGATCCCGTTGATGGCGATCATGCGGCTGGTGGCGATTGGCCGATCGATCGGCGAGTAGGGTCTTGCCGTAGAACTCAGGCCAGTCCGGCTAGGCCCCACGGTGGGCGCCACTATCGTGGAAATGGCCACGGCAGTCGCTGCTACAGGTAGCGATTGATAGAATTAGGGGCGAGAGCTAGCGGCCATTAGCGGTGCGAGATGGGGGCAGATGCACATGGTTTACCCAGGTTCGGCTCCCCGGAGGGTAAAGACCTACTCCTGCTAGATTAGATTGATGAAGAGCGAGTTATAGGGGCGGCGAGCTCGACGTCTAAGCAGCGAGTCGCTTGAAGGGGTGTCCGATGGAACGTAAGTCCTCAGAGTACCCTAGGGAGGCTTATATAGGAGGCACCCCGCTAGGGTTTACAGTTTACAACGGAACAAGATATGGATTTGGAGGCTTTGACCTAATCTGACTAGGCTTCGAGTACGCTTCTGGGCCTCCATTCTCCAATCACCAGGCCTTCTCCTTAGTCGCATTATAGTCGCCGTCCTGCAGGCCCACTCGCGAGGCCTTTGGCCCAATCGGAAGTCCTGCTGGGCATACCCCATTCGGCATATCCCATCAGAGAGAGAGAGGAAGTGAGTTAGGCCGGGTTGGGGCTTTGACCCAAGCCTAGTTGGGCCGAATTGGGTTGAATCGACCGGTGGGCTAGGTTTATGGAAAATTAAAAGGAAATAAAAAATAGAATAAAAGAATAAAGAAATTACCAAAATGACCCTATAAGTATTTTTAGCTCTAGAAAAATGTAGAAAAATCATAAAAATACATATGATATATCAAAATTCTCACAATAATAATATATGCCTAATAAAAAATATAGCATTGATTGTTTGAGTTAAATCTAATGCAAACAAATATTAAAACCATTAAATATCTCAATGAGATAAGAAAAATAAGACAAACTCTTAAAAATAAATGAGAATAACTTTTGGACATAAAATATAATCCACTATGCCATAAAAATACTAACTATAAAATTCCTAGTCATTTTAGCTTTACTAAAAGTAATGGTTATAAAAAAGTTTATAAAATCCTTTTTTGGTATTAAAATAAAAGGATATAATTTCTTTTATCACCTATAAGTCAAGATACCTCATTTTCTAGCTTTATTAAATTACTTAAAAAATATTTATCATGGAAATGTGATTCATGTTTTGAAAACTTAAAAATAAATGCTTTTAGTGCTTTAAATCCTTTAAGTTAAAAAGAAAATTATTGATACCTTAATAATTGGATAAAACACACACATGATAACAAATAACTTAAACAATTAATTTGGTTACATCATTATTCACAATCATGTCTATTGACTCTTTAAAACTAAGTCAAGTACAAATTTGTACCAAGTTTTTCTTTAAAAAATAATATCAGATCTCAAAACCTCAAAATTATAGATAAGCCATCAAAATCATATAATTAAAACTATTAAAAAAGTCAGCCTTGCCTTAAGGATTATAATAGTAAACCAAGTATTGAACTCATCATTCACTTACATTGGGAGTGAATAATCTCACATCTTTGATCATGCTTAGGAGAACCATAAGACTCAATAATACCATAAAACATTATGACTTAAAACTTGTTTATATTTTTATTGTTAACTTTGGTCTAATATTCAATCATCTAGAAGTATAGTAACCAAGATCAATTTTACTGTATCAAAACCAATGGTTTACATCTTGGTGATCTTCAAAAATGATTAACTTAGTCTAAGAAACATTTTCTTTGAAAGTTATTATTTTTGCTACTTTAATAAACAACGTTAATATTCCTCTTAAGACCCACCAACTTAAAACATGACCAATTCTAAAGAGTTGATATCAACCAACATTACACATTCATTATTAGAATGCTTTACTTTTACATCATGTATGTTAATACATAAATTCTTTAAAGATGTATTGCTTGCAAAGTAAACTTGAAGCTAAACCAAATCTTAAAGAAATCCCCTAAGTTCAACTCAATCACAGTATTGGGGATTTACTTCTAGGTTTTACAAAATGCATGGCATTACTTATGCATAATGGCATCTTGCTTCTTTAAACATTAGTCCTTACTAGACCAATGATGTTGTTTTCAGATATTGGAGTTTATATTGTCTCGAAGACTGTGAGTGCATAATCTTGTAATCACAAAGTCAAGTTCACACTTGCTCATGTCCTTTGGTTATTTTATATCAAGTATTTACAATCTATGATTATTATCACCTACATTTCAAAAGGGATGACATAAAACACTATTTTCATGATTAATATGAACTATTGGTTAACTAATCTAGGGTAAACAGTTAATATATTATTACTAGTAATGGAGTCACCATTGCATGAGAATGTATCATCTAGGATATAACAACCAACGTCGCCAATGATTCTAGCGCCGTATAATACGTGTTAACAATAAGACTTGGAATGGGACGAGAAAGTCATCTGGATCTTCTTCCTTTCATGTGTCAATGGATGACCTTAACGTGACGCTAAGATTCCTTGTGCGGATTCAACATATGGGTGGGCACCCTTAGAGCCCCGCAGTTTTGGTGTCTAGATCATCTTGTGAGAGGCTTCTGGAGGTACGGTTGGTCATTTTAATGGAACCTTCTAGGGGCACAACCGACTCATAGAGTCTTCAGGGGCCTATCAGAGTTATAGCGGTTCAAAAGGGGGCTTAATAGAGATGTGGAGGATTGAAGGATCATGTTGGCATGTGGGGTCACAGAGAAGGGCAGCGGATGGCTTGGATCTTAGACTGGGCCTCATACTAAGGAAGTTTGGACAAGCTCAAGACTTGGATGTGCAACAAGGCTAAGGTCTCTTATGGGTAAACTAACACACCTCTACAGAGTGTAAGAATTGTAAAATGTTACTCCCTGTTCTAGGAAGGAGCTACGAACCTAGTGGGAAAGGAGATCCATGAAGTTCTGGTAAACCTGTGAAGTCTGACAGACATAGTTTTTCAGAATAAAAGCAATCTTTGAAGAAATGTTTACGAAAACTTGCATAGCCTTCGACCTATGGTCTAAGGTGTAGATTGTGCATCAAACACTCCTTTTTAGTGAACTTGCTGAGTATGCTCATACTCAATCGTACCTTCTTAACCCTTGCTAGATCTTGGAGCAATCAATGATGAACTCAGGAGGAGAACAACCTTGAAGAGTTGAAGAAATCTAGTGGGGATCAACGAAGTCAACGACCACATCAGTGAAAATAAAAGAGAAGATAAAGAGTAGAGTATAGATAAATCCCTAGATACTAGAACGTACGTTTGTAGAGCATTGCTATAAGAGCAATTTGCAAGCAATATATATATTTTTTAATACTCCGTACGATCCATATTAATGATCTCATATTTTTCTATATTCGAATGTTTATAGTCATGTTTTAGTGCTAGATACATTCAAATTTACACAAATCTAAGAACATTAATTTGGATCAGAGGGAGTAGTAGCTTTATGGCTAGTATAGACCTCAAGTTTCTAATTCTGGTGTTCTTTTGTGTAATGTTTCCTCACTATTTCGAGGAAGTTTTCTGGACATTTTGTAAATATTTGAGTTGTAATTTATAGTCATGTCTTGGACCCACGATGTTTCTGTTGTACTACTCTGAGGGATGTAATACTAGTGGAACAATGTTTCATTGGTGTTATGTCAACGACTATAGTGTACCAACAGAGGATTCGGGAGCCTACCATGTCCCCACTCCAAATGTTGGAAGGTCCCTGTAACATGCGTTGTTACTTCGACTCTGCAGGAAGGGGGTGATCAAACCATCTCATGAAAGATTGCTGTACTTTCTTAAAAATGCAGGAGGTATTTAATGCAAAAGCAATAGACGTAGCAAGTCGAGGATACACCATAACACCCGGTGCATTGGAAATTGGTTCACCACCACAGGCACAACCAACAGCAGGGCGACCGCAAACCATAGTAAATAGAAACCAAGAGGATGAGTACCCAAGGTCCAAAGGGGCAATGTCAATGATCCAAAAAGGGCACTCGTCAAACAGGATCTAGAAATTGATCACTCGGCAAGTCAACTTGGCAATAATAGCACCACCGCCTACACCCGAGTATATTCATTGGTCCGAGCAATAAATTATATTCAGTAGAACCGACCACCCACTTTAGGTCCTGTGGCTAGGACACTCAACTCTAATAGTAGAAGCACAAATCAGTGGATTTGAAATGAGCAAGGTTCTCATGGATGCAGGAAGCAGTATCAACCTAATCTACACGCCAAAAATCTATGAGAAATGAAATTTTCCTTGATAAATTTGGCACCAACAGACACATCTTTCCATGGCATTTTCCTAGTTAAAGCCAAAATTCCTTTAGGTAAAATTTATCTTGACGTCATTTTCAGATCCAAAGATATTTTCAGGCACGAAAAGCTTGAGTTTGAAGTCATGGATTGGCCATGACAGTACCATGCAATCTTGGGATGACCAGCCTTTGCACGGTTCATGGATGTGCCACACTATTTATATCTGGTAATGAAAATGCTAGCACCAGGAGGAATTATAACCTTGAGAAGCAGCTTCACCCTTTCCGATAACTATGATCGATAATTCAATAAAATCTCAGAATCCTTTAGGATGGAGGCAGAATTCAAGCAACTTAAAAATTCAACGGAACCATAGCCCCTGGCAACGTCACGGGATAATCCCGACCAAGCTTTTGACACCACAAAAGATACACGAGAAGTCCTGGTGCACCCCACGGATCCAAAAAGACAACCTTTGTGGCCTCCAATCTTGGTCTCGCATAGGAAAGTGCTCTCATCGAGTTCATCTGTGAGCGCTGGGAGATTTTTGCATGGTTGCCAACCGACATGCCAGGAATCCCCAGGGAACTCACTGAGCAAACACTTAACTTGAATCCTGAGGCCAAACTAGTAAAACATTCATTACATCATTTCGCAGAACCAAAACGCAAGGCCATTGGAAAAGAACTCCATCGCCTGGCAGGTGCCAAATTTATCAAAGAACTTAAGAAAGCATAGTGGGTCGCAAATCCAGTATGCGTCCCAAAGAAAAACACAAAGGAGCTATGTATGTGCATTTACTTCACTATGTTAAACAAACATTGTCCAAAGGATCACTTCCCACTACCACGAATCGATCAAATAATCGATGCAACTGCGGGGTGCGAACATCTTTCCTTTCTAGATGCGTACTCAGGATAATACCAGATTCAGATGAAGGAAGAATACCAGGATAAAACAACATTTATCACACCTTATGGTGTATTCTTCTACACAACCATGTCCTTCAGACTAAAAAATGTGGGTGCAACATATCAGCGGATGATGCAAAATTGCCTAGGAAGCCAGATCAGAACAAATGTACAAGTTACATCGATGATGTCATAGTTACAACAAAACAAGGGTCGACCCTTATCAATGATCTCCGAGAGACATTTGATAACCTCGATAAATACTACATCAAACTCAACCCGACAAAGTGTTCCTTTGGAATCCCTGCGGGGCAACTCCTCAGATACATTGTATCAGCAAGATGAATAGAGGCCAATCCCGATAAAATACAAGCTATCCTCATGATGAAAAAGCCAACAAATCTTCAGGGCGTGCAACAATTGGCTAGGCGAGTTACGGCACTCAACCGTTTTATCGCCCGTCTAGGCGAAAAAGAATTGCCGCTCTATGCCCTCATGAAATCATATAAATTTGAATGGACGAATGATGCCCAGCGTGCTTTTGAAGACCTCAAGAAAACACTTTCGACATCCCCTATCATCGTGTCTCCACGAGAAAAAGAACCCCTGCTTCTCTATATTTCCGCTACTAATCAGGTGGTAAGTATAGTTTTGGTCATCGAGCGACCGGAAGAAGGGAAAACCCATGGTGATCAAAGACCATTTTATTTCCTAAGCAAGGTTCTCTCCCAATCCAAGCAAAGGTATACGCATTATCAAAAGCTAGCTTATGGAGTTTTCATGACAACGTGCAAGTTGCGTCATTATTCTTTGGAACACCCGATCATAGTAGTCAATGAAGCCCCTCTCTCCAATATTCTTAATAATCCAGAAGCCATAGGGCGTGTCTCTCTATGGGGAATTGAGCTGTCTCCTCAAGATATCATGTACGAGAAATGCAAAAGAATTAAATCATAGGTTTCGCAGACTTTATTACTAAGTGGACATAACTATAGTGTGCCACCCCGCCGGACCTCTCAAGCGCATGGACAATGTATTTCGATGGGTCCAAATGAACAAAAGGAGCAAGAGCCGGAGTCATATTAGTGTCACTTCAAGGCGACAAAATGTGCTATATACTTCGGATGAGTTTTGCAAACGCATCAAATAATGAAGCTGAATATGAAGCCCTGTTGCAAGGCATGTGTATGGCTAAGGCTTGCGGTGCAACTCGCTTAAAAATATTTGGTGACCCCAACCTTGTGGCACAATAAGCAATGAACAAGTGCGACGCTATCAGTGACAACATGATCGCTTACCGAATCTGTACAACATCATGGACGCTCAATTTGACGGGTGTGAAGTTTCACACATAGGAAGGGCAAGCAACGAAGAGGCCGAGAATTTGGCAAACATCGGATCCTTATGCTTACCAGTGCCACCTGGAGTTTTCTGGGAATAAATAACGGAGCGATCCATCAAAGCCAAAGGGGTCTCTGAAGTCATGGTGCCAAAAACACGAAAGAAGGTCAAGCCACAGATACACTCGGGGGTTGCGCCAATACCTGCAAGTACAGAAGAAGTCCTTGAAGAGTAGCTAGAAATCGACGAAGTCATGATACTAGAGCCTATATGGATGCAGTCGTACATAGCATACATGATGAGAGGAGAACTCCCCGAGGATGTGATAGATGCACGATGAATCACACGGTGGTCTAAAGCTTTCAAAACCATTAAAGGAGAATTGTATAAAAGAAGCATCTCAGGGGTGCTACAATGATGTGTTACGCCCGAGGAAGGGAAAATCATCCGTAAAGATATACATGAAGGAGTGTGTGGCCATCACGCCCGCACCCGAGCAATTGCAGCTAAAGCCTTTCGCGTAGGGTCTATTGGCTCACAACAGTACAAGATGCAAAAGATATTGTGCGAACATGTGAAGCATGTCAATGTTTCGCAACAAAACTCAACACACCTACTGCAGAACTTAACCCCATACCTCTCGCTGGGCCATTTGCTCAGTGGGGGCTTGATATGGTGGGTAAGCTTCATAAATCTTTGCCTGGAGGACATGTCTTTCTGCTAGTAGCAGTCGAAAAATTTACAAAATGGATAGAGACGATGCTTGTCACTAGCCAAGATGGAACATCGGCTGTGAATTTTATCAAATCAATAGTGTTCCGGTTCGGGGTACCAAATAGTATTATCATTGACAATGGAACAAACTTCACTTGCAACGAATTCAAGGAGTACTGCAAGGAGATGGGTATAAAAGTAAGCTATGCCTCAGTTGCTCACCCGCAAACCAATGGGAAAGTGGAAAAGGCCAATGGTCTCATCACCAGTGGTATTAAGAAAAGATTGTTGGCACCACTCGACAGAGCAAAAGGAGCCTTGGTAGACGAGTTACCCTTTGTCCTATGGAGCCTATGCACCACCTCGAACAATTCAACACAAGAAATACCCTTCTTTCTGGTCCATGGCACGAAGTTGTCCTCCCAGTCGAAGTAATTCATGAGTCTCCTCGAGTTGTTGAATATGATGAAGAAGCATCCCAACAAGCACTGGAAGATGAATTCGATGCACTCGATGAAGCTCACAGCGTTTGCTTTACAAAGAGTAACTATATATCAGCAGAATTTACGTAACTACCACATCCGATGACTACGACCCAGGTCTTTTGACATGGGGGATTTGGTCCTTTGCCTCAAACAAGATGGTCACCGCAAGCTGGAATCACCATGGGAAGGACCTTACATCATCATAGAAGTAATCCCCAGCAGAGCATATTGGCTCCAAGACAAGAAAACATGATTCAAATACTTCAATCCATGGAACATTGCACATTTACGATGTTTTTATGCTTAGAGTTTTGTTATTTTTCTACAATTTACATTAAATTAAGGCCAACGGCCGGGCAATTATGCCAAAACATGTACCTTCGTCTTCAGCTTTACAATAAAGGATAAGTTCTTCTGAACTTAGCTTTAGTTATTCATATTTTCTATACTTGGGGGCTCCATCAATAGAATATATTGATGCTTGCATAAGTTGTCGCAATATTAGACAAACCAAGTTACAAACGTGAGTTAATGTTCCAATAAAAGCATCTAGATATAACCTCAATGGTTACTCCCATGGAAAGCATTACCGCACGCCCGACGAAAACTTTTTAAGGATTCTAGAACAAGAATACCTGGGTTGAAATTCTCTTCGGATGATTAGAAACATGAGCCTACAATCGAATACAAATATTCAATTATAGCCTCGGGGGCTACTCCCATCAGGAGCGCTGTCACACACCCGATAGAAAGACTTTGTCCCATCAGGCAGTCAATGTATCAAGAACGAGTGAGAGTTGTTTGGCAAGATTAAACTTCTTGCTTAGAATATGCATGCCTAGAAATTTGACCGTGTTTTGAAAACAACCAAAGAGACTATGACTCACCGTGTTTTGAAATTTTGGCTATGTTTTGAAATTAACTTCACACCTTGCGATAATTTGTTCAGTGGACCCACCACCAGGCTGCAGTCAAACAAGTGAGAGTTTGGAAAGATTCAACTTCTTGCTAAGAATATGCATGCCTAGAAATTTGACCGTGTTTTCAAAATAATTAAAGAGACTATGACTCACCATGTTTTGAAATTTTGGCTGTGGTTTGAAATTAACTTCACACCTTGCGATAATCTGTTCAGTGGACCCACCACTAGGCCGCAGTCAATGTATGGAGACGAGTGAGAGTTTGGCAAGATTCAACTTCTTGCTAAGAATATGCATGCCTAGAAATTTGACCATGTTTTGAAAACAAACAAAGATACTACGACTCACCTGTTTTGAAATTTTGGCTGTATTTCGAAATTAAGTTCACACCTTGTGATAATATTTTCAGTGGACCCACTACCAGGAACTCAATGTATCGAGACGAGTGACAGTTTTGAAATATTCAACTTCTTGCTAAGAATATGCATGCCTAGAAATTTGACCGTATTTCGAAAATAACCAAAGAGACCATGGCTCACCACGTTTTGAATTTTTGCGTCTGTTTCGAAATTAACTTCACACCTTGTGAAAATCTATTCATTAGATCCACCAAGCAGTTAATGTATCGAGAACGAGTGAGAGTTTGGAATGATTCAACTTATTGCTAAGAATCTGCATGCCTAGAAATTTGACCGTGTTTTGAAAACAATCAAAGATGCTATGACTTACCGTGTTTTGAAACTTTGGCTGTGTTTTGAAATTAACTTCACACCTTGCGAAAATATGTTCAGTGGACCCACCACCAGACAGTCAATGTATGGAGACGAGTGAGAGTTTGGAAAGATTCAACTTCTTGCTAAGATATGCATGCCTAGAAATTTGACCGTGTTTTGAAAACAAACAAATAGACTATAACTCACCGTGTTTTGAAATTTTTGTTGTGTTCCGAAATTAACTACACACCTTGCGATAATATTTTTAGTGGGCGCACTAACAGGAAGTCAATGTATCGAGACGAGTGACAGTTTGGAAAGATTCAACTTCTTGCTAAGAATATGCATGCCTAGAAATATGACCGTATTTCGAAAACAACCAAAGAGACTATGCCTCACCACATTTTGAAATTTTGTGTGCATTTCGAAATTAACTTCACACCTTGCGAAAATCTGTTCACTGGACCCACCAGGCAGTCAATGTATCGAGAACGAGTGAGAGTTTGGAATGATTCAACTTATTGCTACGAATATGCATGCCAAGAAATTTGACCGTGTTTTGAAAACAATCAAAGATGCTATGACTCATCGTGTTTCGAAATTTTAACTGTGTTTCAAAATTAACTTCACACCTTGCGAAAATCTGTTCATTAGACCCACCAGGAAGTCAATGTATCGAGACGAGTGAGAGTTTGGAAAGATGCAACTTCTTGCTAAGAATATGCATGCCTAGAAATTTAACTGTATTTCGAAAACAACCAAAGATACTAAGGCTCACCATGTTATGAAATTTTGTGTGCGTTTCAAAACTAACTTCACACGTTGCGAAAATCTGTTCTTTAGACCCACCAGGCAGTCAATGTATCGAGAACGAGTGAGAGTTTGGAATGATTCAGCTTATTGCTAAGAATATGCATGCCTAGAAATTTGACCGTGTTTTGAAAACAATAAAAGATGCTATGACTCACCATGTTTGGAAATTTTGGCTGTGTTTCGAAATTAACTTCACACCTTGCAAAAATTTGTTCAGTGGAACCACCACCAGGCAGTCAATGTATGGAGACGAGTGAGAGTTTGGAAAAATTCAACTTCTTGCGAAGAATATGCATGCCTAGAAATTTGACTGTTTTTGGAAAACAAACAAAGAGACTATGACTCACCATGTTTTGAAATTTTGGCTGTATTTCGAAATTAACTTCACACCTTGTGATAATATTTTCAGTGGACCCACTACTAGGAAGTCTATGTATCGAGACGAGTGACAGTTTGGAAAGATTCAACTTCTTACTAAGAATATGCATGCCTAGAAATTTGACCGTATTTCGAAAACAACCAAAGAGACTATGGCTCACCGTGTTTTGATATTTTGCGTGCGTTCCAAAATTAACTTTACACCTTGCGATAATTTGTTCACCAGACCCACCAGGCAGTCAATGTATCGAGAACGAGTGAGAGCTTGGAATGGTTCAACTTATTGCTAAGAATATGCATGCCTAGAAATTTTACCGTGTTTTGAAAACAATCAAAGATGCTATGACTCACCGTGGTTCGAAATTTTGGTTGTGTTTCCAAATTAACTTCACACCTTGCAAAAATCTGTTCACTGGACCCACCAGGCAGTCAATGTATCGACAACGAGTGAGAGTTTGGAAAGATTCAACTTCTTGCTAAGAATATGCATGCCTAGAAATTTGACCATGATTTGAAAACAAACAAAGAGACTATGACTCACCGTGTTTTGAAATTTTGGTTGTGTTTCGAAATTAACTTCACACCTTGCGATAATATTTTCAGTGGACCCACCAGGCAGCCAATGTATCGAGAACGAGTGAGAGTTGTTTGGCAAGATTCAACTTCTTGCTAAGAATATGCATGCCTTGAAAGTTTGACCATGTTTTGAAAACAATCAAAGAGACTATGACTCACCGTGTCTTGAAAGTTTGGCTCTGTTTCCAAATTAACTTCACACCTTATGATAATCTGTTCAGTGGACCTACCAGGAAGTCAATGTATCGAGAATGAGTGAGAGTTTGGAATGATTCAACTTATTGTTAATAATATGCATGCCTAAAAATTTGACCGTGTTTTGAAAACAATCAAAGTGGCTATGGCTCACTATGTTTTGAAATTTTGCGTGCGTTTCGAAATTAACTTCACACCTCGCGAATATCTGTCCATTGGACCCACCAGGTAGTCAATGTATCGAGAACGAGTGAGAGTTTGGAATGATTTAACTTATTGCTAAGAATATGCATGCCTAGAAATTTGACCTTTTGAAAACAATCAAAGATGCCATGACTTACCATGTTTCGAAATTTTGGTTGTGTTTCGAAATTAACTTCACACCTTGCAAAAAACTATTTAGTGGACCCACCACAAGGTAGTCAATGTATGGAGACGAGTGAGAGTTTGAAAAGATTCAACTTCTTGCTAATAATATGCATGCCTAGAAATTTGAACGTGCTTTGAAAAAAAACAAAGATACTATGACTCACCATGTTTTGAAATTTTGGTTGTGTTTCAAAATTAACTTCACACATTGTGATAATATTTTCGGTGGACCCACTACCAGGAAGTCTATGTATCGAGACGAGTGATAGTTTGGAAAGATTCAACTTCTAGCTAAGAATATGCATGCCTAGAAATTTGACCGTATTTCAAAAACAACCAAAAATACTATGCCTCACCGTGTTTTGAAATTTTGCGTGCGTTTCGAAATTAACTTCACACCTTGCGAAAATTTGTTCACTGGACCCACCAGGCAGTTAATGTATCGAGAACGAGTGAGAGCTTGGAATGACTCAACTTATTGCTAAGAATATGCATGCCTAGAAATTTGACTGTGTTTTGAAAACAATCAAAGATGCTATGACTCACCGTGTTTCGAAATTTCGGCTGTGTTTCGAAATTAACTTCACACCTTGCGAAAATCTGTTCACTAGACCCACCAGGCAGTCAATGTATCGAGAACGAGTGAGTGTTTGGAAAGATTCAACTTCTTGCTAAGAATATGCATGCCTAGAAATTTGACCATGTTTTGAAAACAAACAAAGAGACTATGACTCACCATGTTTTGAAATTTTGGGTGTGTTTCGAAATTAACTTCACACCTTGCGATAATATTTTCAGTGGACCCACCAGGCAGTCAATGTATCGAGAACGAGTGTAAGTTATTTGGCAAGATTCAACTTCTTGCCAAGAATATGCATGCCTTGAAAGTTTGACCATGTTTTAAAAACAATCAAAGAGACTATGACTCACCGTGTTTTGAAAGTTTGGTTGTGTCTCAAAATTAACTTCACACCTTGTGATAATCTGTTTAGTGGACCTCCCAGGCAGTCAATGTATCATGAACGAGTGAGAGTTTGGAATGATTCAACTTATTGCTAAGAATATGCATGGATAGAAATTTGACCGTGTTTTGAAAATAATCAAAGTGGCTATGGCTCACCGTGTTTTGAAATTTTGTGTGCGTTTCGAAATTAACTTCACACCTTGTGAAAATCTGTTCATTGGACCCACCAGGTAGACAATGTATCGAGAACGAGTGAGAGTTTGGAATGATTCAACTTGTTGCTAAGAATATGCATGCCTAGAAATTTGACCGTGTTTTGAAAACAATCAAAGATGCTATGACTTACCATGTTTCAAAATTTTGGTTGTGTTTTGAAATTAACTTCACACCATGCAAAAAACTATTTAGTGGACCCACCACAAGGCAGTCAATGTATGGAGACGAGTGAGAGTTTGCAAAGATTCAACTTCTTGCTAAGAATATGCATGCCTACAAATTTCACCGTGCTTTGAAAACAAACAAAGATACTATGACTCACCATGTTTTGAAATTTTGGTTGTGTTTCAAAATTAACTTAACACATTGCGATAATATTTTCAGTGGACCCACTACCAGGAAGTCTATGTATTGAGACGAGTGATAGTTTGGAAAGATTCAACTTCTTGCTAAGAATATGCATGCCTAGAAATTTGACCGTATTTTGAAAACAACCAAAGAGACTATGGCTCACCCTATTTTGAAATTTTGCTTGCGTTTCAAAATTAACTTCACACCTTGCAAAAATTTGTTCACTGGACCCACCAGGCAGTCAATGTATCGAGAATGAGTGAGAGCTTGGAATGATTTAACTTATTTCTAAGAATATGCATGCCTAGAAATTTGACCGTGTTTTGAAAACAATCAAAGATGCTATGACTCACCGTGTTTCGAAATTTTGGCTGTGTTTCAAAAATAACTTCACACCTTGCAAAAATCTATTCACTGGACCCACCAGGCAGTCAATGTATCGAGAACGAGTGAGAGTTTGTAAAGATTCAACTTCTGGCTAAGAATATGCATGCCTAGAAATTTGACCATGTTTTGAAAACAAACAAAGAGACTATGACTCACCGTGTTTTGAAATTTTGGCTGTGTTTCGAAATTAACTTCACACCTTGCGATAATACTTTTAGTGGACCCACCAGGCAATTAATGTATCGAGAACGAGTGAGAGTTGTTTGGCAAGATTCAACTTCTTGCAAAGATTATGCGTGCCTTGAAAGTTTGATCATGTTTTGAAAACAATCAAAGAGACTATGACTCACCGTGTTTTGAAAGTTTGGCTGTGTTCCGAAATTAACTTCACACCTTGTGATAATCTATTCAGTGGACCTACTAGGCATTCAATGTATCGAGAAAGAGTGAGAGTTTGGAATGATTCAACTTATTGCTAAGAATATGGATGCCTAGAAATTTGACCGTGTGTTGAAAACAATCAAAGTGGCTATGGCTCACCGCATTTTGAAATTTTGCGTGCATTTGAAATTAACTTCACACATCACGAAAATCTGTTCACTGGACCCACGGGGTAGTCAATGTATCGAGAACGAGTGAGAGTTTGGAATGGTTCAACTTATTGCTGATAAAATGCATGCCTAGAACTTTGACCGTGTTTTGAAAACAATCAAAGTGGCTATGGTTCACCGTGTTTTGAAATTTTGTGTGCGTTTAGAAATTAACTTCACACCTAGTGAAAATGTATTCATTGGACCCACCAGGTAGTCAATGTATCAAGAACGAGTGAGAGTTTGGATGATTGAACTTCTTGCTACGAATATGCATGCCTAGAAATTTTACCGTGTTTTCAAAACAATAAAAGAGGCTATGACTCACCGTGTTTCGAAATTTAGGTTGTGTTTCAAAATTAACTTCATACCTTATGAAAATCTGTCCAGTGGATCCACCAGGCAGTCAATGTATCAAGAACGAGTGAGAGTTTGGCAAGATTCAACTTCTTTCTAAGAATATGCATTCCTAGAAATTTGACAGTGTTTTGAAAACAAACAAAGAGACCATGACTCTTCGTGTTTCGAAATTAACTTCACCCCTTGCGATAATCCTTTCAGTGGACCCACCAGGCAGTCAATGTATCGAGAACGAGTAAGAGTTGTTTGGCAAGATTCAACTTCTTTCTAAGAATATGCATGCCTCGAAAGATTGACCGTGTTTTGAAAATAATCAAAGAGACTATGACTCACCGTGTTTTGAAAGTTTGGCTGTGTTTCGAAATTAACTTCACACCTTGTGATAATTTGATCAGTGGACCTACCAGGTAGTCAATGTATCAAGAACGACTGAGAGTTTGGAATGATTCAACTTATTTCTAAGAATATCAATGCCTAGAAATTTGATCGTGTTTTGAAAACAATCAAAGTGGCTATGGCTCACCGTGTTTTGAAATTTTGTGTGCGTTTCGAAATTAACTTCACACCTTGCGAAAATCTGTTCACTGGACCCACCAGGCAGTCAATGTATCGAGAACGAGTGAGAGTTTGGAATGATTCAACTTATTGCTAAGAATATGCATGCCTAAAAATTTGACCGTGTTTTCAAAACAATTAAAGAGGTTATGACTCATCGTGTTTTAAAATTTTGGTTGTGTTTCGAAATTAACTTCACACCTTTCGAAAATCTGTTCAGTGGACCCACTAGGAAGTCAATGTATCATGAACGAGTGAGAGTTTGGCAAGATTCAACTTCTTGCTAAGAATATGGATTCCTCGAAATTTGACCATTTTTTGAAAAAAATTCTAGAAAGCAAAACGGATTCATAAACAACCTCACAAATTTCAAATTATAAAAAGCAACACAAGGAGCCTCACAATTTTCAAAATATAAAATGGAAGAGAGAGGAGAGAGGGAAAATTAATTTTCTATTTCTTGTGGACAGTCCACAAGCTTGATGTGCACCTTAATGTTGATATAGTCACAGGTGCCTCACCGGTGAGCATCGATGGGACCGAGGGTAGCTAAGTCTATGATTCTGATATTTGCGTGTTTGCTGGATTCTTCTAGAGTATATAGACCGATGTTTTGTGCTTGCTTGATTTTGCAGGCGACATAGCCTTTTGACGTGCCGTGGTGACGACCAGGGATAGGGATGAGCACGTGGCACGTTGGGCGCAGTTGAGTTTTGAAATCAATGCGACATTAAATAATTTCAAATAAATGCCTCGGAAATGCCGCGCAAAGAGATGATTTACGTGGACTATACAAATATTATTTTTTATCCATGGACTTTGATATACTACTAATCCGTATTTCACTTATAATGATTGATATTGGTAATTAAAGAATACATGCGGTTCCCATGCTTCTTCCTTTCAGTATTAATTACCTAAATTCACGTGAGTAATTAACGTGGGTTTCTCTGTATTGGCACCCTTCTTTCCTCGAACGCATGCAGAAATTAAGGGGAATAAGTAATTTCACCTTCCTCGGTAATACAAGAGGTTTTATTGCATCGCAATGGAAGATGAAATGACAAACGGAGTACTTATGCTACTACTAGATCGCAAACACTGTTCCAATTTGCACTTGGCAATACTAATATTCAATCTCCGAATATTATTATAGAAAGGAAGTAGAGGTGAAATTAAATAAAATTAATCCTAAGACTTCTTTGTCTTCTTGGACCTGGATCCTTTCGCTGTCAACTTCATGCTGGTGTCGTCCTTCTGCTTCCCGTGGCATCCCCCAGCTGTCGTCGTCTTCTTCTTGTTCAAGCCTCCCGCCTACTTCTCCTTCCTCTTCTCATTGCGGATCAAGGCAGGATCGAGTGCACTCTTCTTGGAGACGAAGTCGAGAAATGGCCATACATCTTCCGAACCTTGATCCTCCTACTCGTGCTCCCTCTTCTTCTTACCGATGGAAGATGGATCGAGAGAACTCTTCTTGAAGACGATGTCTCCTTCATAGATGAAAGACCAAGGATCCTTCCCTCCTCCTCCTCCTCCTCCTCTTTGCTCTCTACCGGCGGCGTCCCCTCCATCAGATGATGGTAAGCAGGGTCCTCATCGAAAAAATTACATTCTAGTGTGTTGGAGTAGTATGGCCCGTCAACGGACTCCCTGATATCACCATGGTAGGGACTGATATCCCTGTTCGCCCATGCGTTGGACTCGTCAATGGAGGTGCACTGATCGGAGCAGCTGCGCGGCATTTTTGTGTGTGTGGTGGCTTGGCCGGACTAAAGGGACAGGGAGAGACAGAGAGAGTTCTTTGATGTGTGTGTCGTGCCTAGATGGGAGAGGTGGTCGTTGTTTATGGCCCCTTAAAAAGGCTTTCTCGGGACATCCAGGAGTTGCCACGTGCCGTAGGAGCAGCCTTATAGTTCCCTTCCATCTTTTTTGTATACTCCCTTCCATCATTTTTTTACAAAAGTTCCCTTCCATCATTGAAACAAGATCAAACGGTTGGTACTCCTTCGCCCCGAGAGCATCAGCAGCAAGGATATTGCAAGTACCACCACATGTTGGGGAGGTTTTTGCACATAACAACAACCATAGACCTTATCTGTGCAAAATACAGACATTTTCTGTAATCGTTGTACATAATACATAACCATTCATTGAATGTTTCTTATTTTTTGGGGAAATGTTTCATAGTTAATTATATAATATAGTACTAAAATATAATTTTTATCTAAATTAATAATAGGTAAAGCTCAAAAAATAATTATAATTATGAGCCACATCCATAAAGTATCTGGTATTTTTGGTTCTTGTAAGTTGTATCATTTAGAAATCAACCTATTAGTAGGTACATAATTCCCGATATGCTCTAGAGAAATGATATATAGATTCTATAATGATGGAAAGTTTGTTTTGAGGTTTATGCATAGCGTTCATTGTGCTAAAGACTATATCAATAGAATCTTCTAAATGTTAGAGTGGAAGGAAAATCCATCGGTAATCAATGTTGGGATTTCCAATCTTCATCCAACGGTTAAAGTTCAAAGTTATTTGTACATTATATACTTGGTATGATAAGATAATTAAATGTATAACATGTCATTAGAATCTTTGTGGTTTTTGCATAGCGTTTATTGTGCTAAGGACTATCGATAGAATCTTCTACATGCTAGAATAGAAAAAAAACATCCAAGTGTTAACATTGTTGGGATTTGCCAGTCTTGATTCAATTTTCATTGTTCAAAGTTACTCGTACGTTATATAGTGGCAAGATTTACAAGAAGTCACACGCTACTTCCTACTAGTAAAAGGCACATGCCACACTCATATATACTGTATGAAATGTAACTTAATGAACATTAAGTTGTTATTAACCAATAGTCTTGTTAGAGAAAAAAGGCATACATTAAGTATATTAATAATAACTATCTACACATATTGAGAATACAACCTACTGTGCGATGAATTTTTTTTTGTGGGGAGGGGGTGACATGATGGTTCTAGAACATGGTGGAGTTTGCTCTAGGTAATACTCCTTCAACACGAATCCAGCTGCTCTGAACAATTGGATCTAACAGACCAATAGTCAGGATTGGTGCTATGGATCTAATTCAAAACCGCTCCATTATAGTAGTAGAGATAATTCGAAAACATTGGCGATGATGTTATATGTGCATGACCGAACAACTTTCGGATAATCTCAAGGAAAAACAAGGACACATGTATCAATGAGCGTGAATGGACAATAAGAGTTGTGAGGATAGATTACTTGTGGGGCCAGCAACCCCACATTTCTTCTTGTTTTTTAATGAGCTTACCTCATGTGTGGATTTGATGTCATTGCTCAGGCGCACTATATTATTCATGTTAGCGGAATAGTGGGTTCCCAAAATTTTCTTTTAAACATAAGGTTGAACACTCTCAGCCATAGTGATTAAAAATTTATCAATAAAGGGGATTTATTTATTGGATGGCCGAGTGGTTGACACCACATGTCATTGTCATGTACTTCCTCCGTTCAGAAATATAAGACATTTTAGCTTTGCGAATCTAATGTATCTAGATATCATTTAGTGTATAGGTTTGTAGATGTTCGGAGTGAACCTTTACATTAAAAGGCGTCTAGATACATTTATTTCACAAAGCTAAAACATCTTATATTTCGGAACGGAGAGAGTAGACATAATTTTTGCTAGGAAGGGCAAACACTAATGAATGCTTATAGGAAGGCTAGGAAATTGGAAATTGTGTTCCATTGATAAACCTTCGCGCTCCTCTTCCTAGAGTCAGATTTTAGCAATTCAATACAAAAAGGTTGTTGGACATGCTCCAAAGCCCAATAATTTTTCTTTTTAAATAAGAACAATAGTGATTAGCTTAAATAATTAAGTGCGGTCTACGTATGTTGTACTACTGTACTTCATAGAATATGCTATGTGTGCATGATCGAACAACTTTCAAAAAACCTGAAGGAAAATGTGGCCGTATTATTGAATGAGCGCGAAGTAAGGCTGGCAATGGGTAGGGTATGAGTAGGGTAGAACAATATCATACCCACTCCCATTTAGTCAAAGGGTAGAAAATTTTACCCATACCCGTACTCGTGGGCATAAAACTTTACCCATGCCCGTACTCATGAAAAATATCGAAGTTTAGAAGCCACAGTATCATACTCTTCCCTAGGTTGCTTGGCCCCATAGGTTGTAACTCTACAGGTAAGTTTTACTACTATGTCAGTTTAAATGGGTAGGGTATGGTATGGGTCTATCTACTCGTGCCCGTACCCATGACTAAATGGGTTAGGGTATGGGTATTACCCATGGGTATAAAATTGTACCCATACCCTACCAACACGGGTACAGTACCTGCGGGCCCTCGTGGGTAAAATTGTCATCCTTAGCGCAAAGGGACAATATGAGTTGTGAGAACAAAGTACTTGCGGGGCCTAGCAACTTTCACATTTTTTTGATGAAAACACCATCACTGCTTACCTTATGAATGCTTTGATGTCGTCCCTCAGGCGCTAGATTATTCACGTTAGCGAAATAGTGGGTTCCCATATTTTTGTTTAGAATAGAAGTATGAACACTCCCAACCATAGTGATTGAAAAGATATCGATAAAGGGCGCTTTATTTTTTTAAAGCTCAAGGCGCTTTATTATTACACTCGATTCCCCATACCACCAGCCTAACATTCTGCTATTATTAGTTGGACTATGGATAAACAAATTCACTCGAGTTGGTTGGGGCTTTAATCATAATTTTCATGCGCACTGCCTATCTTGGTGACAACATCTTCATACGCATCATTGTTCATGAATAGATATAATAAGGAAATATATCAATGCCATAGTATTTTAGTGCCTACCAAAGTAATACTTTAGTTTTCTCTCTTCTCAGTTTCTTCAAAAAAGGGTCTGACCTCTTTCTCAATTATTTTAAAAAACATAGTTTTGGAGAATACTTCAGTTTAAACCCCTATTATTTGTTGGAATAAACCACTAAACGGTATTCAATAGTTCAGTTTATTCAGAAATCAAAATGTTTTCTAAATAATTTAAAAATACTTTGATGCCAAACTCGTCCTTAATATCTGAACCGAGCCAATCTGGGTCATGGATGATCAATATTTAGATGCCAAATGACCAGATGGGCCCCTAATTTCTGAACTGAGGCGGTATGGGCCATGGATGATCACCGATATGCCTGTTGGCCTTTGATTCCAGGGAGTACGGCTTACCAATTTACTACTACTTGGACTATACATAAATATGAATTTAGTCGAGCGGAAAAATCTCCCGCTATCCAATGTTTCAAACATCTTGGAATCCCCTTCTACCCCTAGTAAGTCAGTTCGTTGGGGCTTCAATCGTAATTTCCCCATTCAGTACCTCTATACCCGCCCCTACCACCGACCCCCCACCCCCCCTCCCCACACACCCACACACAATCCTCGCCCCTAGCTGCGCTAGCCCTACGGAAAACCCTAGATCTACCTTCAGCAGCTTAGATCTGATTCACCGTTGTCGCCGTGCACTGCACCAGATCTACTTCACCGACCCACTCTCCTGGCACGCCGAACACATTCCCACCGCTAGGAATATGCTTCTTCGCCACTGTCGTCCAGCGCTCGGAGGAACCCTTGTTCTGCTTCACCTTCGCCCACAAGCACCGCAACCGAAGCACCCTCGACAACCTCGACATCACCACCCAGGATTCACATCATGCCTAAACATCGTCGCGGCCGAGGTAACCATATCTCCTTGGAGTTTGGTAAGATAAATATGTAGCAGTTAACTGTATTTTGTATTGGTGCCACTTTTGTAGTAACTTGCAAGTACTATACTTGTTACCCGTATCTTCCTAAATATTTTTTTGTAGTCAGGTTTAACCGTAAGGCATTCAACTGCGATTTTGTTTGTCATGGTGAAATGTGATTCAGCCAATGTATAACACATTTGTTTCCATTATCTACTTTAGTAAGTGCCCATATGTCATGCGGTTATAATTTCTCTCTGGCTTGGCGTAGGCTATGGCACTAATTGTTATTTCTTGCTTGACGCTTTTGTCCTATGTATGCAGTACACGTTTGCATTCGTTATACTGCTTCCACTAAGATTTCTGTTTCATTTGCTTCTGCTTACCCAACTATTCCTAACTGTTTGTTGTTGTTATGCAATGAACACGTGTAGTTTACACTAGAAATTATAGAAGGAATGGCGCCTATAATCTTGTAAGTATCTATTGCTTGTGTATCATCACTTCATGCTAACATCTCTGAGACTAGATCCTTTTTGTGTTCACTATTCGCTGCACCATTATGCAGAGGACCCACACTGAATTATGGAGACCACCAATCCAATTACTTGATGCAGCGGACATCGTCAATGAACATACCTATAACCAGATCAGCAACCCTGAGAATCTACATAGAGCTACTATAAGGACGCCCCCCTTTTTTAAGGTTTAAGTCCCTTGGTGTCATGCAATTGACTCTAGTTGAGTTTTTATTTTGTTGGAGTCACTAGGGTGATTATAACAAGGCCAGAAATGCAACGGAATCCAATATAACAGAAATGGAAGAATCGTATAGAACCACCCACTTCAAATCTCACTCTGGTATGTACACGTGTATGGCTATTTTAATACGAGGCATATGATAGTACACTTTGTCTTTGGGCAGACAATCAAATAATTTAAACATTCTAACTGTTCGATAGATTGTTTGACCATTTCTCTAAAATGATTTGGCTATTCTATTAGAGGCACCCATCAGCATGGGGTCCTTGCGTTGAGTGCTTACATCGCTATAATAGACCAAATAATCTTTTAAAAATCTTTGAGAATGAACATGGTAGTTTTGTTTCTTTATATGATGTTGTAACTTCTTTTATCTTAATTTTAGTGTTCATCAAGTAGAGTAGTCATTTCACAGGGTAGAAGTGACAGTTGCACACTATGTCATCCCTCTATGAAGTCAACTGTTCCAGTTATTCCAGAAGAAAGAGATGTATGATGCCCTACCGTTACTAATTGCTTTCTTCCTTTTAGCAAAAGGACTGATTTGAAATTTGTTGGATTTTGTTTTCCTTGGTAATTATGTTATATGACATTTCTTTTTGTTTTAGGTTGCAAATATAAATATGAAGGTAGAACAGAAAACAACTACCTCAAGTGTAGATCTCTTTGGACGGAGCAGCAGTGATAGTGCGTATTGCTCACGTAGGTACACAATCTCGACTACTCCATACATTCCAGCAAAAAGAGTTTTTGATGTTACACTCCAAGATGCACTTGATGTAGTTGGACATGAAGCCAACATAATAGATGCAGTAGTCTCCATAGCAAGGAAGGAGTTATCTGAGTTAAAAACAGGCAAGCTTTGACGGAGAATCTACTTAATAATATCCTCAACAAGTCTCGTGGTAATCTCGCTGCTACATGTGAGGCGACGCGAGCTCCCTAAAAGGAACATTTTTGAAACTGAGATTATATTGTTTATTAGCTATGTTGTACTCCGATGATTCTTTACGAGCTACGGAATTTTTCAGGACTGTAATAATTTACTAATTTTCCAGTTATAAGTTTTTTCTACAGTTCCAGAATTTATTTAGCATTTTAGAGAACTTGTGTTCTTTGTTTATCCATGTTTATGTTCTGGCAATGGATCTAAGTTAGATAGGCTTAAACAGTAGCAGGCCCACAATGTTTTATCAGTCCTTGATGGGCCACCAATCAACAGTGACAGGCGTACACTGAGGCCATTATATGTAGAATCTGACCGCAAAAGAACAGAACAGTAAAAGGCCAGAACAGTGAAAGGCCGAAGTAGTGAAAGGCCGGAACAGTGAAAGGCTAGAGGAGTAACAGGCCGTAAATAGTAACAAGGCTAGAATCTTTAGCCCGTTTATGGGACTGAATAGTAGAAGGCCGGAAAATGAATGTCTAGAATAGTAAAGGCCGTAATTGTAGAGGGCCGTAACGGCCCATGATGGGTGCGAGAAAAGTGATGGGCCCACAGAAGGCCTTAATAGTAACGGACAGACTTGGCCTAGCCTGAAAATGGGTCGAACAGTATTGGACCAAGGTGGGCCTTATGTAGACTAAAACAGTGTCGGGCCTAAAATTTCACGGGTCGTGGATGTCTGCACTAGTTGGCACATTTCAGACAGTGCTGGATGAAACAGTAACGGGCCTTCTTCTTATTGGGCTTTCCTCATGGGCCGGCCCACTTAATATTTAGCAGGCCTATTCTGGGCCTGGCTTCTACCACGGTTTTTCTGACTGTTAATGGCGGTAACTGGGTGTTAACGGTGTTCGCCATGTGGCATCTTGCATGATGTCAGCAGTCAATGGGGCTAGCGAACAGATCTATGATGGAACAAGTTTTTGTAGCTGAAGGGTGCGATCCGCCACAGTCAGAAAAAAAATCGTGGTAGATTCTTTTGTGATAGGGCTTTTACCACGATGGGCATCCGTCGTAGAAAAAATTTTAGCCACGAAAAACAGGCCTTCAACCACGAAAATTGTCCGTTGTAAAAGCCAACTTTTCTTGTAGTGTGTGTTCTACCCGTGCAAAGCATCTACGCATAGATCAGGCTCTGATACCGCTGTTGGGTTCGTAGCATTGAAAATAAAAAATTCCTACGATGGGAACTAATAAGCACCAAGATTTATCTACTACATACAAGCTACGGGTGGATATACATCCATAGAGAACATACCCTTGAAGAGCGACAAAGTACTGTTAACGAAATCTGCTTTCATGGATGATGTAGTCGTACACTTGCCGATCTCAAGATCATGATGAAGTCTAGCAGCTCCAGCACCAGCAAGTCCTGCACCAGAAAGCAGCGGTGCATCCGTGATCGCACACACGTCTGGTACACCGACAACCTCCGTGTCCTCACTCCAGCGATGCAGCAGAAGCAGCAACTCATTTCCAGATAAACACACTGGGAACATGTATCTCGCTAATCTGAGACCATGGGGAATGATTTTTAGAGGGGGAGAGAGATCCTTCACGAGGAGGTGTGTGATGAGAGGAGTAGAGGGACTTTTATAGGGGAGAGGGGGCAGCCCCTCCCATGGCCGACGGCCAAGGTGGTTCCCTGATGGGTGCATATTTGCATCATGTTGTACATTATTAATTTGCATTGTAGATGTAGGATTTTGGTATTTTATGGCGCTCGCGTGCACATTTTATGTCTGTTTTCACCAGGATCAGGACAGATGATGGATCCAATGGATACAATTATTGAAGAAGTTGTACTGTGGAGAAAAGGAGTTAAAAACAACGTAAATCGTTTATTTGGGAAATATTAATAATACCAGAAGAAAACCAGAAGCGAACAAAGGAGGCAGAGAGCCCAATGACCAACTATATGGCGGGAGTAACTCTTCTGCCCATATAGCTCCGGCCGTATAGTTGGCACCGCCTCCGCCTCGTCAAATAGTTTCACCCCGTGCAATTGGTTCGAGGAGACGATATACAGAACACCCAGAAATCGCAGAAACCTCACCTCCGGAAGGCATCTAGAGGGGGAACTCATCCACAAGGTATTCAACTTGCGTAGATCCGGGAGGCTAAGGCATAGATCTTCATCATCCACCGTTGCATCACCACCATCTCCATCCATCCCATCTACATCTTGTCTAGATCTTGTTGTAATTCCTATACTCGTTGTGGATTTATACAAGTACTATTCATCTATGATTGTTTCCCTTGTCATTGCCATGATGTTGATTGCCTCCATGTCTCAGTAGATCATTAGTTCTTGGGGATATGGAGAAACCCTAGTATGAGATTGAAATAAGATAAAGTCTATTATGATATTCATCGTTGTGACCATGTGTTAGATTCTCTACATCTTGATGTTGAGAGAAGTCGACCTCTCAATATTTGCTTCTTGCAGGGACTTGATGGAGGGAACTACTTGTTGGTAGACGGAGGCGTGCTAGCACTTACAGTGACTATAAATCTGTTGGCACTCCTTACGTATCAACTTGGGAAATCGAGGAAACTCACGGAACACTATCCATGCCATGGGATACGTCCTACGGGATTACGTCCCTTAATAGTGCAGCAATTCGATTGATGTCGATTGCTGACTGTTGTGGTTATGAGGAAGATCTGAGCAGCGGTTGTTGCCTATTCGTCCACATACGGAGTTCCTACCACACATACATAGTTGAGAATGTTCATGATGATAATCTTTCTCTTAAATCTTTACAATTCTAGTGGTGTATCCGCTACTCCCTGAGAACGCATTTTCCCTACTGCAGTTTCAATCTCTCTTACATACAGGATACTTTCTGTATTAAGTTATTTTCTTTGCTTTGTTATTGCTCTTATACCCAAAACTCAAAAACACCTTTTTACACAATACTCGTATTTTATCTTGTCACTTAGAACTTTATCTAGAATTTCTATCGCAATAACTATTTCAAGAATTCTTAGACTTCAGACTCCTGCTCCATATGGGATCAATATCTTTATTTCAAAACTAGCTAAAAACAATCTGTGCACTTGCAGTCATCATGCCCCCACCTCTTCCATCATTCATGTGGGTGGAGCTCCTGATGGGCTGGGTTCCTTTGACAAAACAGGGTTATTGTGTAGGGGTTCCACGTATGAAAACAATAAATTTTACCCCACGCCCCTAAACCCCTGATGCTGCCAGGACCTATCTATTAGTAATACAGTAACGGGAGGGGATTTTCGTGAACTTACCCTTGAAGACCGAAAAGCGTTGTCAATGCTCAGGAGAGCGTGGTTGATGTAGACGAGCCGAAGCTGACCTCAAGGTCATGATGAAGTCCTTGCGCTCATGTGGCTCCAACGACTTGAGTGACTCAAGTGTGACACCTTGCGGGGAGTTACACACAACCGGTGCCTGATGATGACTCCAGCTTTCCTGATCCAGCAGCAGTTGCGGAAGTAGAGCTCCTGGATCTGAATCCCACAGCGCGACGGTGCTCCGCGGTGAAGATGTCTCTCGTTCGCGCAGTCCGAACTTGGGACCACGGTCATGAGAGAGAGAGAGAATATCAATTGGAGGTTTTCCCAAAAGTTAGAAGACCTTTATTGAATATTGTGTGTATTTATCTGGCCAAATACCCCCACTATATATAGGGGGAGGGGAGGTACTACCTCCCTCAAAGTCCTGGGGTGGGACTAAAGGAGGAGGAGGTGGGGGGAGGCGCCGCCGGCCAGCTCCCACCATGGGCCCCATGTGGGGAAGGCCCATTAGGGCCGCCGGCCAACCTCCTTGGCCCCTCCTAGGGATGCGACCCCTTCTTGGGCCCTTTCCCCTCCGGGAATTGGCCCATTAAGCCCTGTGACCTTTTAAATTGATTTTCTATTTATTAAATAATTATGAATAAATGATTAAATCAATATTTAACATTCATTCACATATTATTCAATCTCCGTGGCTATGGAACACCTTCCACCTCCACTCCGGACATCCTCCGGACTTACCAAAACCCTTCCGGTTTTCTCTCTACTATTCTTCGGCGATTCTTCCGATCCTATAACCACTCTCTAAGCATCATCAAACCCTTAAGCGTGATACCCTACGGTTTGGGAACACTCCAGGCATGGTCGGGACACTCCCGGACCAATGATCAACAGAGGGACCTGGATGGCCATGTGACCCCTATGCGTTCCACAAAGATCTTTCGTCGTTTGAACCGGGACAGTCGTGTCTTATTCACTTTGTCTCTCGATACTTGCATTGCCCAAGATCTGATCAATGACATCACCATGTCGTGTTCAATCTTGTTACTGAACAATGCTACTTGACTCATTCCGACAAGTGATATCCCTATGATCAAATCACACGCTACGTAGCTATTGGATATAACTTCTCCTGAGTGGGCCCTTGAGTATCTTTCCGTCACGTGGATGGATAAATCCCGCTCTTGACATATATTGCCTCTACGGTTTCCTCCAAGTACCTGAACTCACCTTTATAACCACTGTATTACCAAGTGGCGCTTGATGCTATCTAAGCACTCTCGGGAAACAGTGATTGATATAGCCTCACGGTCTAAGGAATGGTCTATGAGGGTCCATTTCTAATCATTGTAACTTGAAATTCGTGACATGATCGGGTCATGATGTTTAGGTTGGGTATTGGTTCATCATCTCATTCTCAGAATGAGTTAACTCCATTTCCAACTGGCATAAATGCCACATGATCAGGAAACTTGATCATCTGTTAACCAATGAACCAGTGACTAGAGTTTCACTAGGAACCCCTTGTATTTATATATCACACGTGTATTGATGTTTCCACTCACAATACAATTATAGCATGATATAAAACTTAATCATAAACTTTATGAAATATGATAATAGTCCTTATTACTATTTGTTTCTAGGGCATATTTCCAACAGTCTCCCACTTGCACTAGAGTACAAATAATCTAGCTGCATTTGTTCTTAATCATTAGCACCATATATCTGGTACCCTGAACATGCTTGCTCATGGAAGAGGTTGAGTCTTGGGCCTGTACTTTTCAGTCCCAAATCCTTTGCAACTTACTAATGTCACCTTGATTGACATTAATACTTTATCACACATGATAGCATCTATGTGTATGAATCATCGCTATGGCAGTAGAATGTGGCCTGATTCCAGGAGCCTACAGTGACTTTAGATCAACCTCGAGGGCTTTCTCATGGGCACTGTGCCCTGGGACACATCATTCTATGTTAAAAGCGAACTATCCCTACCATAACATTATACAACACTTTAGATGGTACCCTTATCTATTATTATAAATGTATTCATCGAAACACGAGTGCACTCTGTGCAACTTTTGATGTTTTTGTTCACATCGCTTCCTACTTGACTTTAGTCGGTATTTACAGGAGTTTCCAACATATTCCCTTATAACATAACCCTTTATGCTTTAAGATATGTCATCCTTTATGGATTTGGAAAATATGTCTATAGTTCTCTATTAGACATTGTGGACAAACTTAGCTCAATGTTCCGTCATTCAAACTTAATCACTTTTAAATGTTCCTTATTGGATCGTATATTATGTTAAGTTATCATCATGGTTTTCTAAGATAGAACCTATGTCTCAACATAGTGGATGATTATCATCCTTTTCTTTCTTTCAACTAATGATTTTAAACTTAATACTATTCCTAACTTGAGTTATTAAGGACCAGTTCCTTAATTAACTTCTATTATGAAACCCTTTTCAGAATCCCTTAAGGGATACTACATAAAATCATAATACACTTATTATCAACTTCTACACCTTATAAATCATTATTTATTGGTTAAGAATTACTCTATAAGCTCCCACTCAAAATATGTTTCTAACATATTTGGGTATGAGTCACTACTCTTACTCAAACTATGTTCCTACATATTTGAATTTGAGACTTATATATTTCTCCCACTTAAAAATATGTCATTCACATAGTATTTTAGGAAGACTTTTATAGCTCCCACTCAATTTCATGCAAATTGCATATCCACTCACTATTTTGAACAATTTCAAAATCCTTTGATCAAATATCAAAGTTGGAGATTTACTATGAGATACTAGTACTTTTACTAGTTTTAAATCCACTAGACATTTAGCACACTTGAATCAAATTCATTTGAATTCGTCCAATACTTGACAAATTGTGCTTTTGTCATTCACCCCATTTTCCACTATGGCTTTGAAATCATTTGGGAAAATTCCAAGTAACCCCTTTTAGTTGTGAGATTCAGCAATGAATTGTTTTCTAATCTCAAGGGAATTTTGCTTTGGGATTTCTCATATCCTTAGCTTACCATTATTTCCTTAGTAGTTTGTAGGTATGTCATATTCCGGTAGTCATGACAAATTATTCACAAATGTCTCCATACAAGATATGGGCTACATTTTGAATCCTACTTTATGTAGTGAAACGCCAGCGAGGAAAACACAATGATCATTATCATTGATTCTTTCCTTCTGTGAAGAGAATCGTTCATGAACGTTTTCTGTTGCACTTCTCAACACTCTGATGCAGGGTTTTGAATCATCATCATGTTTTTCACTATATTCCATTTGCTCCATAGTCGAGAAATATCACTGAATATGAACTTTCTCAAGAATGCACCAAAATCCAAGCAATACAAATTTTGCTTCTCTTTTGATTTTAGTTATGGATTTCGTATTCAAAGTATCCAATGAATACTCTACAAGGACTTATTCGTTGTTGTTTTGGTTATATCGAATAACCCTAAAACTTCCACGATGATCCATACTTGATATGGAGCCGATCTCACGAATCCAGATGGTTCACTATATGTTCTAATTGAGTGCTAACTATTTCTAACTAATGGTTTCTACATCTACACTACAACGATTTATTTGGTGACATCTATTCACCCATTTTGATATCTAATATCATATTGTGATGCTTTTCATTTTGACATTTCAAACGCATTGTATTTCAAAATTTCTTTTATGCCATTCTTATAAAGTTGAATTTCATTACTATTGATCAAATCGTAGTAATTAGATTCCATTTTATATTCATACCCTTTGTTGATGAAACACTTTGATCATATCAAATAGTTTCATCTTCATGTTTCCTTTGGTAAACTTCTTTACACATTTAAACAATCATATAATGATAATTACCATTATGTTAAAACACAATACATCAAATATGTATTTACTTTTAACAATTCATTAAACACTTTGTATTTAAGTAATACCCAGTGTTTAAGTTATATTGCCGAACTTAGGCATGATTTATATGTGATAAGAAATCGAATGACTATCACATATCATCACATAACTTCAAATTCATACCATGGTTTCATTCACTAATGAAATATCATTAAGTTGGGTATTTTAAGGCATTTAAATATTTTACAAATGTTCATGTATTATCAATTAGTTTCAAACAACAAGGATAATTCACATATAATCAAACAAGATATGAACACAAATAGAAATCATTCATAAAAGTGGAACAACTGTTTGGTACAAACTAATATGAATAATCGTCTCACAAAGTGTGAGATACACTAAAGGAGTTCACAATCTATCGATTACAATAATCATCCTAAACATAAACTAAGTGATAAATGTTGAGGGAGAGTGTCGTTGGCCATCATCATCATACTCGCCATCAACACGCAACTTCACCTCCTCTCTAGCAAGCACCTCTCATGCAGAAGGACCTATTTTCAGTAAAACAGAACAAGTATCAAATATACTTAACACTACAAATGTGTTTGCAAGACTATAACATTTATAAAATTGTATATCAAATATATACCTTTGTCATTGATGACCTCAGCGACAATGGGTTCAACCATCACATTCCTGAGATGTGATACGAACCTGTGGAATTCCATTGATTCCGCGTCACCTCTCATAATGCAAGTCCTGACTTGTGCTTGGTAGCTTGGTGGCAGCAACCGCAACACACGACATTTGCAAAAGAGGCCGTCATCCAGCTATCCAGGAAGTATGCAGGCCTTATGTACGCATCATGCATGCGCTCCAAGTGGTCATCAAGTGATGAGTTCTCCTCCATCTTAATGGAGAGGAAGTCTCCCATCAGTTCATGCTCCCATATGCGTGCTTGTTCCAGGAAATGTGTCCTAAGCTGTAGCATTACCGTACGAGGGTTGACATTGCCCACGATAGGCCACAAATCGTCCACCATTCCGAAATGCATTGTAATGGAAATGAAGGAGGCCATCTCCCGACGGTGATAGCAGTCTTCCCGCTGCTTTGGGGTCTCTAGGTCAATGGGCTTATCCAAATCCATCTCGTCGAGTATGTAGTCGACCACGTCATTCTCGCTAAGGAGAACGTGGAGACGTGCAACCCACATAGAGAAGTTTGATCCATCTAGTCTGAGCTTCTCTCCTTCTAACCAATCAATCGTCAATAGGAAAGGTGGCATCAAGGAGAACCTTTTCTACATTTATAATTGCAAAAGGAATTTAGACTAAGTTTATAATTAAATGAGTTAATAATAACTCCACTCAAAAACACCTATCCCATGAAGGGTTCCTAGTGATAACACGACCCCTTTTCCCCACATCTCCCCCGATCATCACGGCCATCAATGTGGGTTCAAGGGTGGATGCTAAATGTCGGTCACATCATTCATGCGACTCGTGCTTGATCTTTCGACCATCCACGTTCCAAGGCCACGTCTCTATAACGTGCTAGGCTCACCAACTCAACCTTAGTGTATTCGCTGTGTAACATGGCTTACACCCACTGTATGCAAACATATATATGTCTAACACCCACTCACAGTGGGTCGCCTCATACCGAAGAACTTTCTTGGTGGTGCACACTAAGGGGGAACACAATCATTGGTAATTTTAATAGGGATCATCTTATTAGGCTACCATCGAGTATCTAATACTAGCACACAATAAGATATACAAACAATAACAATGAATGTAAATGCGATGTGATATGGTCCTTCATGTCGTGATCTCCATCCGTCGTCACCGGATTCCGGCGCCAGGGTTCCGGCGCCGTAGACACCAGGGTACCGGTGTCTTTCCGGCGTGGTAGTCCATCACCTCCGTGACTATCTACTACTACGTAACATAAGGTAATCACTTTACCTTTGCCACAACCATATCACAAAGCAACACCCCCCTGCAAAACAAAGTTAGACGCCTCTACTTTATCTTTGCATGTTTTACGTGGCTGAATGGGCTTTCGCACAAGAACCGTTCTTACCTACGAACTTTCAGCATGACGCTAATCAAGTAGTTGTCTCTACTATACCCCTTTCGGGGCCCTCATTGTAAATGGCATACCAACTAATGCGAGAGAGACAGACACCCCCCTAAGCTACTTTATACGACACAAGCCGTATGTCAAGCATGGACCAGTCTCGCGAATGAACGCGTAAAGTCGGTTGGGGGCCGCTTCATCAAGCATTACTGTGGTATACGCAAGTACAAGTGGGAGGGTAACAACTAAAACATCAACGCCCACACGCTTCATATCGTGTGTTCTACCCGTACTAGCATTACTACGCATAGATCTAGCTCTGATACCACTGTAGGGGTTCCGCGTATGAAAACAATAAATTTTACCTATGCCCCTGAACCCCTGATGCTGCCAGGACCTATCTATTAGTAATACAGTAATGGGAGGGGCTTTTCCCGAACTTACCCTTGAAGCCCGAAAAGCGTTGTCAACACTCAGGAGAGCATGGTTGATGTAGACGAGCCGAAGCCAACCTCAAGGTCGTGATGAAGTCCTTGTGCTCCTGTGGCTCCAATGACTTGAGTGCCTCAAGTGTGACACCTCGCGGGGAGTTACACGTGTCCGGTGCTTGACGATGACTCCCGCTTCCCTGATCCAGCCGCAGTTGCGGAAGTAGAGCTCCTAGATCCGAATCCCGCAGCACGACGGCGCTCCGCGGTGAAGATGTCTCTCGTTCGTGCAGTTCGAACTTGGGACCACGGTCACGAGAGAGAGAGATAATATCAATTGGAGGTCTTCCCAAAAGTGAGAACACCTGTATTGAATATTGTGTGTATTTATCTGGCCAAATACCCGCCCCCCCCCCTATATATAGGGGGAGGGGAGGTACTACCTCCCTCAGTCCCGAGGTGGGACTAAAGGGGTAGGAGGTGGGGGAGGCGCCACCGGCCAGCCCCCACCATGGGACCCACGTGGGGAAGGCCCATTAGGGCCGCCGGCCAACCTCCTTAGCCCCTCCTAGGGGTGCGGCCCCCTCTTGGGCCCTTTCCCCTCTAGGAATTGGCCCATTAAGCCCTTTGACCTTTTAAATTGATTTTATCTTTATTAAATAATTATGAATAAATGATTAAATCAATATTTAACATTCATTCACATATTATTCAATCTTCGTGTCTATGGAACACCTTCCACCTCCACTCCGGACTTACCAAAACCCTTCCGGTTTTATCTCTACTATTCGTCGGCGATTCTTCCGATCCTATAAACACTCTCTAAGCATCATCAAACCCTTAAGCGTGATACCCTATGGTTCGGGAACACTCCAGACATGGTCGGTACACTCCTGGACCAATGATAGACAGAGGGACCTGGATGGCCATGTGACCCCTATGCGTTCCACAAAGATCTTTCGTTGTTTGAACCGGGATAGTCGTGTCTTATTCCCTTTGTCTCTCGATACTTGCATTGCCCGAGATCTAATCAATGAAATCATGATGTCGTGTTCAATCTCATTACTGAACAATGCTACTTGACTCATTCCGACAAGTGATATCCCTGTGATCAGATCACACGATGTTCACCTATTGGATATAACTTCTCCTGAGTGGGCCCTTGAGTATCTTTCCGTCATGTGGACGGGCAAATCCTTCTCTTGACATATATTGCCTCTACGGTTTCCTCCGAGTACCCGAACACACCTTTATAACCACTGTATTACCAAGTGGCGCTTGATGCTATCTAAGCACTCTCGGGAGACAGTGATTGTTATAGCCTCACGGTCTAAGGAATAGTCTACAAGGATCCTTTTATAATCATCGTAACTTGAACTTCCTGACATGATCGGGTCATGATGTTTAGGTTGGGTATTGGTTCATCATCTCATTCTCAGAATGAGTTGACTCCATTTCCAACTAGCATAAATGCCACATAATTAGGAAACTTGATCATCTGTTGACCAATGAACCAGTGACTAGAGTTTCACTGGGAACCCCTATTGTTTATATATCACATGTGTATTGATTTTTCCACTCAATACAGTTATAGAATGATATAAAACTTAATCATAAACTTTATGAAATATGATAATAGTCCTTATTACTATTTGTCTCTAGGGCATATTTCCAACATATTGCAGTACCTATAGCAGCAAATATTTAAAGAGTGTGTCACGATGGGAGCTCGGCGAAGACGACCCTGCGGCCACGTTGTCAATGCGACCACGTTCGCACCCAAACCGTGGTTTGGAAATATCCTATTCTATAAGTTGCTAGGATAAATGAATTTAAGATGTTTTGTAATAACTATTACTAGGACTAGAAGAAAACTAGAACAAAAGTAAAACTAAAAAGAGGTGAATGCAATGAGATGAAATATTAATGCTATGATTCCTCAAGTAATGTTGTGTATACCGGTGTGCATGATAAGTGTTGATGGAATAGCTGTTAACTATAATTGTGGCAGTCCCTCATATACCGTTGTCTCCCACCGTTGGTAAGTGGCTACAGACAACTCAATTGTCCACACCCTCTTCGAACATGGGTCATATCGTAAGCGAATAGTGTATTAAGGTAACAAGACCAATCAAGGTAAACCAGAGCAAAGGTGTTAAGTTCTATGGACAACCGTACTCCTAAGAAAGTGTGCTAGTCACAAGATATCCCGTATGTCACTTTGGGGTCAAGCAATTCACAACCCTATACCTATCTATATCATGAGTGATCTTGAGGAAAGTAAATATTAATGGGCGGTGCATCCTAAGATGTTATTGCCTCCGCAAATCACTTATAGCAAATAGCCTATTAGTTCTAACCACGGACTTGTCAGGCCCATGGATCAGTAGAGACTTATGATAAGTTTTGTAACACTCCGTGAATCCCTAGTAAATTCCTCAACAATGGATTGGACATCTCCAATCACTAGAATAATATCATGAATAGAACAATGTAAAGAGAAATCACAAACATATTAATTAACAAGAACACACCACACTTCAATTACTCAAATCATCATAACATTAATAAAAGGGGGTTCAAGCCATGTACAACCCATCATGAAGATCATGATGGGGAAGGATGAAGGAGTAGTCGCGATGGAGATGGTGATGACGGTGCGGTGATGGTGGCGTCAGCATGGTGATGGTGTCCTCCTCCTTCTCCTCCTCTTCTTGCTTGGATGGCTTGATGGTGTTGATGGAGATATGGATCTTGGTGGAGCAGTAGAGGCTATGGAGGCGGCACGTCGGTAAGGCACCGTTGTGGAGGCGGTAGATAGGATCTAGATCTTGTATAAGGTGTATTTTGGCTTCCTTGGGTCCTCCCTCCTTTATATAGGCCTTGGGGGTGCCCTAGGGTTCCCCCAATACCGTCATATGACTTAGGGAAGGTTCTGGAGCTTTTCTGGGGCGAAATCCCATCGTTTCCGACCCTTATTACAACTATACTGGCGCAACTATATGGCCGGAATTATTGCTTCGGTCGTATAGTTTCTTGTTAAACCGTTTGTACCCTTTAGTATTTTGGTAGCCATTTCTTCATACGAACTCCGTTTTGGGTGTTCTTGGCCTCGTTGAGTTTGTATCGTTGAGGGATATAACCCTGTGGTCTTGGATCTTTATTTTGAGAAGTTGGAAAATTTCACTTTTCCAACACCTCAAATGGCCAAGTCTGGTCCCTGCAACTCCTCCATACTATGCTCTCTTTGTTTCTTTTGCCTTTGTTTTATCCATAATCATCATCAACACCTATACACATGTTAAAGACAAGGAAGAGGGATAAAATTCTACCTAAACTACTAAATGTCCAAAGCTCATATTGAATTTAATAAAAACAAGTAATCATGCATATCAGACATAGCAATAGTTAGATGGAGCATGATATCATAGGAAAATGACACAATTTATACTGCTAAAAAGTGTTGTATTATCACAGCCATCAGCTCCCACTCACATAAACATGCCTCCACACAAAAGTCCACTCACCTCCATTAAATTTCCACCAAATTTAATGCAATCTCTCATTTAATAAAACTCTTTTATTTATTTTATTCAGAATTTTTGTTAATTAATTTAATTAATAAACATTCACATAAAACCTACTCCAACATTTCAATATCACATGCAGAACTAGTTTTTTGAATTTCACCTAAAACAATTCTGGTTTCCATCGAAATGATTCCAGCGCTTTCTTAAATCTTTATCTGAAACATATTTGCTCCAAATGGTGTCGGTATCCCTTACGTGTGTCACCCTACGGTTCGCGAATAATGCAGACATGATAGAGACCCCTCTCCGATCAATAATCAGCAGCGGGACCTGGAGATCCGTACTGACTCCCACACATTCAACAATGACTCTAGAGATCGTGTGAACCTTTAACGTCGTAGCTAAATACCTTTGTATCGCGATATATTACATGTCCGAGATTTTATCATCGGTATCGCCATACCTAGTTTGATCTTGTTACTGACATGCACTCTTTTATCATTCCCGAGATATAACATTCTAGTGATCATATCACTTGCTTACAAGCTATCTCAATGTGATATCACCGAGAGGGCCCAGAGTATACCTATACATCATCAGGGTGGAAAAATCCCACTCTTGATCCATGAGACTCTACATAACGCCTTCGTAGCACTGAACCCACCATTATAGTCACCCTATCACAGTGTGACGTTTGATGTTATCAAGATACTCTTCTAGTGTTAGTGATTGGCATGATCTCATGGTTTAAGGACTAGGATTACTTCGTATGATGTTATAGCAATATAAACATAATGACTTTGATTGTAATGCTATACTTCGGATGAATGTTCATCACATCATTCATTAATGTTGTGATCTCGTTATTAACAACATCCAATGTCCATGATCAGGAAACCCTTATCATCTTGTTAATCAATGAGCTAGTTTATAAGAGAGGTATAACTAGGAACCCTTTATTTGTTTATTAAACACACATGTATTAACATTTCCAATTAATACACTTATAGCATGCAAAATAAAAATTTATCATAAACAAGGAATAAGATAATAACCACTTTATTATAGCCTCTCGGGCATATTCCCTTCATGCTTAACCTTTTGGTCCATGTTCTGAGGCCATGTCTATACATGCTAAGCTCTCCAAGTAAGAACCTTAGTACTCACGTGTGTAAAATTGTCTTACACCAGTTGTATGGAAGTGTAGAGTCAAAAACATCTGATCATCACGTGATGTCTTCAAACGACAGACTTTTTTAATGGTGCATACTAAAGGAAGAACACATTTTATCTTGATATCTAAATGAGGGATCATCTTATAATTCTACTAAAACACCAAAAAAGCAATATAAGATGCAAACATCATATGCATAAAGTGAAATGATATGGTCCTTGCACTTGATCACTATCATGTGCATCGTGGTATGATCTTTATCATTCCTTTTTGTGTAAGGCCAAGGTCTATGGAACTTGCACGTTAGGTATGCTATAATTTCCAAGAGTATCAACTATACTTCAAATTATAACATTACCATATCATGACACTATCCTAGCAACAATCTAAACTAGACGCTTCTAATTTATCAATTGCAAGTTTTACGTGGCTTCAGGCTTTCGAAGATAGAATCAGTCTTACCTACGAACATGGAACCCCAATGATGATAATCAAATTATTAGCAACTCGTTGTAAATAAGGTATTGACTATATTAGGAGAGACATACACCCGCTAGCCACTTATGCAAAACTAGTTGCATGCCAAGCATGGAACAGGTCTCATGTGCAAGGACATGTAAAGTTAGTCCGGGCTGCTTCATCCCACTATGCCACTGATGACTGCAAGTGCACAGATCGTTTGTAGCTAGTTTCAAAATAAAGATATCGATCCCACTGGGAGCAAGAGTCTGAAGTCTAATAATTCTTGAAATATATATTACGATAGAAATGCTGAATAAAGTTCGAAGTAACAAGATAAAATGTGAGTATTGTGTAAAAGGGTGTTTTGGGGTTTTAGGTATAAGAGCAACAATAAAGTAAAGTAAAACTACTGAATATAGAAAGTAAGTATCGCGTATGTAAGAGAGATTGGAACTGCAATAGGGACAAAGCATTCTCAGTGAGTAGCGGATACACCACTAGCATTATAAGGAGCTAAGATAAAGATTATTATCATGAACATTTTCAACTAGGCAGCCACCACTACTCACATCATCCTCATAACCATAGCAGTCAGCAATCAACATCAATCGAATTACTACGCTATTAAGGGACGTAATCCCGTAGGACGTATCCCATGGCATGGATAGTGTTCTGTGAGTTTCCACGGTTTCCGAAGTTGATACATAAGGAGTGCCAACAGCTTTATAGTCACTATAACTGCTAACACACATCCGTCTACCAACAAGTAGTTCCCTCCATCAAGTCCCCATGAGAGGCAAATATAGAGAGGTCGAATTATCTCAACATCAAGATGTAGAAAATCTAACACATGGTCACAGCGATGAATATCATAATAGACTTTATCTTATTTCAATCTCATACTAGGGTTTTTCCATCTCCCCAAGAACTAATGTCTACTCAGACATGGAGGCAATCAACATCATGAAAATAACAATGGAATCTATCATAGATGAATAGTACTTATATAAATCCACAATGAGTACAGAAATTACAACAAGATCTAAGCAAGATGTAGATGGGATGGATGGAGATGGTGGTGATGCAGTGGTGGATGATGAAGATTGATGCCTTAGCCTCCTAGATCTGTGCAACGTGAAGATGGATCCCCGATGGATGAGTTCCCCCTCTAGATGCCTTCCGGAGGTGAGGTTTCGGCGATTTCGGGTATTCTGTATGTCGTCTCTCTAATCCAGTTGCATGGGGTGAAACTATTTGAGGAGGCGGAAGCGGTGCCAACTATACGGCCGGAACTATATGGTCGGAAAATTTATTTCGGTCGTATAGTTGGCCGTTGAACCCTCTGTCTCCTTTATTTGCCTCTGGTTTTCTTCTGGTATTATTAATATTTCCCAAATAAGCGATTTACATTGTTTTTGACTCCTTTTCTCCATAGTACAACTGCTCCAAGAATTGTATCCATTGGATCCATCATCTGTCCTAATCCTGGTGAAAACAGACATAAAATGTGCGCATGAGCACCGTAAAATACCAAGATCCTACGTGTACAATGCAAAATAATAGTGTAAAACATGATGCAAATATGCATGCATCAACTTCCCCAAGCTTAGACGCTTGCTCGTCCTGAGGAAGTTTAGCTTAATGGATGTGATCCTCATATTCACGAAGCCGAGTCGATAAAATAAATGAGGCAGTTGCAGGATGTGTTTATCATATACGATACATAGGAATAAGTTCATGAATAGTACCTTACTCGAACTATCTGAATAGTATTAGCAGGCTTCCACACCTTAGTGATCAACAATTCATAAAATATGAATCTCAACATAATGTAAAAGTATCTGGTTCAACCGAATGAGTTAGCGAGGTAGTCCCAAGTGTTTTAGGATCAACATATTGGGATTCAAAATCTCAAAACTGTCTCTTTGTCATACTACAATACAGTGGTATATGCCTATTTGTTATTTGCACACTTGCTCTTTTTCTTTTTTCTTTCCTTATTTTTTTATGCTCACACTTTTGTTTAAGTGTTGTGCAAAGGAGCTAGCCATACATTCCACTTCATGTAGGAATTCAAAGTTTTAACAATCTGAATTATCAAATTCCAATTGTATATGAAGCATTCTTATGACTTGGAGATTCTACCTCGACTTGTTCTCACTCTATTTTGATAGCACTTTCATTTTCCTTTGTTCAAGGTTTATTTTTCAACTTAACTGTATAGATAATTTTTCTTTGTAAATCAAATCGTAGTCTTACAACATATTGACCAAATTATATTTATGTGTTCCATTAATACCAATGGTGTGGAAGACTCCTATTGCTATCATCAAGTGCAATTAAATTATACTCAAGCCATTCATATATCAATAAAGCAAACACAAACTCAACATTGCTTCATATATAATAATAAACTCGGAATTTCATTAAAGGGATCGACTATTCCTAAAGGGAATTCTAATGATGCAAACTTTATTGCTAGTTTGAACTAATGCAAAAATAGTCATAAAAACTTATAAGATAGATTACAAGGTCTTAAAGATCTCCCCAAGCTTGGAATCAAGCTAGGCGGGATCAAATAATCCCTTGCGATTATTTGATACCGTGATTGTTGTAGATCACCGTGGTGCCATGGCACGTGATATCTTCACCTCACGGGCCAGCCAGCGATGGAGGGATTGATTGATAGCTTCTAATTCTTTAACACGCAGCTTGTAGAAAAGATTGTTCCTCTCCAGCACTTTCACTTGTTCTTTGATGAATTCATTGTTATCCTGAAGTGTTTGTAGCACCTTAAGACTCATAGAAAAACCTGCTTCAGTTGTCTGCTTGATATCTTCATCAAGTTTGGGTGTTTGGGTGTCCCTGGCTTCTCCTTGTCCAACTCTTCAATCTTCAGCTCCAGGGCCATCAAATCCCTCTTCTAACACCCATGGTCGGTGTCGAGGAACTCTATAGGGATGGTCTTGATCTCCTTTCCTTGCTTGCTATTTCTCCCGATGTCCATATGAGCCTTTCTTATCGGCTTCTATCCCTTGGTTGAGAGTCCTCACGTGTGAATAAGAGGTAGATTGGTTTCTACAGATTATGATTAGAGAGAGACAATGGTAGTATATAAGGGGGGTCAGATGTTAGTAAAACTTGCGAGAAACACCAAATTGTTACCCAAGAAAAGAATCTTAACGAAACAGGGAAAGAAATCACGGATTTGGAAGTGTCCTGCCACATAACGGCCAACTATATGGGCGCGGCCCGTATAGCTCCGGCCGTATAGTTGGTTTCGGGCAGATATTTCCAAATATCTCGAGTCCAGGTCAATTAAATCACGACTCAGAACCGACAATAAGAGTTTTTTATTTTAGATGATGAATAAACGAAAAGATAAACGAAAAGTGTTTGAGAGTTTAATGACATACTATACGACCGGAATTTTGGCTCCGATCATATAGTTGCGACCATATAGACACAGACATCAAAAATCAAAAGTATCTGAGAGTTTAACGACCAACTATACGGGCGGAATTTTGGATCCGATCGTATAGTTGCGACCATATAGGCTTAGATATCGGAAAAAAAATCACGAACATGATACAGAGAGATTAACGACCAACTATACAGTGGGAGATTCCTTTCCGGTCATATAGTTTCGCCCGTATAGTTGGTAAAACCCTTCAAAAACTTCAAAAAAACATAAGGAATTCAAAGGCAGAATTTTCAAAAGTAAAAATTATGAAAACAAATCACTTATTTGGGTAAGAACACTTACCTTGCACTTACCATTTGCTTATTCGGGGATGAAAAGTTCCTCCAACAACAAAGACTTCTTATCTCTAAGAGGAATTGACCTTAGTTCATTGAGTAATTCTTGTAAATGAAAATCACCAGAACTAAAGTTCCTCTCAACAAGATTGGTGTCTTGTTGGGCAAACATCGACACTGCATCTAACATCTTTATTTCTTGCCTCTGCATAATCTACAAGTCAAATTCTTGAAGTGAAAGAATCCAACGGATCAGTCTTGGCTTATGGTCTTTCCTCTCAAGGAGTTCTTTTAAACCATCACAATCCGTATGAACTCTTACCTTTACATCAACTATGTCTGAATGAAATTTATCACAAGAGAAAAATACAGCAAAAAGTTCCCATTCTTCTTTAGGGTAATTCTTCTGAGCACCATTTAGAGTTCTACTAGCATGATGTATAATGTTAAATCTGTGACCAATGTGTTGTCCCAGAGTTACTCCTATAGCATCATCACTAGCTTCACATATTAAGTCAAAGGTTGTATCCCAGATAGGTGGTTTAATAATGGTAGCACGGGATAAAGCATTTTTGAGTTTATCAAAGGCTTCAAGACATTTATCGTCAAAATTAAATCTTACTCCCTTTTACAGGAGGTTAGTCAAAGGTTTAGATATTCTAGAGAAATTTCTAATGAACCTTCTATAAAAACCCACATGACCAAGGAAACTTCTTATACCTTTAATATCCCTAGGTTGTGGCATTCTCTCTATTGCCTCAACCTTAGCTCTATCAACTTCAATTCCCTTACATGATACCTTGTGTCCAAGGACTATACCTTCTTTGACCATAAAATGGCACTTCTCCCAGTTTAGAACAAGATTGGTTTCTTTGCAATGCTGCAAAACTCTTTTGAGATTATCCAAGCAACTAGTAAATGAATTCCGTAGACAGAAAAGTCATCCATAAATACTTCCATTATAAGTTCTATAAAATCCGCAAAAATAGCAGTCATGCATCTTTGAAAAGTAGCTGGAGCATTACATAAACCAAAAGGCATACATCGGTAAGCATGTAAACCATAAGGACTAATGAAAGTTGTTTTAAGTTAGTCATCAGGATGAACAGCTATTTGAGAAAAAACCAGAGTATCCGTCCAAGTAGCAAAAATGAGTATGGTTTGTTAACCTTTCTAAATTTTGATCTATGAATGGTAAAGGATAGTAATCTTTCCTAGTTTATTTGTTTAATTTCCTGAAGTCTATGCACATCATGTTCCCAACAATAGTTCTAGTAGGTATCAATTCATTGTTTTCATTAGGAATAGTAGTAAAACCGCCCTTCTTAGGGACACAATGAACAAGACTTACCCATTCACTTTCTTTAACGGGATTGATTATACCTGCTTCCAGTAGTTGTACAATTTCTTTTCTTACCACTTCCTTCATTTCAGGCTTCAATCTTCTATTAAATTCCGCCAATGGTTTAGCACCTTCTTCCATGAATATTCGATTGACGGTTATCATGGGACTAATGCCCTTCAAATCATCCATTGAGTACCCAAAGTCCTTGCGATGCTCCTTAAGTATCTTCATGAGTTCTTATTCTTCTCCTGAAAGTTTAGCATTAATAATAACAGGAAATTTATTTGTATCATCTAAAGACCTGTATTTAAGATTATCTGGTAGAGTCTTCAATTCTGGGGGTGGTAGTTCCTCGTCCCCTCTCTTTTCTGGCTCTTCAAAAGCCTCATCAGTTGGAGGTCCCATAATGGGAAGTAAATCGAATTCATCTTCTAGTTCTCCCAGGGACTTGTCCTCCATAACTATTTCTTCATAATTTGGGTCTTCATTTATCTCTTCTTCTTGATTACTAAAGAAAAGAGCCGCCATTTCCTCAATAGTTCTCTCTTCCTCTTCTTCTTGTATTTTTGGAGGCCTGTCTTTAAATTTCGAAAAGTGGAATTCATTTTCCGCTCCCCCAAGCTTAAGAGACACAATCTCCATTTTGAAATTAACATAGGCACCTATATCACCCAAAAAGTTCCTTCCAAATATAACTGGGCAGAGAGTGTCATCTGGCATATCAACAACTACAAAATCAATACGAAAGTCTTTGTTGCCAATTGAGACAGTTGCATCTTCACCTACTCCCATTGGAATTCTAAGATTCTTATTGGCTAACATAATTGTCATATCAGTATTTTCAATTGTAGCCGGTTCTATTCCTTCTTTTATTTCTAAGTAGAAATCATAAGATATAACGTTAACTTCATTGCCAAGATCGCATAAACCATAATGTGAGGTTTCTTTAAATATGGAGGGAAGAATAGGCTTACCCACATCTTTTACCTTCAACCAATACGAAAGTCTCATCATCAAGTTCAACTATGTTACAATGTGCGTACATAACCATAATTGCTTCCTTGGTTACCTCTTAATTTTTGGTTTCTTCCAGATGTTCCACGACTTCTGGCATAGTTTCTTCTTCCTTCTTCTCATGTACTGCTTTGACCTATTCATATTCAAGAACATGCTTTTGTGTAGTGTTAGGGAAAGGCATCTCATATATTGGTTATAGGGAGGCCAGTGTTGCTTTATCTTCTCTTTTCTTATCAAGTTTGGGGGTGGATCATACTTGACCGGACCCTCTTTTGGAGCTTTGATATGTTCTGTAAAAGCTTAAACAACTTGCAACACTAGATCTGAATCCAAATAAAGTTCTTTAGATAATCCTTTAGCATGGCCTTTTTTATTATAGTCATGAATGCAATCATGTTCTATTTCTACTCCTCCTTCACTTCCTAGACCAAAATTCCATGAAACTCTATGATCACGAATTCTATTAAGTAAAGCCCAAGCTTTAGGTATAGGAAGATTCATAAAGGCTCCTTCCACGAAAGAGTGTAGTTCAATTTTATTAGGTTTAATAAAACCGCCATAAAAGATATGCAATAAATACCATTCAGGTAAAACATGATGAGGACATAGACGTAGTAAATCTTTAAATCTGATATAAGCTCTTACTAGTCCTTCATTAGAGTGATTCCTCCAAGTCATTATAAGATGCCTGATTCCAAAAGATTTTGATAATGGATAATATTTTGCTAGAAATTCACAGGCTAGATTATCCCAAGTAGTAGTGGCTTCAGGGGGTAGAGAACTATACCATGAGGGAGCTATACTAGTCAAAGTCTAACTAAAAAGTTTAATCCTTACCTCATCAGCGGTATATCCCGTCAATTGAAAAGTACCACATATACATTTGAAACATGCAATATGCTCATATGGATCAGGATCTTCTTCATCTCCAGTAAATTGCTTCTTGTGTAAAATACCAAGTAGTAGAGGATTTATTTCAAACCCCCTTGTCTTCTCATTGGAGTTGTCTCTTTTATAAATATCATAGGGCTTCCCAAAGTAGTTGAGTGGGTTAGCACTAGTCATATGCTCAAACTCCGTCATGTTGGTGGAAACATGTAACTCAAAACAAAATTTAGCAAGACAAAAATAAATAAGCAAAAACTAAAAGACCCACAGAGCTTAGCTCACCGTCAACAGTGCCAAAAAATATCTTGATGACTGCAAGTGCACAGATCATTTGTAGCTAGTTTCAAAATAAAGATATCAATCCCACAGGGAGGTGTCTGAAGTCTAATAATTCTTGAAATAAATATTACGATAGAAATACTGAATAAAGTTCTAAGTAAATAAATAAAATGTGAGTATTGTGTAAAAGGGTGTTATTGGGTTTTAGGTATAAGAGCAACAATAAAGTAAAGTAAAACAACTGAATACAGAAAGTAAGTATCGCGTATGTAAGAGAGATTGGAACTGCAATAGGGACAAAGCGTTCTCAGGGAGTAGCGGATACACCACTAGCATTATAAGGAGCTAAGATAACGATTATTATCATGAACATTCTCAACTATGTATGTGTGGGAGGAACTCCGTATTTGGACAAATAGGCAGCAACCGCTACTCACATCATCCTCATAACCACAACAATTAGCAATCAACATCAATCGAATTACTATGCTATTAAGGGGGGTAGTCCCCTAGGACATATCTCATGGCATGGATAGTGTTCCCCGAGTTTCCTCGGTTTCCCAAGTTGATATGTAAGGAATGCCAACATCTTTATAGTCACTGTAAGTGCTAACACACCTCCGTCTACCAACAAGTAGTTCCCTCCATCATGTCCCCATGAGAGGCAAATATTGAGAGGTTGACTTCTCTCAACATCAAGATGTAGAAAATCTAACACATGGTCACAACGATGAATATCATAATAGACTTTATCTTATTTCAATCTCATACTAGGGTTTCTCCATCTCCCCAAGAACTAATGATCTACTCAGACATGGAGGCAATCAACATCATGAAAATAACAGTGGAATCTATCATAGATGAATAATACTTGTATAAATCCACAACGAGTACGGAAATTACAACAAGATCTAGACAATATGTAGATGGGATGGATGGAGATGGTGGTGATGCAACAGCGGATGATGAAGATCAATGCCTTAGCCTCCCAGATCTACGCAAGTTGAATATGGATCCCTGGTGGATGAGTTCCCCCTACAGATGCCTTCCGGAGGTGAGGTTTCGGTGATTTATGGGTGTTCTGTATGTCGTCTCTCTGATCCAGTTGCATGGGGTGAAACTATTTGAGGAGGCGGAGGCAGCACCAACTATACGGCCAGAAAATTTATTCCGGTCGTATAGTTGGTCGTTGAACCCTCTGTCTCCTTTATTCGCTTCTAGTTTTCTTCTGGTATTATTAATATTTCCAAAATAAGCTATTTATGTTGTTTTTTACTCCTTTTCTCCACAGTACAACTGCTCCAAGAATTGTATCCATTGGATCCATCATCTGTCCTGATCCTGGTGAAAACAGACATAAAATGTGCATGCGAACACAGTAAAATACCAAGATCCTACATCTACAATGCAAAATAATAGTGTAAAATATGATGCAAATATGGACTCATCAGCCACCAATATCCAAAATACATACAATATGCAATAACGTGATCATCATTGCCCACATACTTTTATGTGTACTACCCGTGCAAAGCATCTATGCATAGATTAGGCTCTGATACCACTATTGGGTACGCAGCATAGAAAACAAAAAAATCCTACGATGGGAACTACTAAGCACCAAGATATATCTACCTAGATATAAGCAACATGTGGATATACATCCATAGAGAACATACCCTTGAACACCGATAAAGTATAATGAGATTGGACTCGTGGATGATGTAGTCGATCGCTTGCTGATCTCAAGATCGAGAGGAAGTCCTAGCGCCGAAATCAGCAGCGCGTCCCTGATCGCACACACGTTCGGTCCACCAAACAACCTCCACCTCCTTGCTCCAGTGATGCAGCGGAAGCAACAACTCCTTCCTGATGAAAAGCCACGGGAACATGTATCTCGCTAATCTGAGACCATGGGGGAAATTATAGAGGGGGAGAGAGATCCTTCATGAGGAGGTGTGCTATGAGAGGAGGAGAGGGGGACTTTTATAGGGAGAGGGGGTGGCAGCCCCTCTCCATGGCCGGCAGCCAAGGGAGGTTCCCCCACCTCTTCCTCATTCATGTGGTGGATGCTCCACTCACATAAACATGCCTCCACTGACACTCCCACTCACATGCATTAATTTTCCGCAAAACTTAATGCAACTCTCATTTAATAAAACTATTTTATTTATTTTATTCAGAATTTTGTTAATTACTTTAATTAACAAACATTCACATAAAAATCCTGCAATATTTCAGTATCACATGTAGAACTAATTTCAGCAATTTCACCCGAAACAATTCCGGTGTCCATTGAAATAAGTCCAGCACTTTGCAATTCTTTTCTCTGGAACACATTTTATCCAAATGGTGTCGGTATCCCTTAAGCGTGTCACCCTACGGTTCATGAATAATTTAGACATGACCGAGACCCTTCTCCGATCAATAATCAGTAGCGGGACCTAGAGATGCATACTGACTCCCACACATTCAACGATGACTTCTGTGATCATGAGAACCTCTAACGCTAGTAACTAAATACGTTTGTCTCACGATATATTACATGTCCGAGATTTGATCATCGATATCTCCATACATAGTTTGCTCTTGTTCCCATGATATAACATTCTAGTGATTACATCACTTGCTTGCAAGCTATCTCAATGTGATATCACCGAGAGATCCCAGAGTATATCTATCCATCATCGAGATGGAAAAATCCCACTCTTGATCGATGAGCCTCCACATAACACCTTCAGAGTATCTGAACCCACCTTTATAGTCACCCTGTTATGGTGTGACATTTGATGTTATCAAGTTACTCTTCTAGTGTTAGTTATTGACATGATCTCATGGTCTAAGGACTAGGATTACTTCGTATTATTTTATAGAAATTTAAAATGACTTTGATCTTATTGCTATACATCGGATGAATGTTCATCACATCATTCCACCAATGTTGTAACCTTGTTATTAACAACATCCAATGTACATGTCAGGAAACCTTGATCATCTTGTTAATTAACGAGGTAGTTTATAAGAGAGGCATAACTACGAACCCTTTAGTTGTTTATTAAACACATGTATTAATGTTTCCAATCAATACAATTATAGCATGCAAAATAAACACCTATCATATACATGGAATACGATAATAACAAATTTACTATTGCCTCTCAGGGCATATTCCCTTCAGGGTTAGCCTAAGCTGAGGACTTGCATGGCTCCACTCTCCACCTAACCACCACAATGAGGCTCTCTTAGTCTGCCATGGTGAGGTTTGGATCTATCATTGGAAAACCTAGGTAGGTGAAGGGGAAGGAACCTTCTTTATAGTTAAGGAGCCTGGCTACCCTAGATTTCTCCCTCTGGTCCACTCCGGGCACAATATCCTCACTTTCGAAGAAGTTGATTTTTAGCCATGAGATAACTTCGAAGCACAGAATTAAGAACATCAGATTGGCTAGAGTCCTATCATCAAGCTCTAGGAGAAGGATCATGTCGTCTGTGTATTGGACGTGGGAAACCTCACCAGAGATTAAGTGGGACACCACCCCATGAATATTGCCTGCAGCTGGTGACAGCCTAAGATTGTAGCAAAGGCATCAGCCAAAAATAAAAAAGAAGAGGAGAGATAGGGTCACCCCGACACACTCCCCTTTTATTACTAAAGAAAGGGCCTACCACCTCATTAATATTGATTGCGGTTTGACCTCATGTGACTAGCTACATCAATCTATGCACTAGTAATGAATCGAAGCCTTTTGAATCAGGACCTCACGAAGGAAGGGAGAACTAACTCTATCATATGCTTTCTTGAAATCTAGTTTGAGAATGACAACTCTCGATTTCTTGGAGACTAGTTCATGTATAATTTTGTGAAGAGCTAACACCCCATCATGAATAAGGCGACCCTTGATAAATGCAGTTTGAGACAGCAAGATAGTGCGGTGCGCTACCACAGATAACCTCGAAGCCAAAGCTTTGCAAATCAACTTAAAGAGAACGTTAATGAGGCTGATAGGGGAGAAAATTTTAATGTCGTCTCCCCCAGGAACTTTCAGAATCAGGGAGAGGATACCAAAATTAAGGCAAGAGAAGTCCACCCTACCCAGCATGAATCATTGAGGCTCTTAAGGTCCAAAGTTTGATCAAGGGCCAAAATACTTGAAAAAAGCAACATGGAAACCGTCAGGGCCGGTGGCCATGTCAGTTTTTGTGTCCTTCAGCACTAAGTCAAGTTCCTCAGGAGATAAGGTCAGCGCCGGAGTTTCGTTTCCCAATCGAGACACTCCTATCCCTCTGTCCAGAGATCGTGAGATAAGCTGAGGCTCATCTGAGCCCATAAGGTCGCGATAGAAGGAGTAAATATGATCTTGAATGTCCTAGAATTCAGAGATTACTCTCCTAGGAGCCTTTAGGCATTTGATGAATCATTCCTTCTCCTACCATTAACGATTGTGTGGAAAAACTTGGTGTTGGCATCACCTTGAAGAGTCCATTTCACATGGCCGTGCTAACTCTGGTACTCTTCCTCTCGTTGGAAGATGTCAACGAGGCAATTCTCCAAGTGATATCTACGAGCCTAGCCATCCTCATCTAGGACAGAGCCATCTGCCAACCGATCTAGCTCTTGATCTATTGAAGTAGGTCTCCTTTTTCTAGCTTGGTTGCCCTACTATTATTAGTGGCCTAGCCTTTAACAAATCTATGCAAGGAGTCAGATTGAGAATGCCACATATCCATAACATCTTGATTATGGTCGGGCTATTGGAGGAAGTGGGACCACTTGGAAGCCACAAGATTGAATACGCTAGGGGCTTCCAGCCAGCTGTTCTCAAAGAAGAAATGATTGGGCTTTTGCAGCTTGAGTTCCACTGTATCAAGAATTAGGGGAGTGTGATATTACCCAATGCTTGGTTCAGCGTAAAGGGTGTCTAGGGGAATCTTACCGTACCATTCTAGCGACACTAACACCCTGTCAAGAACACTTCTAATGGGGTTAAGTTGATGGTTAGACAAAGTAAATCTTCCACCCAAATGAGCAATTTATCTGAGTTGCAGTCAGGAAATGGAGTCATTGAACATGTTGGCACGCTGCCAATCAATATTACGGTTGCTCTTGTCAGATTGGCCATAGATGGGGTTAAAATCTCCAGAAATCACCACTAGATATCTAGAAAAGCACACCGTGGCTTCCAATTCCTCTAGGAAATGAAGCAAGTTGGAATGATCCGCGGGGCCATACACACCTATGAAGATGAATATGAAATTGGAATCCCTATGGAGAAGAGAAGCGCTAAGGAAAAATTCCCTTTTGGAGGTGTCACCTACCTAAAACATGGAATCCCTAATGCCATGCAGTAAACTCCCTGATCTACCATTGGCAGGAAGCCAAGGCTAAAATAATTTATCCCCCAAGCTCTCTAGCTCTTGTGGGAAAATCTTCGCAGATAGTTTCTTGTAGGAACAATATATCAATCTTGGTCTTGTGTAGATACTTGTGAAGCTAGTTCCGGCATCCTCTATGCTAGAAACCAATGATGCTCTAGCCTAGGGCTCTCATTTGTGCTGCTCACTAGCAGCTCATTCTTAGTGAGCGGGAGTCTTGCGTAAGTTTGTGCGGGGACCTAACAGGTTGGAGATCATAACTCCTTTTCTATGGCGTGAGATATTGCCAGGGGTCAGGCATGAAGGAGGGGCTCTCCCTTGTTCCTGTCCTCCTGAACTTGATGGATCCTCTACCACACTGGTGCGATCCACGCTTGTCGCAGCTTGAGACGAGGAGGTGGTGGTTCTTGCCTTCGCATGTTGACGCTCACTGGCAGTTGCAAGCGCTGCTTGAGACAACTCTTTAGCCTGAATCAAAGAGAGAAGATCGGAGGAGCTGCAATCAGGGTTGAGAGAAAACTCCTAATCAAGAGACATAATAAGTAAAAGGAATCTGGCGGGGAAGGGAGAGCTAAAAAGACGGGTCAACCACGGGAGGAGAGAGGGACTTACCCATGAGGTTCTTCTCTGGCGTCACGCGCACAACCTTCTCTAGGACAGACTCAGCATACTTCTCCTTGTTTCTTAGGCTATGTCTTGTAGAGGAGGACAGACTAGCTTGAATCATGGGCGTGGCATCGCTAGTATAAGCTTCCAGGGGATGGAGCATTTTCCCTTAGCGATGTGCAGGGATGTTGATGCTTCCTTGGACAGGTCGATCGGAGCTATCGTAAGATAAGTTTTAGCTGCTCTTAGTTTCTTGGAGCGGTCTTCCAACATTTCAGTTTCAAACTCTTGTTCATCCGGGCTTTCCTGAGAAATATCCACGCCCTCTTCGTCAGACATCCAATGCATCTTCCTCGAAGTGAAGGATGGGATGTGAACTCTCTCACAATCCTCCGACGTGTCCTCCAGCTCGAAAGACAATGGAGAAATGGGAGACTTCTTGGAGGTGGGCAGCAATGGGGGTTGCAGAGGGAATACCACCTCTGAAATCTTCTCGGAAAACTAGGGAGTTGCAAGGTGAGAGCCATACTGGTCGAATTTTCCCACTTGGAGTGAGGTTAGCACAGAGGTAGGTGAGGGGAGCGGTTCCACAAGGTTTTGTTTGACTAGCACACTACCAGATCCTTTCCCTTTCACTGGTTTATGTGCAACACATTTAAAGATATGTTCGACCCACTCAGGTTGTTAGCTAGAGAATCTTTTGGTCCTTTCTCCACAGATTTACCCTTGGAGGAGATCGCTCTGGGTTGGTCAGAGATTTTGCATTTCTTATGCTTCTAGTGAGGATCGGAGGAAGTATGTTCGTCATTCTTTGGATCATCATCTTTGCGATCTCTCGCATCATCAGGTTTCAGAGGAGGTGGCGGAGGAGCCGCGCTAGTCCCTCTACCCCTCTTCTCAAGAACCACCTCAATCTTGTATCCTTCACCATTAACAAACACCATGAAACAGAACACCAGTTTCTCAGGTACGAGAGAAAGAAACATCATCAGAATAGCTTTCGGCTCTTTGAATAGAGAGAGTGCATCGACGTGGATGGGTTTGCCCATAGGCACCATGACTGCCATTATCTGCTCTTTAGACAACAACAGGCTAGTGATGTCATTGATGCAAACCCACACTACCTTGAGGGAGCCCATCGTACCAGGAGGAGGAACAATCTCATCAAGGACAATCACTCAAATCTTGCTGCCAGGGAGAGTCAGATCTACTATGTTGCGGCACAAGCGAAGGATGTCAGGGTTCAGGAAGGTCACCATGAAATCCGTCTCACTTAGAAGAACCACTTCCCAGTTCCAGTCCTAGCAAACTACCTTCTTCAGGCCATCCTCGATCACAGCTTCAGAGGCCTTGGGATCATCCGCCACCACTAAAATGCCAGGTTGGGATTTCTCTCGATGGGGATAGGATCCATGTTGTCCATCACGAAGAAGCCAAACCCATCTGTGGCCACCCCATACTACACTATTTGAGGTGGCCTATTGTCTCCAGGGCACATCCCCGTCATGTGATCATCCACGTCACAAAGGATGAAGTGGGGGGATTCGTGCAACCAGATTGGAAGTACCCCGATCGCGAGCAGTTGAAACCGGTGATCTTTGGCTTGGACCGCACAAGTTCCACCTCGAGCACATCATCTTGGGTTTGGGAGGAGCCCACCACGGACGGCACCAGCGCTGATGAAATGGGAGCCAGGGACGGAGCTTTTTAACTTCTTTGACGACCATACTTTTGCGCGGGGGGCGAGACCCACTGCCATCACCACCCCTAGGGTTGGATAAGCTCGCTGGGTAGTGTGCTGCTTCCCCATTTCTGCGAGGCACCTCCAGTTGTCATGCCGGAGACCTATCATGCTGACATCCTCGACGCTGATCTAGGATATAGCGAAGCTCCCCCTCAGAGAGTTCGTCCATGCTACAGTAATCATTTTTCCCTACTTCAAAGGAGCTCTTGGAAGATACCCTACCATCACGGTAGTTACGATCCATGGAGGGGGTGGTTAGATCTAGGGGGAGGAGAGAGGATCAGTCCATGGTGGTGTAGATCTCGAAAGGGGCGAGGAAGTAGAGAAATAGATCTAGGGTTCCCATTGGCCACCAAAACCACTTAAGTAGTGGGTGCAATGGCGTGGTGTTCACCGAACGAGTAGGTTAGACTAGGCTAGGATGTTGGATGGTGCAGACTGGGATTACAGTGGGTTGTGGGGCAGTGGGATGGACTCTCATGGGCCCCTGGGCACCACCCCCAGCACATCTTGCAATGGGATGTGGAACATGGGCCACTATTGGGGCAGGGGCGCTCCCTGACCCACTAGTAGCCTGAGGATCAACACCGCCCAATCGCAATCTAGTCCCAGGTCCTTCCCGCAGGTCTCACCCTTCACCCCTCCAACACCGGTGGTGCCGCTGCCGAATTCAAAAGAGGGAAGGCCAGGGAACCCAGGGCCATCGATCTCGGAATCTCCCGCGGCAACCGTGAGACGAGATCAAAGGGTGGGGACTCTTCCCCAATCATCTCCATCTCACTTTGAGGCAGAGTTGCCCCGGATCTAGGGTTATGGCATGTAGATGGGAGAGGTGAACCAGAGAAGTGGGATCCCTTTCCTCTAGGAGCGAATGAGGACCGACGCTCGATATTGTCTGCCTTACGCCGCTCAACAACAGTCCATGCCAGATCTAGGAAATTCCCTAGCATGGGTAAGGTCATCGGAGCTATAGCGGCCAAACAAACTCTCCCCCAAATTAGCCACGAGCTCAGTAAGGTCCTCCTCATTGGAATCCTCGCTTTCCGGCGCCTAGAAAATTTACACCCGAGAATCATCCTCTTCCTAGAAATAGGCGTCCGCCCAACTTTATAAATAAAGAAACATCCATAGAAAATCCCGTATAGTTCAGCTAAAAATGACAATGAAAAAACCAAATGCGGGGCAACAACAACAAACATGCCCAAGTCCAGAAAAACTAGAAGAGCATAACAAGCTAGTGGATACAATGCCCTCTGGTGGAACACTAAGCGGCCATATGGTGTAGATAAGTGGTGGGCAGCCACTATCAGGTGCTCGATCATCTCATCCAGCCGCTCCCTATCCCGTTGTCTACTAAATGGGTACCACTGCTGCAAAAAAGACAAGAATTTGAAGATCGAGTTAGAGGCACGGTGAAGGAAGACACACTCTATGAGCATTTTATTGCGGATATTCCATAAGGTCTAGGTCTTTCTGCAAACACTAACCAGAAGAGGCACATGCTCCTACCAGTATGGTTTGCATTGGATTATAGGAATTCCCCAAGGTTTGAGGCCTACCAGTATGGGCCCAGAGCATCAAAGGTAAAGTTCCAGAGGAAGCGAGTCGGGACAGGTAAAGAAGATGTGGGTGCCCGATTCTGGGGCCGCACAAAGGGGCCACATGCAATTACCAGGGCCATATCGCTTAGCCACCTACACATCCGAGGGAAGTCGGTCACGTAACAACTACCACACAAAAAAATTCATTTTTAAGGGAAGGGGGCCTTCCATAAAGGGGAGGTCCAAGGCAGATAGGGCCCACTAAACAGGGCCCTATACGCCAAACTCACTATAAAGGTCCCTGGGGGGGCAAGTGCCAAGACACTATCCGGGGAGTGGTATAGTGACAATGGGAGGCTTTGCCAAAGCCCATCCCAGGTAGCAGTCTCGTTTGCACCAAGGTTCCGTTGAAACTCGACAAGTCAGGACCCATCTTGGAAAGCCTCTGCCATCAAGATCATAGGGTCTGAGCAAATCGTGAAAAGTGTGTGGATCTCATGGCACAAAGGACGGCCCCCGAACTAGGGGTTTACCCAGAATAGGGTGTCCCTTCCATCGCCTATGTAGATGGATAGTCCCTTCCATACTATCGGCTTAATGTCCTCGATGGATCTCCAAAATTGAGATCCCTCCCGATGCTCACATGATATCAGCGACCACCGCCGAAGATACTTAGCTTTCACGAGCTACAGCCAAAGGCCACCATCATCAGTAAAAATCCGCCAAACACGTCTCAGCATCAGAGCCACATTCATGTGGCGACAGGATAGGATACCTATGCCCCTAAGCTCTTTGTGGGCACATATGTCGTCCCATTTGACCATGTGGTATTTTTGTTGGCCGTCACTAGCAATCCTAAAGAACTTTGATAGCTCCTTATCAAAGCTGGCACACACTCCTATAGGAGGTATAAGCCCATGATATGCATGGGAAGGCTGCAAAGGCAAGAGTCGATAAGGATGATCTTGATCCCTTTGGAGGTGAACCTCCCTTGCCATGGCTTGGGTTTCGCCTTAACCCGCTGATGGTCTGCAAGTGCACAGGTTCGTCAGAGCACATTTTTGTGGAAGCATTAATTCCAGTTTTTATATTGATCCCAATAAGGAGCCTAGGTAAGTGTTTTTATGTGGCATTTCTGTCGCACTCAAGGTGTCACTGGTCTTGAGTGAATTTACTGCAATTCTTGAAGGTGGAAAGTGGTGAGTGAATAATAGAGGAAACTTGTGTAAGGAAAACAAGGATTAAATAACATAAAAGTAAAGATGAGAAAGGTGTTTGAAGTTCCTATAGATGCAAAAATAGGCGCGGAGACAAACGGTTCATGGTAATAGTGAAAGTGCTAGATGAATAAAATTGAATAAGTGACTATGATATTTCTTATTTGTAAGTGAGTAGACAAGCAACCCATAAACCAACTGGAAGTCCTCATGGACAATTCTTCCTAGTCTCAATGATCCATCTGCCTGTTACCAACCATGGTCAGCACATTAATTAAAGTCTTCCTATCGGATCAAGGCTTTAATCTTGATGGTTCCTTGTTGTCCTCGAGTAGTACTAGCTCCTCATTGATATCGGCCGTGTCACTCAGGGGTCGTTAATTCTCTAGCATACAAGTTCATACCTATGAGATCTCTGGATCATGTTACCTAGGCCCTTAAATTAGATAACAAGCATTAGGCAAACATAGATAATCATTCTCACAATTTAATAAACACTACAACAATCATGAATGGATGGAATTAAAGAAGGAACAACACATCTCACCAATTCCCTACATCTCCCACACCTATGGGGATTTACTCAGACATGAGAGGAAGATAAATCAAAGGCATAGTTGTATTGCAAATGGAAATCATCTCAGAGTTATTGTAGCAAGCCACAATACCAGTTGAAGATCGAATCAAATACAAACCAAAGGTAAATCAAAGTATCAAACCCTAATATTACAAGTGCCAATCTCTCTCTAAGTAAAAAATGGAGATGATGGTGGAGTGGATGGTGTGTAGGCTAGAGATCGTCGAAGAATGAGATGGTGTTCTTCTCCTTCCCCAGATCTGATCTCTCCCCTTCTGGATAAGTTTGCGGCGGTTGTGTTCTATTTTTGATCGTCTCCCCTTCACAAAAGTTGCTTGTATTGATATAATGGAGCCGACGGCAGGTAGTACGGGCGGATGGTACAGGCTCACCCCGACCATACCAGTGGTCGTTATGCACTCTGAACGCCTCCAATGAAAGGGGCTCCAGTTGGGGATTTGCTTCTTTGGGTGTAATTAGCCCATAAATGCTATTAGATCTTCAATAAATGTTCATTGCCTCAAAACCATCACAAGAAACCAAGGATTCACTAATTGCGACATTAACGTTAGTAGAAAGTGTAATCTTCAGTGAAATCCAGCAATAAACAAGAGGAAAAGCAATGATAAAAAGGTGTTGAAATTTGGAGCTATCACCCGACCTATAAGGGGTTCCAAGTCTTTGGACAGGATCTTGGTATGGTGGACTGGGATCCCCAGGTAGTTAAGGGGGAACACCGCCAGCCAGAAATTCAAGTTATTAGTTATCCTATATTGATCCTCTAGGGTCTAACCAACACCATGATTGCAATTTTGTCGAAATTGATCTTGAGGCCAGATATGGCCTCAAAGCAGAGGAGAAGGAACTTAAGGTTAATAATGTCTTATTCCAATCCTCCCACCATGATCCTAGTATCTCTGCATACATGAGGTGGTTTATCCCACCTCCTGGGATAAGATGACCTCCACACCTAGATGTGGTCATAAATATTGGCCCTCTCGAAGATTTCTGCTAAGGCCTCCACTGTGGCATTGAACAGAATAGGAAAGATTGGGTCCCCTTGTCTGACCTGACAAGAGGGTTTAAAGTAGGGTCCCACCTCCCCATTTATGTTTATAGCCATGTGCCCACTCATGACAATCTACATGATCCACCCCATCATTGAAGAACCTGTCGGAGGAAGCCCCAGTCTAGATGATCATATGCCTTCTGGAAGTCTAGCTGTAGGAAGACGCCCCTCCGGTGCCTAAACTTCACCTCATGGATAATCTCATGGAGTGCTAGAATTCCATCATGGATATATGTGCCTTTTATAAAGGTGAACTGGTAAGGGTGCATTAGATACTCCATAATTGGGGCTAGTATACGCGCACATACCTTGGACATGATCCTCTGGATCACATTTATTACCGTGATCGGCCTGAATTGGCGTATGTCCGTGGACCCCTCAACCTTGGGGATCAGGGTTATAACACCGAAGTTTAGGCGGGACATCACGAGGGTCCCGACGTATAGTTCTTTGAAGATGGGAATAAATGCTCCCTGGATCTTATCCCAGAACTTCTGGAAGAAAATGACTAAAAAGCCATCAGGCCCTGGGGCCAAATTAGCCTTCATCTCCATGATGGCTTGTGCCACCTTGCCTGCCATGAATGGAAGCGTAAGCTCAACATTCTCATCCGCGGAGACCTTGGCCCCCTCTAGCAAATGGTCTCCTGCTAATGCCACCCCTGTAAAGGGTCCTTCCATGAAAAGCTCCTTGTAGGAGTAAATATGGGAGGTGATATATCTGGCCTCCTCCAAGAGATGTCCACCATCCCAGAGCCAGGGGATGGAACACTTCCTACGTCAACCATTAGCAATGGCATGAAAGTTGGCAGTATTCGCATACCCTTTAATAAATCAATTCTAGCGACTCCACTATCGCTAAAATGTCTCATCGCCTCAATATAGCTCCATGAGGGAGTCCTCCAGCGCATACGTATCAAGCCATTCCTCAGCAGAGAGGCCAATGGAATCAGATGCCTGGTCAAGGTCCTCTATGGCACTAAGTAGGTCACCTTTTTGTGTCATAGCTTAGAGCCCAGGTTAGCCCCCCCACCCTCGCATGAACTGGCGTGCCATCATAGCATAGTAGTACCAGACATCCACTGTAGTGTGTATGCGCAGGACCAAGGATGCCACTACATCCCACTTTAGCTGCACCATTTCCACGAACCCTGGCAGCTGGAGCCAGAAGTTCTCGAAGTGGAAAACGTTCAACGTTGGTGGCGTCCCTCCTCCGGTCGACAATAGGAGGGGGCAATGGTCCGACCCAATCCTGATGACTGCATGCAAGGAACACAGGGGAAAGTGAAGGGGTTCGAATCAGAACAAAAAATTCCTAGCTATCAGAACACCAATGCCAAGTTCTATATATGAGTTAATGCAGTAACAGGGTGGAGGTTTCGGTAATATACCCTTGTAAACCGAAAGCGGTTAACATCCCACAAGGAACATGGATGAAGTAGTCGAACTCGTAGCTGACCTAAAGGTCGTGAAGCTCCTCGCAAGTCACCTCAGGTCCTTGCACGACAACCCAAGTGCCCTTATTCGCAGCAACTCAATGGTTTCGCACATCTCCGGTGTCCAACAATGACTCCCGTTCTCCATGATCTAGCCGGGATGCGGAAGTAGACCCTCTGGAATTGGGATCCAGCAGTCTGGCAGTGTGTCGGGGTGGTGTCGTCACCCACGTATGCAGTTCTTCTTGGAACCGCACTCGTGAGATCTGAAACACCCCGGACTCTCCGTGCCCGGGCTGTCACTCATGGAAGCTTAATAGGATCTCTAGACTAGCTCCACATACCAATGTTAGTATTTTATGCGCACTTTGTCCTCACTCATGCACACCCAGTACCCACTTCCTAGTCGGCCACCCATCCTCAAATTTCTCTAGGCCAAGCATGCTTAACCTCAGAGTTCTTTTGAGATGAGCTTCTAGAAAGAAGTTGCAACTTGTTTGTATGGGTATCCTATCGATCCTATTAAGCCATGCACCAGGGTCTCACAAGATTCAATGGAGAGAGAGAGGAGAAATTCCCTAAAGAAAAAGGCCTTAGGAAATTCACCTTTTCTAATTATTGTATTTTCCCTCTCCTATTCCCCTCTTTATATAGGGGAAAAGGAGGCAACCCCACATTTCTAGCTGGCAATGTGGGACTAAAGGAGGAGGGGAGGGGTGGCACGCGACGGCCAAGGAGGCCGCCGGCCCAGGTGGTCCCCAACCATCTAGTGCACACGCGACCAAAGGCGCACTTAGGCTGCTGGCTCATCCGCCCACGTGGTGGCCCTAGGGGCTCGGCCGATGGGGCTCCTAGCGGTGACGGCGGTTGGCCCTCGGGTGGCCTCCCTCTTAGGCCTTTTGCCTTTGGTGATTTGGCCCATTAGGGGAGGTTCCCCAATAAAATTAATTTTCAATATTATTTTATTATTAATTACAATAATTATTATTTAAACATTTCCTCATGATCAAAAACTCCCTTTTGATCACTTTGAATGACTTCAGACTTTACCCAAAATACTTCTGTTTTTCTCTCTTCTTTCAATTTGTGATCCCAACGCTTCCATATCGATCTCAAAACATCGTAAGACCCTTAAGTGTGGTACCCTATGGTTCAGGAATGTCACAGACATGATCGAGATCTCTCTCAAATAATGATCAATAGCGGGACTGAGATGCCCATAATGACCCCCATGAATTTCACGATGCTTTGTCGTTTGAACCATAAACTCTGAGTCCTTTGTTTCTTTGATACATGACTTGTCCGACACTCAATCATCAATCTCGTTACCGATAAGTCCACTTAACTGGTTACTGTGATACTGTATACCCATGACTTAGTCATTTGGTTGCAACCTACTAGATACAATCTCATCGAGTGGGCCCAGCGTATCATCCCGTCACGTGGGTGAACAAATCCCGGTCTTAATGCATACACCTCAACTATCCCTCTGGACTACCCAACATGCACCTTTATGGTCACCCTGCTACAGTGTGACGGTTGACACAGCCAAAGCATCCATGGGTGACAGTGATTAATATGATCTCACGGTCTAAGGAGAAGGTCACTTAGTTTCTAATTATTACAATGTTTACACCATGTGACTTGATCACGTCGTAATACTTATGTGGTAATATCCATCACATCATTTAACAATGATGTGACTCCATTGTCAACTGGCATAAATGCTCTGTGATCAGGAAACCTTCATCATCATTTTCCCAACGGACTAGTTATATAGAGGCTACTAGGTTATGTGGTTTGTTTATATACCACACATGTATCAATGATTTCACTTGATAGAGTTATAGCATGATACAAAAATATTATGAACTTATTTATTATTTGCCTCTAGGGCATATATCCCTCAGAAAGGCCAGCTCCCACTCCATCGATACCAGGACCCTATCCAGCACGCTCTGGATAGGGTCCACCTGGTTTTTAGACTAGGTGTATCGGCTCCCCACGCGGGTGATCTCTCTAAGCGCGAGATCAGCAATGCATTCATTAAACATACGCATCCTAGGGAGGTCCACATTCACCGAGCTCTTATCATCGGGGGATTGGATTAGGTTGAAATCACCCGTCACCACTAATGGGATGGTGCACCACTCCACCTTTGATGATAGCTCAGCGAGAAATGGAGGAGACCTCATGTCGTGGTGTGGAACACTGCAGTGCCATCGAGGATGGCTCGAGTGGGCACAATCAGGATGCTATCAATGGCTATCGCAACGGGCTAGGGATAGAAACTAGAAACACAGCGATGTACCCAGGTTCAGGGCCCTCTCAGCGAGGTAACACCCCTACTCCTGCAAGGATCTACTATAGTAGGGGCGAATGCCCAATACAAGTGATCATGGAGTTCTTTCCTTAGCTACTATTAAGAGCTAGAGGAAGAAGATGAACTTGTGGTCTCTGAGAATCTACCATGAACCCTAGCTCTACCCTCCCTTATATACTGGCTGGGAGAGGTAGGTTACAATGTGGGTTCTAGGGTTTACTGTTTGGGCTTTGGGTTTACAAAGCGGGCCAGCTGGTAGGGTCCAACCGATGGACCAGGACCCAATTATCCCTTCACTATAGGGGACGGCGCTACAGTGTCCTAGTGCTAGTGCTTTGGGCATCACTCGGCACTTTAACCGTCAGCTGGTGCTTTAGCACTCAGCCGATAGCGCTCTCCTTAGCTTCCAGCTTTGGTGCTTTGGTGCGGTTGTCTTCTAGCACTGGTAGGGCGGCACGCCAGCCTGTCGGGTCATGCGAGGAGCCAAAGGCGCGCTTAAAAAGGAGCGCCACCCCTCCTTACCCTCGCCACCAAATCCGAGGCAACCGGGTGGAAACAGCCACCCAGCTGGTTCTTCTGGTCATCTGGCTAGACGGGCCGGCCGAGGAAGCTTGAGGGCGGACCAGTCCACCCGGTTGCAGTTCTTTGTCTTGTGGCCATTCAGCTAGGTACTTCTGGAGCTGGCCAGTTAGACCTCGCTTACCCTACCTGTGGGTCATCCCCCCGACACTAGTCCCTGAGCGCATTGGGACTTCGCCTTGCGGATAAGTTCTTGCATGCTCCTTGATTCAACTAAAACGGTTGGTGATGAAAAAACTGGCTATAAATTATGTTCGAGGTGCTCGTTGCTTCTCGACTAGAGTTTATCGGCTACGGAGTCGGTGGCCACCCACTGGGTGTAAGCAGCGATTGTAGTGATCGGTTAGCATAGCCGGAACGAGGGAGATGAATCGTCTGGTTGCTGAGGTCAGTGCTTACGCTAGCCACGCCTACCGGTTCTAATGCACGTCGCATCACTTTGACCGCTCGCTCTATGGCGGCAGTTTTTGGTAACCGCGTGCATGTCTAGCCACTTCAATTTCTTGGGAGGTGTGCGCACGCCTCGCCTCCCGCAGTAATGCCTGCGGGATCTTCTGTGCAGGATCATGCTAGCATATTGGATCTGCAACCAAACCGTCGTGGGAGGTGAGGCAGTTGTCTGCCACGTGGTGAAACGGAGCGGAGGGGGCGCGTTCGGCCCGCGGTGATAAATAGGGCCGCAGGTGATGGCTGTGATAATACAACACTTTTTAGCAATATAAATTGTGTCATTTGCCTATCATATCATGCTCCATCTAACTATTGCTATGCGTGATTACTTGTTTTTAATAAATTCAATATGAGCTTTGCACATTTATAGTTTAGGTAGAATTTTATCCCTCTTCCTTATCTTTGACATGTGTGTAGGTGTTGATCATGATGGAGGAGCTGCATGGACCAGACTTAGCCATTTGAGGTGTTGGAAAAGTGAATTTTTTCCAACTTTTTAAAATAAATATTCAAGACCAAATGGTTGTATCCCTCGATGAGATGAATTCAACGAGCCCAAGAACACCCAAAACAGAGTTCGTATGAAGAAATGGCGGACAAAATACTAAAGAGTACCGAAGGTTTAACGACCAACTATACGGCGGGAGCAAAAATTCCTGCCGTATAGCTCCCGATGTATAGTTGCCAAAAAGGCCGCAAACGACGGGATTTCGCCCTCTAGAAGCTCCAGAACCTTCCCTAAGTCATATGATGGTATTGGGGGAACCCTAGGGCACCCCCAAGGCCTATATAAAGGAGGAAGGAGTCAAAGAAGAGAAGTGGAAGCCACCATACACCATATACAAGATCTGATGGGGATATGCCGAATGGGGTATGCCCAGCAGAACGTTTTCGACTAGGCCAAGGGCCTTGCGAGTGGGCCTGTGGGACGGCAACTGGAATGCGACTGAGAGTAAGCCTAGCGACTAGAAGCTGGAGGCCCAGAAGCGTAGCTGAAGCCTAGTCAGATTAGGTTAAATCCTCCGAATCCTTGACTAGTTCGGTTGTATATCTGTAAACCCTAGTGAGATACCCCTATATAAACCTCCCTAGGGTTCCCTTTGTACTCACGTTCCATCATACACCCCTGCAAGCGACTCGCTGCCTAGCCGCCGAGCTTGCCACCCCTGTAACTCGCTCGCTACCAATACAATCTAGCAGGAGTAGGTCTTTACCCTACAGGGGGCGAACCTGGGTAAACTCATATGTCTCTGCCCCCATCTCGCTCCGTAGATGGCCACCAGCTCTTGCCCTCAATCCTATCAATCGCTACCCCTGGTAGCGACTGTCATGGTCATTCCAACAACAGTGGCGCCCACCGTGGGGCATGGCTGGTCTGGCCTGAGTTCTTCGGCGAGACCCTATTCGCCAATCGATTATCCGATTGCCACTGGCCGTATGATCGTCAGTGGTGGGATCCTGTAGATCCTGCCCAGCAGCTACATCCCGGCGTCGCGCTCGATCACGCACAGCGCAGTGATGCCAAACGGCACCATCAACCTGTTCGTCGGCTTCACTGACACAGTCGACCCGGCGGGAACGGTGATCATCGGTAGATCGCCACCACGCCACGATCTGCTCTCGGAGGACCAGATCCGCTCCATCAGCCGCCTCGCCACCGAGTACGACTCGGCCACCAGCAATTAGCCGGGACTGATGCCGCCGCGGACGCGTGGCTCTCCATGATGACACCGATTTGGCGACCCCTGCCTTGGTCACCAGATCCATCACAGTCGAATCGCGGGAGGACTCCATCATGTGGGTCTCTAACCCTAAGGACTTCGAGGACCCCTCCATCCTCGGGATCTTCGACTCCGACTCCGGATCGGAGTCCCCTGAGGAATTCCATGCTAGATCCAATCGCTTCAACGCGATCTACATGGCGGGCAGCACGAGCACCCTGCCATATCCATTCTCCATGCCGATCCCGTCAATCGCAATGGCGACGGAGGTGGAAGAAGCCCGCCTACGATTGGAGGAGGCATCACACAGGGAGCAAACCGAGCGCGAGAAATTCTGTCTCGAGCGGGAAACGGTGCAGGAGCTATCGCTCTACCATCAACGCCACATCAGGACCAGCCTGTACTCCAACATCCAGGGTCGCGTCCTGAACTTCAACGACGAGGGCGACCCCGCGCGCATGGCTGAGCGCGAGTACTGCGAGAATGCGCCGCCCGGCGGCAGCAACCGCCCACCACCTGGCGCACCGGCGACTGGAGGCCCACCACCACCCATTGGTCGCGCGCCCCTGCCGGACCAGCCGTGAATCATCATCTCGCCGTAGACCCGTGATGCCAACGGGCTCCCGCTGTACTCCACTCCAATGGACAACGTCATCGCGGCAGACGCCGCGGTCGCCCACCTCAACATTCAAGGGGACGGCGTGCTGCAGATACAGTACGCCAAGTCGCTACTTTCCCGGGTTGTCGAGCAGCAAGCCGCGGGAGTCGATCCGCGGGGGAAAATGGACTTCCACTCATCAGGAAGCAAGGCGCCCTCAAGCGGCCGTCCGACTATCACCAACACCCTCAACTGCCCACTGCCCGAGCCCCTGCCGCACCAACCATGGGCCGCCAACCCGGCGCTCTCCACCAACGAGCCGCGGCCTGCGAACAATATGGTCGCCGCCAACGGCCAACCCATCGATGTAAGGACGCACATCGTCAACAACCAGGCATGGCAGGTGCACTAGCCCAACGACTTGAGGCACACCCTCACCAACCGTGGTGACCCTGAACCAAGGGGCTCGCTCAGCCAAGTCGGCCCCTAGTGATTTGGACTAATGATTTGAGGCGATAAGTACACCGCCAACTTCAAGACGCCCAAGGAGATCGAAAAATACGATCCAACGTACGACCCAACGGTGTGGCTGGATACGTACCTGATCGACATGGTAATCGCCAGCCATACCGACCTGCTCGCCGCTCACTACCTCCCCTTGATGATGGAGGGAGCGACCAGGCAATGGATTAACACCCTCCCTGCGGACAGCATCGACTCGTGGGAGGAGATGCGTGACGCCTTCTTTAGGCACTTCGAGGGCTGCTACACCCTCTCCACCACCATCGAGGACCTAGAGCGATGCATCCAGGACCAGCGCGAGTCGACCTACCACTGGATCCAGAGGTGCTAGGAACTATGGATCAATGCCTCTGGCATCCACCCGGACACGGTGATCCACTGCTTCAAGAACGCGTGCCGGTATGAGCCTCTGGTCGCTAAGGTCAAGAGGGTCTACCGGACGCTCGACAACATCCCCGACCTCCTCGAGATCTCCAAGCGGTACACGGAGGAGGACCCCAACCAGGACTCCGACGACGAGTCGGGGGAAAGACACCGCACCAGCGGCCACGACAACGGGCGACAGCGTGACATGCGCTATAGCAACACTTGCCTCACCAGCAAGCAGCGTGGTGATGGGCGAGTCGACTTCATCGCTAACACCGGCTACGGGCAACGCGACCTGAAAAACTTCCGCCACGATGGAGGAAACTACCGCGGCAGCGGAAATTACCGAGCGAACAACACGGTGAAGCTGAAATTCGACCCTGCCGCCCTACTCAAACAGCCATGTGTCTACCACATCAGGGAGAGGAAACCTGTCACCCACACCACCGCGGACTGCCATTCTCTGAAGGAGATCGAAAAGGCAAGGCAAGCAAGGGAGGACCCCAACAACAACCCACCAAGGGACAATGGCAATGCTGGCAGGTTCGGCAATGCCATCGGGTCGCTACACACCTTCACTGGGCTCGGCACCAAATGCGAGAAGAAGGTGCTCACCCGCACAGTCACCGTCAATGCGGTGACCCAGGTCGACATTCCCCACTTCCTCAACTAGTTCGAGCAAAGCATCACCTGGAGTCGCCAAGATCACGCGCCCAAGATCGAGTACCCAGGGCGAGTCGCCCTGGTAGTCAGGCCCGAAGTGGCCGACTACAGGCTGCCCAAGACGCTGATGGACGGCGGAAGCTCCATCAACATCACACATTTAAGAGGCTCCACCTCCCAGAGTCGGCGATCGAGTCGACACTCACCACCTTCCACGGCATCGTCCCTGGTCGGAAGGCGTACCCGATCGGCAAGGTGATGCTACCAGTCACCTTTGGCACACCAGCAAACTTCCGTACAGAGGGATCGTTTTCGAGCTGGTGAATTTCCGCAGCCCCTACCACTTCATCTTGGGGCACCAGGCGTTCGCCAAATTCATGGTGACCCTGCACTACGCCTACAACATGATGAAGCTCTCGGGGCCAAGCGGCATCATCACCGTCCACGACGACCCTGACATGGCCATGGAGTGCAAAGACAAAGGCGCCAAGCTCGCCGACGCAGTCATCACCGTGGAGAAAAACCACGACGACGAGCTTGTGAAATACACGAGCAACGTCGACAAGGACGACCCCACCATCCTGAAGAATCCAACCGTTAGAAGCTCCACTTTTTAGGCGACCACGCACACTCGCACCATTGAGCTCATCCCAGGCGACTCCAGCCAGACGGTCACCATCGGGACAAACATTAGTCTCGCATAGGAAAGCGCGCTCATCGGGTTCCTACGTGAGTATCGTGACATCTTCGAATGGAAACCATCCGACATGCCTGGTTTCCCGAGGAAACTCGCTGAGCACAAACTTAACACCGATCCCAAAGTGCGACTGATGAAGCAGTCACTATGGACCTTCAATGAAGAGCGCCACCGAGCAATCACCGAAGAAGTACAGCGTCTACTCGTTGCAGGTTTCATTCGACCCATGAGGTACTCCAAGTGGTTGGCAAACCCAGTCCTAGTCCTAAAAAAGAACAACACCTGGAGAATGTGTATCGACTACACCAGCCTCAACAGCACCTGCCCGAAGGAGGAGTTCATCCTACCGCACATCAATCAGATCATCGACTCGACCGCGGGATCGGAGTCGCTGTGCTTCCTAGACGCATTCTCTAGTTACAAAAAGATTAAAATGGCGGTCGAGGACGAGGAGAAGACGGTGTTCATCATGCCATTCGACGCCTTCTACTACACCGCCATGATGTTCGACCTCAAGAACGCTAGCGTGACCTATCAACGATGCATGTAGGACCACCTTTCGATTCAAATTGGCCGCAACATCCACATCTATATCGATGACATGGTGGTAAAATCCACCCGCCAGAGTGACCTGCTCGCTGCCCTGGCTGAAACCTTCGCGAATCTGTGGAGGTACAAGATCAAGCTCAATCCATGGAAGTGCACCTTTGGTGTGCCCACCAGACATCTCCTGGGGTACGTGGTCTCCAAACAAGGCATCAAAGCTAACCCCACCAAGATCGGAACCATTGCGAGGCTCAGGAAACCCGAGTTCCTACATGACGTCTAGAAGCTGGCCGGGCGAGTCGCGGCTCTCAGTCGCTTCATCCCCCGGCTTGGTGAGAAGGCAATGCCTCTCTACGGCCTGATGTGCAAGAACCCGACGTCCCAATGGGACGAAGAAGCGGACAACACGCTCAAAGCACTCAAGGAAGTGTTTCTCGCGGCACCACTGCTCGTTGTCCCAATCGACAAAGAGCCAATGCTCGTCTACGTCGCGGCCTCCACTCGAGTCTTCAGCACCGTGATGGTCGTCGAGCGACCGTAAGAAGGCAAGGAGCGCCCCGTCTACTACATCAGCGAGGTCCTAACAGACTCAAGACAGCGCTACCCGTAGTACCAAAAATTGGTGTATGCGGCTTTCAGAGCCCAGTGGTGACTCCCACATTACTTCCAGGAGCACCCCATCATGGTCGTCTCCTCCACGCCGCTGCAGGACATCATCTGCAACCGTGAAGCGACCGGGAGAGTCACTGAGTGGGTGGTCGAAATCGGTGTCCACAACATCAAGTACAAGCCACGCAAAGCGATCAAATCGCAGGCCTTGGCGGATTTCCTCGCTGATTGGGAAGAGGCACACCAGTCGGAGAAGCTACCCTACCTCCATGACTGGTCACTCCACTTCGACGGGTCCAAGAACACAGAAGGCGCAGGGATTGGAGTCGTCCTCACCTCCCCCAAAGGTGACAAGCTCCACTACATGCTCCACCTCGACTTCACGCCCTGCACTAACAACATGGCCGAATACGAGGCCCTCCTCCACGGCATGCGGGCCGCGAAGGAGATGAACATCAATCGCCTACGGTGCTACGGTGACTCTAAACTAGTCGCCGGCCAAGTTGCTGGGATCTGCAACACCGTCTCTCCCACCATGATAGCATACCGCCAAGCGGTGGACCAGCTGGGAGGCCACTTCACCGGCTACTATGTCGAGTGGATCGGCAGGCGCAAGAACGAAGAGGCCAAGGCTCTCTCTCGCATCAAGTCGGCCCGCCAAACGCCACCCACAGGTGTCTTCCTCGACATCATCCATAAGCCCTCGGTCTCCCCACCCAAGGAGATCGACATCAGGATACCCCTGATCCCTGAGCTCGCCCTAGTCGCCATGGTCATGGAACCCAGCGACTGGACCGCACCATATGTCGCCTACCTCGAGCACAAGGTCCTGCCTACCGACGAGACAAAGGCACGAATGATCGTACGCCGCTGCAAATCCTTCGTCATCATCAATGGTGAGCTTCACAAACACAGCGTACAGCCAGAAGAAGGACGCCAGATCCTCCAAGACATCCATGTTGGCGACTGCGGCCATCACGCTGGCGCCAGATCGCTAGTCGCCAAGGCCATGCGACATGGCTTCTACTGGCTCACCACGCACGCCGACGCCATCGACATCGTCCAACGATGCGTTGGGTGCCAGAAGTCCACCAACCATACGCGCGTCCCTGGTTCGGCACTCAAGACCATCCACATCACCTGGCCGTTTGTCGTATGGGGCATGGACATGGTCAGACCGTTCAAAAAGGCCCCATCTGGCTTCACCCACCTCTTGGTCACAGTCGACAAGTTCACCAAGTGGGTCGAGGCCAAGCCGATCAAGAAGTGCGACGGCAAGACCGCCACCAAGTTCCTCTGCGAGATCATCTACATTTACGGCTACCCGCACAGCATCATAACGGACAACAGCACCGACTTCACCAAAGGTGCCATGGCGGAATTCTGCGAGGAGCACGGCATATGGCTCGACCTCGCCTCAGTCGCCCACCCAGAGTTGAACGGCCAGGCAGAGTGCGCCAACCAAAGCATCCTCCACAGACTCAAGCTGCGACTTTAGGTGCCCCTCGAGCGAACCCCTGGATGCTGGGTCGAAGAGCTCCCCTCCGTGATATGGGGCATCCGCACCTCTGTCAACCGTTCCACGGGGTTCACACCCTTCTTCATGGTGTACGGTGCTGAAGCCGTAATGCCAACCGACCTGGAACACGACTCGCCTCAGGTCGTCAATTATGTGGAGGCGGAAAATGAGATCGCCCGCCAAGACGAGGTCGACCAGCTCGATGAAGCACGTGACCTAGCTTGTCCCACACTGCCATCTACTAGCAGGGACTCCGCCACTACCACAGCTGCCGAGTCCAGACTCGCACCTTCTAGGAAGGCGACCTAGTCCTACGACTGGTCCAGGACAAGAAGGGCATGCACAAAATTTCTCCCCCATGGGAGGGGCCATTCGCCATAGGGCGAGTCCTCGGCAACGATGCCTACTACCTGATCGATGTAAGAGGCGATGGCCAGCTCGAAATTGGGAGGCCATGGAATGTAAACCTCCTCCAAAAGTTCTACACATAGAACTAAAACTTGTAATCAGCTGCTATATAATAAAAATTCAGATCGCAAAAATTGTACCTACTTGCCATATTCTTGTGTCAATCGCACTCGTACGTTTAGCAATATGCTACCCATGGAAGTCAACCCTTGGTGGAGCGACCGACACGACTAAGTAGTGCAGCCCAAGGGCACAGAATACACTCGGCCCTTGTGTCGTCCATGAACACGCCACCTCGGAGCCCCCATTGGAGTCGCCTTGCTCGACTGGCTCGCCGGGCCAAGACAACCTATACCGCTTCTCACAGCGACCCATCCTCCCCATCCTCGCGCATAGCGACTCGAATGGTTAAGTACCACGCACGGGGACTTGTCTACAATAACCCCTACGTGGCTCGGGAACACACCAAGTAAGAGAGCCTGCCTTGGACTCACCACGCGTCTGACTCTCCGAGCCGGGGGAGAGACACGCTACGAACAACGCACTAGATCCTCACCTACCTTGGGCATGCGGCTAAAACGGCTAACTACCACGCTTGGGGACTTCCTAAGTCGACCCTGCTCGCACTCGAGAAAACAGCCAAGTACAGAGCTCCCTTGGGGTCACCAAGCGACTAACTCCACGAGTCAATTCCAACCAAAATAAAAACTCAATATAATCAAACTTACACACAAATGAGGTAAACCCCAATAAAGGGCGGACATGCTCGGGGACTCGCACACCTAAAAGTCAACATAGAACAGGCATCACCATGCATTGCGAGTCAATTGACTCCTTTTACTTCCATACATATATATTGTTTATATTACAAAAGTGGCCAATCGCCATAATGTACAAAAGCCCCTTAGGGCAGCAACTCATTTTATAGGCTCTGACGAAGAGGCACCTCCATCACCCCTGACCCGAACGAATGGCTCCCAAGGGTTCGTCGGGTATGTCATCAACGACTTTGACAACACCGACTGGAAGGGTTGCTCCAACTTTAGGTCACGGTGCTCTAGCTCGGAGTCGCCCGGTGACACCACTGTTTCCTGGTACGGCAGTAAATCCCCCATCGCCAATACTCGCTCCGTGAACGGAGCAGCCTTGGCGGGAAACCTCAGAACCTCTGAGATCTCCACCGAGCCAGTCGCCGAAGGGTAACCGCTGGTGATGTCGTCAAGGTCGAAGTCGTCGGGGAAGTGAGCGAGTCCAAGGCTCAACACTATGGTGGACTCGCGTCTGAAGGCCAATCGTGCCATCCACTCGATGATGGCGGGCATTTCCTCCAGATAGCACCAAACCTTAGTCAAACCCCCAGGAATAACCTCGGTGGGGAAATCCCTTGAAGAACGACCTAGACACACAACGCCGAGGCAATGGCCACGTTACCACCGTAGTCACGCACTGCAAGGCGTCGAAGGTTTGCACCACCGGGTCGCTTTGACCTATCAGGGCTGCAATATTAGAAATCTAATACCATTAAGGACTCACCCGCTCGGGGACTCGCCGCATACCAAAAAGAAAAGAGCACACACTCACCAAGAAGCTTGCGGCAGCTCTCCGTCACATGTTTCTCAAGTGCACCAAGGTCACCCTGCAACCTGAGGATGAATGAGTCAGAGGCCTTCCGCTCCTCCTCCGCCGTGATGACTGCATCCTTGGCCCTCTCCTCGGAAGAGATCATCGACGCCTTCGCCGCCTCCAGCTCCTTCACCAGTGAGTAGATTCGCTCCTTCGCTATATCCAGTTTAGCAGCCGGAACATACCCCTCGCGGGCCTTGGCAATCACAGTAGGGAGTCCATTTATGAGGCAAAAGCACCACAAGTCAGTTTTGCGTAAACAACAATAGCTCGAGCTCGCCAACAGAAACACCAACTCACCAGCATTTTCTTGTAGTCGCCGGTTGGTCTCCTGCGCTGCACGCAGGACGCGCTCCAGGCGTTCCTTCACGTCTTGCCAATTGGATGATTCCCTTTGTAGGCCCTGATGACAGAACAACAATAAGAAATTGGACGACTAAAATGCTAACCGCCTAGCTGCTTAAATTCAGCGACTAGACCCTCGGGGACTAGATGACTAAAAAACTCTAAGTGCCTAGCCGCTGAAATTCAGCGACTAGACACTCGGGGACTGGACATACCTGAATGGTAGCACCAAGCATGCTGTGAAGTTCGCTGGTGTTTGTCGAAGGTACCTCAAAAGATGTGCGTCTACGACGCTGCCCAACATCTTCGTCGATGATCTGTGGGATTTGCGGCGACTGATTTTCCGCCACCGTCGAGAATGCCTTCGCCATGAAGCGCGGAAACAATGCGGCCACCCTCACCGGGGCGCTAGTCATCAGGGCCAGTGGCTCCGCTGGTGAGGCCTCCTTGATTGGCTCCGAGTGGGCGGCCGTCACTTCTTTAGCACAGGTAGCAGAGGCATCCTCCTCCGCATTTCCCCATGCCACGACGTCAAGGACGTCCCCTTTCTTCTTCTTCTTCACACCTTCGCCTGGCGCATCCTCCACAACAAGCTTCCTCTTCTTGGAGGGGTCGGCTTCCCCTCTGGCGTTGACTGGTGGAATCTTGGCCACCGTAGGGCGGCCAATCTTCTTGGCACCGGACATGTGAAGTCACCACAATCAGCGAACCGATTACGCAAGAAAACATTGAAGCACTGAAAAGGAGAACTTCAAACTTACTTGGCAACCGAAAGAAAGCACAATCCCATACTAATATGGGCAGGCTTCTCTAGCTCTGAGCCCAACTTGCACGAGAGCCCCTTCTCAAAGACACCCGCGGCCCACGACACCACGGGCTTCTTCGATGTCAAGGTCACGGTTGTGGGGACCTCCGACCCGGGCGACATGGCCGCTTCCTCCGGTGGCGTCGACCTTGACCCCGTGATTTTAGCAGCCCCTGGCTTCACGGCAGCCGAGACTATTAGCGCGATCGTGGCGAGTGGAACCACCGATTCCACCACTATGTCTGCGGCTTCCGACCCCTTCATCAGAGTTATGTCCTCAGGGATCTTGGTTGAAGCTTTGGCCGCCTCATCACCGGACTCCTCGTACGACAAAAATGCCACTACTGATTTGGGCGGCGACGCCGGCTTCGGTGCCGAATTTTTTGCAGGCGACTTTAGTTTCCGTGCGGGCTTCGCCGGCGTGGCCGCTTGCCGTGAGCTATGCTCCTGCAGGATCTCGTCGTCATCGTCGCGCTCTTCAAGGTTGCGACTCGCCTTGATCTCGTGTTGCTTCTGCATGCGAGTCTTGCGGGTCATGGGCGCTAGCGGGGTAATTTCCTTCAGTCCCCTCTTCGAGCTCTTTGGGAATCTCTCGTCGAGTGGGGGAAGCCAGCCTTCGAGGATCTGAAACAACTGAGAGTGGACAAGGAGGATTGGTCTGGTTAGAAATCATGACTGAACATTACGAGTCACGGATGCAAATTGCACCCGCGCGAGTCACAGCTAAAGACAAAGTGATGAGGAAAAACTCACCGTGGGGGTTTCATTCTTCACGGACACGTACGGAGCAAGCCCGGTCATCCCATCAGTAAACTCCAAGTCCATGATCTTCTTCAAGGCGGCCTTGTAGTCTGCAGCCTCCCAAGACTCTCTGCTCATCTTGGAAGGGTCGTTCTTCCCCGTGTACTCATACATCTAGTGGGTCTGGGTCGCCAATGGGACCAGCCGCCGTCCCAGCCAGCAGTTGTAGACGTTGATTGTCTCAAGCCCCTTGTTCTTCAGTACCTGTATCTGCTCCATCATCTCAGTGACGGCCATCTTCTGGTCGTCGGGGAGCTTTGTTGCTATCAGCCGGTGGGGCTTGCTCCTCTCTGCAACGTACATCGGGAATACCACTTCGCCGGAGGGACTAAACTCCTTCACATAAAAGCAACTTTTCTTCCACTTGCTCGCGGCTTTCTTCGGTGGCAGAAGCTTGAAGAAGTCTGCCTTTGGCTTCAATTGGAAGGTAACACTGCCTGCTGCTAGGATGGGGCCGCCTGATCCATCGCAGCCGATATGGCCGTGGAACAGCTCCAGCCACAACGGGAAGTAGGGCCGGCATCCCAGGTAGCATTCGCAAAAGGCGACGAAGATCGCCAACTGCTCGATGTTGTGCGGGCCTAGATCCGACGGCTTGATCGCATAATACATGCAGAACCACGGGAAGATGATCGAGGTGGGGAATCCTAAGCCCCTCTCTAGATGGCTTGGGAAACAGATGAATTCACCGGCGTGATGCTTCGGCTCGATATCGGAGGGCGCGGGAATTTGCCAGTTCCCCTTGTAGAGAACCCCCGCATCCTCGAACAACTTGAGTTGCGCAACGGTACACTTGGACTTCCCCCACAAATCCTTCGGAGGCGCCATCGAAGAGGAGATGAGGTCGCTCGGTCCGGAAATTTTGGATCATGGGGAGGCAGAGAGACTAGGAGTGTGTGAGAGTGAGGAATGTGGAAGAAGATCTGCAGGGTTCCTCGCCACTCTCCTTATAAAGACACACTACCCGCTAATCTCGGGATAGCCATTACCCACGGTAATTACGCTGAAGTTACCGTTGGTTTACCCAACGGCTAGTTTGACCAAGTTGGTGGTCCAACTTCTTTCACTCGACTCGCCTGCTGGTAAGCCTTATCCAATCGACAGGGTGCAGCGACTCGAGCATGAGTCCATTCGCCAATCCTACAACTGAAGACCTAGTAGGAAAAATTCCTCCTTCATCGAGTGAGTCCATTCGCCAATGCTGCGACTGAAGACCTGGTGGGAAAATTTCGTCCTTCATCGAGTGGGTCCATTCACCAATGCTGCGACTCAAGACCTGCTGGGAAAATTTCCTCCTTCATCGAGGGAGTCCATCGCTAATTCGACTAGGCATCCAAATTGGACTCGCCTACTCCGACTGCCAAATGAACACCTACACTGAATCGACACTAGCCTCGGGGACTACTGATGGGGATATGTCAAATGGGGTATGCCCAGTAGGACGTTTTCGAATGGGCCAAGGGCCTTGCGAGTGGGCCTGCAGGACGGCAACTGGAATGCGGTTGAGAGTAAGCCTGGCGACTGGAAGCTAGAGGCCTAGAAGTGTAGTTGAAGCCCAGTCGGATTATGTTAAATCCTCCGAATCCTTGACTAGTTCGGTTGTATATCTGTAAACCCTAGCGAGGTACCCCCTATATAAACCTCCCTAGGGTTCCCTTTGTACTCATGTTCCATCATACACCCCTACAAGCGACTCCCTACCTAGCCACCGAGCTCGCCACCCCTGTAACTCTCTCACTACCAATACAATCTAGCAGGAGTAGGTCTTTACCCTCTGGGGGCTGAACCTAGGTAAACTCACATGTGTCTCCGCCCCCATCTCGCTCCTCAGATGGCCGCCAGCTCTTGCCCTCAATCTTATCAATCGCTACCCCTGGTAGCGACTGCTGTGGTCATTCCCATGACAAGATCTAGATTCCATCTACCGCCTCCATGGTGGCAACCTAACGCCATGCCGCCTCCATAGCCTCTACAGCTCTACCAAGATCCAGATCTCCACATCATGAAGCCATCCAAGCAAGAAGAGGAGGAGAAGGAGGACACCGCCATCACCACGCTGATGCCACCATCACCGTGCCATCATCACCATCTCCATCGCCACTACTCCTTCATCCTTCCCCATCATGATCTCCGTGATGGGTTGTAACATGGCTTGAACCCCCTTTTATTAGTGTTATGATGATTTGAGTAATTGAAGTGTGGTGTGTTCTTATTAATTAATATGTTTGTGCTTTCTATTTACATTGTTCTATTCATGATATTATTCTAGTGATTGGAGATGTCCAATCCATTGTTGAGGAATTTACTAGGGATTCATGGAGTGTCACAAAACTTATCATTAGTCCCTTATCTTCCATGGGTAGAACTAATAGGCTATTTGCTATAAGTGATTTGCAGAGGCAATAGCAGCTTAGGATGCACCGCCCAGAGTTCCCTCAACATCACTCATGATATAGATAGGTATAGTGTTGCAAATTGCTTGACCCCAAAGTGACAGACGGGATATCTTGTGACTAGCACACTTGCTTAGGAGTACGGTTATCCATAGAACTTAATGCCTTTGCTCTGGTTTACCTTGATTGGTCTTGTTACATTAATACACTATTCTCTTACAAGATGACCCATGTCCGAAGAGGGTGTGGACAGTTGAGTTGTCTAGTTGCCACTTACCAACCGTGGGAGACAACAATATATGAGGGACCGCCACAATTATAGTTAACAGATATTCCATAAGTACTTATCATGCACACCGGTATACACAATACTACTTGAGGAATCATAGCATTAATATTTCATCTCATTGCATTCACCTCTTTTCTGTTTTACTTTTGTTCTACTTTTCTTCCAGTCCTAGTAGTAGTTATTACAAAGAATTGTAAATTCATTTATCCTAGCTAGTTATAGAATAGGCTATTTCCAAACCACGGTTTGGGTGAAAACATGGTCGCATTGACAACGTGGTTGCGGGGTCATGTTCGCCGAGCTCCCATCGGGACAAACTCTTTAAATATTTGCTGCTACAAGTACTGCAATAACCCTGTTATTGGTGCAGGAACCTAGTCATCAAATTGGCACCATTGTCAGGAGCAAAGTGTTAGGTTATCTACTCACACATAGTTTATTTCAGTTTGTTGCTATTATCTTACTCCTTTCTTTTATATTGCAAACAATAAAAAAATTACAAAACCAAAAATTTATAAAAACTATTGTTAGCAATCATGTCTTCCGAGATAAATTTAGTTCAAGAGATAATACAAGCATTGGAGGAGATAAAGGATTCAAGTTCATCAAGCCTGGTTGCTAGACATGAGCTGATAAAGAAATTGCTGGATCAATTGGAAAGGCATTCATTATGGTTGTGTGCTAATTATGGATCTTATTGCACAATTTGTATAACAAATGACCACCTTAATTTTCAATGTAAGTGTTCCAACAATTCTACTCTAGCAAATTATAATAGAGATAAATCCTATGTTATTTTGGAAGTACTAGAATACTTTCTTTTCAAAGGTGCATCTGAAATGGTATTTAGACTAGGAAGTATTGATGTTGAAAGTGAAGCACTTGATGGAGTTTTTAATTTAGTATACTGCATATCCCTCTTTTGCGAAATAATTTAAGTAATAATGCATTGGTATTATATTATTTGAAGCGTTCTAAAACCGCCGTGGAGAAAGATAACCTTTTGCAGGACTCACTAAACGAAGAAGAAAAGGAGCACAAGGAGGAAGAACGGATTGATCTCCCGCTCACACCTTTGACTCCTACTTTTGATTCTATCATTGCTATTAAAACACTAGTCGATGAAAAGGCAGAACAAAAAGGTGAGGTTGACAAAGAGAGTCACACTACAACTTTTGTTTGTGATGCCTATCACTCTAGTAGTGATTTTTATGATGCTAAAACTGTTGATAATTGTTCTACAGAGGCCTTGTGCCTAGACACTCATATGGAGAGCATTAATAATAATGAACTAGAGATAGAACCTTGCTATACTAACATGCAGGGTCCTGAACTCCCTGCTATGAAGGAAGAATACTATGAAGTGTTCCCCTACATAGGTAACCAAGGTAAAGATTTAAGAATTTTATATGAATCTCAAATCCTCTCATTACAAGTACACACGAAGGCATGTTCACCAAGCTTGGTGCATCAACACTCGCTTGAAAGTGAGAACTTGTTCATCTACATGATGTCGATGCACCATAAGCGGGTACGACTCCGACCGAACTCTACTTCAAGATGCTCCAAGCTGGTATGTACAACCTCACCTCGAGTCGATATCCCTTGGGATCTAGGTTGGAAATGTATGGAGCATCCTAGCCTGGCTTTATGGCTTTAAAGAGAGCGCTTCCCGGGAGGCAACCCGGAAGTTCTTAGGTGTCTTTCTTAGTTTTGTGTCTCGAGTCTAGTTGCATTCATGTTGCATTGGCACTTTTATTCTTCGTATGTCTTGCTATTAGAGTAATCTTGTGGTAGTTTTCAAAAGGTAGAATTTATTGTCACTATATTATGTGTTGCATGAACTCGGTAAAAAGGAAAAGAAAATCAGTTTCAGGTGAATCCTTCAATTATATGTATTTGTTGGTCAAAAATTAAAGTTTTTATTTTACTGTCAAAACATGGTGTTTATTAAGTTCCAGGTTAATAACGAATCCTCGAAAGAAACAGGTGAAGATTGGCGTTTCCAGAAGGTTTAACGACCAATTATACGGTGGGAACTTTTTTTGGCTGTATAGTTACGGTCGTATAGTTATCTACCCCATCTCCAAATTTCTATTGCAGGGTACTGCAAGTTTAACGACCAACTATACGGCGGGACCTTTTTGGTCCGGCCATATAGTTGTAGCCGTATAGATATCGACGCCATCTACCCTTCGATGTTCAAGGTACTATAAGTTTAACGACCAACTATACGGCAGGACCTTTTTCGTCCGGCTGTATAGTTGCGCCAGTATAGTTGGGAAAACCCCTCAAATGCCAACGGGAAGGTAACCATTTCTCAAAATTTCATTCTTTCTTCTTCCTTCTTCTTCTAAAAATCTCGAAACACCACCTGGGAGCTTCTCCCAAGTTTTAGAGAAGCCGAGCGTATGTAAACAATAAAGTTCTATGTTAGAAATTCCTTAAGTTGTAATTCACTTTAGTAGTTCATGTTTTCTTTTCGTTTTCTTTCATTAGTTGGGTGAACAAACTTCATTCGTACACCAAATCATTGTCTTTTATTTTGTGTGTTATTTTCGCAGGGACTTGAACCTTGTGTGATGACGTGTACAGTAGTGCCAACCGTGCAAACACTTGCATGAGCCACTTGGTTGCTTCAATTCAATGTTTCAACAATCAGTGTCTGGTAAAACCTTCCAACTTGATCTTTTTTTAAATAAGCACATAGGGGCTGCACACTCGTGTCTCATATCCTGTTTCACTTGCACCTCATCACAATCTAGGAGAGGCCACTTCTAGAACTAGTTTGTTGACTTAGTCATGGTGCTTAGGTTGATGAACCAACTTAGTGGTACTTGTACTTTTATCACTTGTGAGCTAAACCCGTGTCTTCAAAAACATAAAAAATATTTTGTCTTCTTTCTAGTCTTGTTCCTACCAGGTTCTTAAGGAAGGCACACACCGGATCATGAAGCATTCATTGAAGCAAATGTTCTTTGTCCATCAAAGTAGAGGTTAAAAGCACCTCAACGGTTAAGTTTGTAACCCTTGCTTTAACTTAATCTTGGGGAGGTAACCACTTCTTATACTCTCTTTTGATAACTGCATTTTCTCTTTTGTTTCCATGATCTTCTCAAGTTGGTATTCTTAGCTTGGGGAGGTTATTTTGCATCCATAGAGTCTTGTGCAAAGTTCTTTATCTTAAAAGGTTTTCATGTTATTGTGTATCCCTCTGTTTTTGAATGCTTGCTTAGGTGAGTTTTTGTTCATATTTATATAAGGGGTATACTTGGTCATGTTAGGCCCCATAGGAGACAAGCCATAGCTTTGATGCACCTTGTTCAACTTTTATCTAGCTTGTGAAAAATATTGTGATCCTCTAAATATATGTTGCCATGTTCTCTACATTTTAAAAAATATAATAAAGAAGTTCTTCGAAACTTGCTAGTTGTCACTGTTTAGAATTGTCTCAATTGAATGGTTATGGAGTAGCACGACCCCATAGTGTTGGAAATGATGGTCTTAATAGATGCTTACTAAGTGAGTTGTCAAATAAGAAATGATGTTTCAAAGTTTCGATATTACATATGCCAAAAATTTGTCTTGGAAATCAAAGTAAGATATTGCTTTATGTGTGTCTTGCGCCACTGTCGCACAACATGGGATGCTAACAACTCTGCTGGCCTTTGGACAATCCAAAAAGAGGAAACTCTTGTAGTTTGGCTATGAGTTGCCCAACATATGTAGCAAAAATGCTATATTTGGGTATGCATTGGTATTCTTATGGGCCTGCATTAAAAGCAAAAGTCGGAATACCCCTCTGACCATTATGAGAAATCATTATACCAAAAAGGGAAACCGTGGTAATGGTCACGAGTGTCCTTCCTAGCCTACATAGTCTCGATTGAACATATACCACTCTTTTGGCATGATCTCGTTACTAAGAAATATATTTTCTATGAGCTCAACAATCGAAGTTTGCACTTGAGAGACTTTAATAGAGAGCATGACTGGGCAGCATTGGAAAACTCTATTTCTATTTATGATTGACAACTAACCGTGTTCAGTTGTGCCTTATACAAATAAAAATATAAAAACACAATGAAGTGCATATAGAAGGATCACAAGTTTACTTGCAAGCTAGATTTGAATTTGACATGGGGCATAGAAGTTTTTGACTAATCTATAGTGGTTTGGAATAATATAACTGAGCTTATATTGCATTGTATGATTATGTGCTCTCTTGCTTTGATCTTGCAAGAAAAACAAGGATACAATGCATTAATTTCCAATGATAAGCAAGATGACATCCATTAAGTTATCAATCCCTTTTTGCTCAAGGACGAGCAAGATCTAGCTTGGGGAAGTTGATGATTGTGATAATACAACACATTTTAGCAATATAAATTGTGTCATTTGCCTATCATATCATGCTCCATCTAACTATTGGTATGCCTGATATGCGTGATTACTTGTTTTTATTAAATTCAATATGAGCTTTGCACATTTAGTAGTTTAGGTATAATTGTATCCCTCTTCCTTGTCTTTGACATGTGTGTAGGTGTTGATTATATTATGGATAAAACAAAGGCAAAAGGAACAAAGAGAGCATAGTATGGAGGAGCTGCAGGGACCAGACTTAGACATTTGAGGTGTTGGAAAAGTGAATTTTTCCAACTTCTCAAAATAAATATCCAAGACCACCGGGTTGTAGCCCTCGATGATATGAATTCAATGAGCACAAGAACACCCAAAACGGAGTTCGTATGCATAAATGACGGCCAAAATACTAAAGCGTACCGAAGGTTTAACGACCAACTATATGGTGGGAGAAACAATTCCGGCCGTATAGCTCCCGCCGTATAGTTGCCAAAAAGGTCTCAAATGACGGCATTTCGCACTCCAGAAGCTCCAGAACCTTCCGTAAGTCATATGACCCTAGGGCACCCCCAAGGCATATATAAAGGAGGGAGAAGTCAAAGAAGAGAAGGGGAAGCCACCATACACCATATACAAGATCTAGATCCCATCTACCGCCTCCATGGCGGCGCCCTGCCGTCATGCCGCCTCCATAGCCTCTATAGATCCACCAAGATCCAGATCTCCATCAATACCATCAAGCCATCCAACAAGAAGAGGAGGAGAAGGAGGACGCCGCCATCACCACGCCGACGCCACCATCACCGTGCCATCATCACCATCTCCATCGCTGCTAATCCTTCATCCTTCCCCATCATGATCTCCGTGATGGGTTGTAACATGGCTTGAACCCCCTTTTATTAATGTTATGATGATTTGAGTAATTGAAGTGTGGTGTGTTCTTGTTAATTAATATGTTTGTGCTTTCTCTTTACATTGTTCTATTCATGATATTATTCTACTGATTGGAGACATCCAATCCATTGTTGAGGAATTTACTAGGGATTCATGGAGTGTCACAAAGCTTATCATTAGTCTCTTCTCTTCTATGGGTAGAACTAATAGGCTATTCGTTATAAGTTATTTGCGGAGGCAATAGCAGCTTAGGATGCACTGCCTAGAGTTCCCTCAAGATCACGCATGATATAGATAGGTATAGTGTTGCGAATTGCTTGACCCCAAAGTGACAGATGGGATATCTTGTGACTAGCACACTTGCTTAGGAGTACGGTTGTCCATAGAACTTAATGCCTTTGCTCTGGTTTACTTTGATTGGTCTTGTTACCTTAATACACTATTCTCTTACAAGATGAACCATGTCCGAAGAGGGTGTGGATAGTTGAGTTGTCTAGTTGCCACTTACCAATGGTGGGAGACAACGATATATGAGGGACCGCCACAATTATAGTTAACAGTTAATAAATAAGCACTTATCATGCACACTGGTATACACAACATTACTTGAGGAATCATAGCATCAATATTTCATCTCATTGCATTCACCTCTTTTCAGTTTTACTTTTGTTCTACTTTTCTTCCAGTCCTAGTAGTTAAATTCATTTATCCTAGCAACTTATAGAATAGGCTATTTCCAAACCACGGTTTGGGTGCGAACGTGGTCGCATTGACAACGTGGATGTGGGGTCGTGTTCACCGAGCTCCCATTGGGACAAACTCTTTAAATATTTGTTGCTACGAGTACTGCAATAACCCTGTTATTGGTGCAGGAACCCAGTCATCAGCTGTGCGGAATTTTCTCCCACTTCGCCTTCTTCCTGTTCTTGCTCTTCTCTCCCTTTTCCACTTCACCGTCTTACTCTCCTGCCGCCAGATTTAGGTCACCGGCATCGCTGCGAATCCATGCAACGACGAGACCATGTTTCTCCACCATGGCCTCCACTCCCGCGGACATGCTCCTAGAGCAGCACGGAGGATGGTGTGGCTCCTTCGTCGCTCCGCCTGCCAACATCGACATGCTGGCCGCCGGGATCGGGACCGCCCTTGACCCCATCGAGACGGGGTAAGCGTGGGTTGTGCACGGAGGCATGGAGATGGCCCTTGCTCTCTTCAAGTCTTGATACCCTGTGTGGATCTTTGGAGACTTTCCCGGGGATTTCGGCAAGGGACCAGCTATGACCGCCTTCACACCGAAGTTCCTGAAATCCGCTCATGTGGCATCGAGATTGTGAGTTGCGTAAAGCTTGATCGGGACTTCAGCGAACCAACAAGGATGAAGTTGTTCAGCTGGACCAAGGCAACAACTCTTCCGCAGGCTACCGCTCCACCTTTGTCGGCCTATGACTCGGCGGCTAACGATGTTGCCTCTTCCAGTCGGACTGTAGCTGACGCCTCCAAGCCCTCCACTCAGCCTCAGGTCTGATCCTCGGGATGTCGAGAGTAACTTTATCGGTTGAAACTTGTCTGTTATCCGTTGGTATGTGTGAATAAGTCACGGTGTGTTGAACTATGATGGGAGCTTCATCTTCCTCATGTTATGATATTGCCTAGTGGTTTTGAATTTGGATTTTCTGAGTGCCGGATTTGCTTTTGCCGTTTGCGGGTATTTGCGTGGGGTCATGGGAGAGCACCCACTGGGTGTAGTCCCTGAGGTTCGGATAGGCTGGGGAATCTAGTCGGGTCGAAGCTCTCTTCCGCCTTTGCCATTTGCGGGTCTTTGCATGGGGGCACAGGAGTGCACCCACTAGGTGTAGTCCCCAAGGTTCGAGCCGGCTAGGCAATCCAGTCGGGTCGAAGCTCTCTTTTGCCTTTGCCGTTTGCGGGTCTTTGCGTGGGGGCGCAGGAGCGCACCCACTAGGTGTAATCCCCGAGGTTCGGGCTGACTACAGGATCCAGCCGGGTCAAAGCTCCTTTCTGCCTTCTATCTTGAGGGTTGTGAATAGCATCTGGCTTGAGCCCTTGGTGGGATTTTTACTCGTGCAAAAAAACAAACACACATGGTAGTTTCTGAGTTAGATATGTACGGGGAGAACATAGTTTGCAGTTTGTTTAGTATGATAGGAAAATTTGCCGTTTTGCACTAGGCCAACAATTTCTCTTTTTCTCAGTGAGCATTGGCTGTTAAGCTGTGCCCTTTCCAGCCGCAAGCTGGGTTGCGGTCTGCAGCCGGAACTGAAGGGGTAGCTAGTAAGTGTACTATACGATACTTCAAATTTCTGTTATCGGTGTCGGGCGAGCGAGCGCAACCAGAATGTCCAGACGTTTTTGTCTTCCTTATGGTTTTTCATGTAGGGGTCCTCGGGTTTTTTCTCTTTCCGAGCTGGCAGCCAGGTTGCGGTCTGCAGCCAGAGCCGAAGAGTGTGCCCTTAGAGCCGCATACAGTACACACTGCCGTTCGGAATGTGCGGCGTCTGGGCCAGTCGGCGAGTCCCTAGGAGATATCACCGCAGGCAGGGTAAAAATAATGCAGCAAGAAATGCCAAATGATTACGGTGTCCCAGAGACTGTGTAGAGGCTCCTCAGCTTGTTCATTCATGATACATAAAACTAAGATACATACACTTGTTGTTCAAGTGTAAAATGGGCGAAGTAGGTTCGCATTCCAGGGGCGCTCATTTTCTTCGTCGGAATGGTCCATCTTGTTCTTTGCCGGCTGTTAGGCATCGATGAGACAGCTTGTGCATCCCCTTGGTGTTTTGTACCAATCGCAGCACTAGGTCACCCTCTCGGAATGAGACATGGTGGATCCAGCTAGCGTGGTAGCGGCACAGGTTCTACTGGTAGATGGCGGATCTGGACAAGGCCAGCTCGCGCACCTCTTCTAGGAGGTTGATGATGTCCTCACGCGCTTCCTTGTCTCGTTTCTCTGTGTATAACAGCTTGCGAGGTGCATCAAATTCGATGTCAGTTGGCAGGACCGCCTCTTCTCTGTAGACGGGGAAGAAGGGTGTGTAGCTGGTTGAACGATTTGGCGTGGTATGTAGGCTCCATAACGCAGCCGACAACTCCTCTATCTAGCATCCTAGGGATCTCATCAGTGGTTCGATCAATCGGGGCTTGATTCCTGCTAGGACCAAACCATTTGCTCGCTCACATTGTCCATTCGACTAGGGGTGCACGACGGAGGCGGGGTCTAGGCGGATGCCATTTTCTCCGCAGAAGCGTGCAAAGGACCCTTTAGCGAAGTTCGTCTCATTATCGATGATGATTCTATTGGGGTATCCAGAGCGCGTGATAATGTTTGTGAAGAACTTGATCAATGTGGCCCCATCTAGCTTCTTAATGGGTTTGGCTTCAATCCACTTGGTGAATTTTCCCACCGCCACTAGCAGGTGCGTCATGTTGGATCGTGCTTTTTTGAAGGGGCCGACCATGTCTAGCCCCTAGACGGCAAATGGCCAGGTGATGGAGATTGTCTTAAGAGATGCAGCCGGAGTATGCTTTTGCTGGCTAAAACATTGGCAACCATTGCATGCTTTCACCATTTGCTCAGCGTCTTCTAACACAGTCGGCCAATAGAATCCATGGCGAAATGCCTTTGCCACTATGGCCCTTGATGATGTGTGGTTGCCGTACTTGCCCAGGTGGATTTCCACTAGCAACCGGATCCCTTCATCTTGGCTTACACAATGTTGGTAGATTCCTCCGATGTTGCGCTTGTACAGCTCATTGTTGATGATGGTGTACGCACTTGCTCTGCGCTTTACTTGTCTTGCCTCGACCTCTTCGTTGGGCAGTTCTCCTTTGGCAAGGAAATCCATGAAGGGCTTGGCCCATGCAGGGGTCTCCCGGATGGTGTACACGGTCTACATGATCAGCTTGATTTCCTCGCGCACGGCCGGGTCAAGCTCATCGGGCGGCCTACCGGGTAGAAGGGAGGAGCTGGCCGGGGGTGTCGGGGCCTTCGACCCAGCAGTCCCCGAGATTGACACGGCAGTCCCTAGGACCTTTGCGACAGCCTCTAGTCATTTGGAGCCGGAAGTCCTCGGGTCCACATCTAGGACGATGGAGTCGGATTCCAAAGACTGCATGATGGATGGCTTGCGCAAGTGTTCGAGAGAGACTCTAGATGGAATTGCTTGCCTTGTTGAGCTGACTCGAGCGAGTGTGTCGGCAACCTCATTGTTGGCTCAGGGAACATGGTGGAACTCACACCCTTCGAAGCAGGCGCATAACTGTTGGACGAAGAAGCGGTATAGGTCCATGTTCACGTCCTTGGCATCCCAACCGCACGACACTTGCATTGTTGCACCACCAGGTCTGAGTCGCCGAAACAGAGCATCCACTGGATGTCGATCTCTATCGCCATCTTGAGGCCATGGACAAGCGCTCTATACTCGGCAACATTGTTGGATGTGTGGAAGTGGATAAGCGGCACATACTCCATCCATTATCCTTTCGGAGAGGTGATGACGACTCTAGCTCCAAGACCCCCATACATCTTGGAGCCATCGAAGTGCAGCTTCTAGTGCGTAGAGTCGAGGACTGGTGGCAGGTACTGGGTTTCTTTGTGGGCGGAAAGCTCTATTCCCCATTTCTCCATGCAGCCCGTGGCATCCTTGTTGCTCATGATCTCTAGGAGTGGTGTGAATGCCACCACCCAGATGGAGTGTGATGACCCACAAGTATAGGGGGTGTATCGCAGTATTTTCGAGGGAAGTGAAACCCAATTTATTGATTCGACACAAGGTGAACCAAAGAATATTTATAAGCCTTAACAACTGAGTTGTCAATTCAGCTGCACCTGGAAACAATCTTTCTCATAGCAGTTTATCAGTAGCAACAGTTTTGTAGTAGGAATAGTAGAGTAGCAGCAGTAGTAAAGTAAAGACAGCAGTAACAATAGCAGCAAACAGTGGGATTCGAGTGCGGTAGGCATAGGGATGGATGGAAGGGCGTTGCATGGACAAGACAATTCACATAGCAAATCAGAACATAGGGCAATTATAGATAAATAAGATAAAGCATCCAAGTACTAGATAATCCTAGGCATGTGTTCCATATATAGTCATACGTGCTCGCAATGAGAACTTGCACAACATCTTTTGTCCCGACCCGTTTGCAGCGGGGCCTCAAGGGAACTACTAGCAATTAAGGTGCTCCTTTTAATAGAGCACCGGAGCAAAGCATTAACACTCCGTGAACACATATGATCCTCACATCAAAGCCATTCCCTCCGGTTATCCCGATTTACACTTGGGCCATTGGTTCTGGACAACAACGTGTGTATACAACTTGTAGATAAGACCAAAAACAATACTATCATAATGAATCAATAACATGTTCAGATCTGAAATCATGGCAATCGGGCCCTAGTGACAAGCATAAAGCATAACAAGTCGCAACAAAGTCATAAAGCACTAATAGAAGATACTAGGCACCATGCCCTAACAATTTGATGCCATTACATGAACGATCTCATCCAATCCCTACCATCCCCATAGCCTACAGCCGGGGATTACTCACTCATAGATGGGGGAAACATGGATGGTCAATGGAGAAGCAATGGTGATGATGATGGCGATGATCTCCTCCAATTCCCCGTTCCGGCAGGATGCCAGAACGGAGTTTCTAGTGCTGTTTCGTGGAATCTGGTGGTGGTGGCGGAGAAGAACTCCTTCTGGAAAAACGTCGAACCCCCCGGAGTTTTTAGGTCAGAAGGCTTCTTATAGGCGAAGAGGGAGACCGAGGGGGTGCCTAGGGGGCCCACACCATGCCCTGGCACGGCCTATGGGGACCTGCGCCTAGGGGGTGTGGCTAGCCCCTGGCCCTCCTCCGTCTCATATTCTGGCTCCATGAGTCTTCCGGAAAAAATAGGCACTTTGGCTTTTGTCCCGTCCAATTCCGAGAATATTCATTTTCTGACTTTCCTAGAACCAAAAACAGCAGAAAACAGGCAGCTGGCACTGTGGCTCTTGTTAATATGTTAGTCCAAGAAATCATATGAAAAGTACTCCAAAGTGTGGACAAAACACAAGAAAGTGGATAAAACCAAGCATGGAACATCAAAAATTATGGATACATTTGCAATGTATCAGAGTGCTCTTGGAAATAATACTTTAGCTTCTTGGCGGCCATGTACACACCATACACCAGCTTCTAGTAGTGGGGGTAGTTCTGCTTTGAGAGCGAGAGTACCCCACTCAGGTAATACACCAGGCGCTAGACCGGTTGCGCCTTTACTTCTTCCAGCCTCTCAACCATGAGCACGACACCGACGACCCTGTTGGTAGCTGCAATGTACATTAGCATTGGTTCCTTTGCTATGGGGACCGCTAGTATTGGTGGAGAGGAGAGCATGCGCTTGAGGTCACAGAAGGCCTCGTCCGCCTGCACCATCCAGACGAACTTGTCTATTTTCTTCATGAGCTGATAGAGTGGGAGTGCTTTCTCGCCTAGCCGGCTAACAAACCGACTAATGGAGGCCAAGCACCCCATGAAATTTTGCATGTCGCGCAGATTTTGCGGCGGTTGCATGCGCTCGATTGCACATATCTTCTCCGGTTTGGCCTTGATCCCTCGTTCTGAGACAAGGAAACCGAGGAGTTGGCCGGCTGGAATGCCGAACATGCATTTCTCCGGGTTCGGCTGCATCTGGAACCAGCGGAGGTTGGCGAATGTCTCCTTTAGGTCCTTGAGGAGTGTTCGTCGTTCTTTTGTCTTGACCACCACATCGTCAATGTAGGCATGTATGTTTGTGTCGATTTGCGATTGCAGGTATTTTTGCATACAACACCGGTACGTTGCCCCTACATTTTTAGTCCAAATGGCATGGTGGTATAACAATAAGCCCCATACAGGGTAATGAATTTTGTCTTTATTTGATTAGTGGGGTTTAGCTTGATCTGGTGGTAGCCCGAATAGGCATCCAGAAGCGACAATAGGTCGCATCCGCCTATGGAGTCGATCACTTGATCTATCCTTGGTAGGGCGAATGGATCTTTGGGGCAGGCCTTGTTGAGGCTGGTGTAGTTGACGCATATGCGCCAAGTCTTGTTCTTCTTCAGCACCAGCATTGGGTTCGCCAACCATTCTAGATGGTAAACGTCCATGAGAATCCGGCTGCAAGGAGCCGGGTGATTTCTTCACCAATTGTTCTCCTCTTTTCTTCTATGAAGCTGCGTAGAGACTGCTTTGCCGGCTTTGCATCCGGCCAAACATGGAGACAGTGCTCGGCGATTTCCCATAGGACACCCAGCATGTCTTTGGGGACCATGCGAAGATATCACGATTCTCACGGAGGATGTCGACGAGTGCGCTTTCCTATTTGCTGTAAAGCCTCGTTGAGCAAAATATTCTTGGTGCCCTTGGATGGCTTGAACCAGGCCTCTTCGGCTGGCTTAGGCCTGCCAGCCGGCATGTCCGCCTGCAGGGCTGCCACATTCTTCATGATGATGCGCTTCTCTTATACGATGATCATGGCCTTGGCTAGCTTGGAGCCGTCAGTGGCGCATTCCACTGACCGCTTGTAGCAGCCGGGGATGGTGATTACTCCCTTAGGCCCGAGGAGTTTCATCTTGAGGTACGCGTAATGCGGTACCGGCATGAACTTGGTGAGCATCGGGTGTCCGAGGATGGCGTGGTATGAACCGGAGAGGTTGACCACCTCGAACTAGATAGGTTCGCGGCGGAAGTTTCCCTCCATGCCGAAGATGATGTCCAGCTGGATCTTGCCAATGGGCAAACGCGACGGACCCAGGACGACTCCATGGAAGGAGGAGCTGGAGGCCTGGAGCTAAGACTCATTGATTCCGAGCCGGTCCAACGAGCTGCGGTACATGAGGTTGATGATGCTACCTCCGTCGACGAGGATGCACAAAAATCTTCAGGAGTGCTTCTTGGAGATGATGATGGGATCTAGGACCATTGCGTAGGTGCCTGGGATAGGCAGTATGGCTAGCTAGTATTTCCTGCTCCACGTGATCTCTTCCTCGAACTAGTTTAGGTACTGAGGAACAGGGGGAAAAATTGCGTTCACCTCTGCCTCGCGGCGTCTCTTGCTATGCTTGGTGTCTGGCTCGGTGATGAAAATGTGGTAGTTTCCCACTTTGCGAGGGTAGTCACCATCATCTTCATCCTGGTGGTTCTAGCGCTCACGATTGTCTTGCGGGCCACTGGTCGGCGGAGGCGGAGGCGGTGGTGGGAGTCTGCAGACCTTGGCCATCTTCTTGGTCTAGTTACACTGGCGAGTCATGTGTGTAGCTGGCTTTTTGCCGCTGTTGTGGAACTTGCACGATCCGTCAAGCATCGACTCGATGGTATACTTGGGCCGTGGTGGCCGGTCATCAGGATTCTGCCTCCGACTGCCTCCCGCAGCCGGATCCTCCTGGACTACTGCCACCTGGTTGGTACCGTACCAGTTATCCAGCTGGTCATCCTTCCTCTTGCCATGGCGATTGTCATGGCCATGCAGGTCCGCAGAATCATCCACAATGATTTGCCCTTGGTCATCCACCATGATGGCTTTCTTCATCGTCGAGTAGGCGGTGGCGTACTTGTCCGTGATGGCCATGGCTTGAGCCATGGTTTGCAGTCCTCCTGGTTGAGATTATGTTGGAGCATGGTGTCATCTCTGCAGCTGTTGGTGAAGAAGTCGATTACCTGGTGCTCGCGCACCCCCTCGTAGGAGTTATGCATGCTTGTCCACCGAGTGAGGTAGGCGCGGTCAGATTCGTCCTTTCCCTGAACACAAAGAGTGAACTCGCGGGGCCGTCCAGGCCGCCTGTAGGTGTCGGTGAAGTATCAGACGAATGCTTCCTCAAAGTCGACCTAGGCGTTGATGCTATTGTCAGGGGGGCTGTTCAGCCAGGTTCTGGCCGAGTCGAGGAGCATGTGGGGGACGTAGCGCACCGCCACCCACCGGTTACCATTCGCTATGCCCACCACGGTGACATAATCCACCAGCCAGTCTTTTGGCTTGACCGTGTCGTTGTACTTTGGGGTGTCTCTTGGGAGCAAAAATCCCTTTGGAAACGGCTCGTTTCGGATGCACGGCCTAAACATCTTGGGCCGACTGGACTTTCCTCCTCCAATACACGCGATTATATTAGGAGGTCGATGCGCTCGAGTGCGTCGTGCATCTTTGGCTCGCATGGGCCGAGTCGCCCCATCAGGCGAGACTTGGGTGGCACGAGGCTTCTTTCGGCTTCGTCGGCCGCATGGTGACGTTGCCCTTGTCCGGATCCGCCAGCTGGAGCGCGGTTTCTGCTGGTGACTGTCGTAGCATCATGCGGGTGGTGCCTGCGGCCGGTCGACCCGCCACGTGGGCGGTTGTTCTGCTGAGTCCCGTTGGGTGAGGAGGCCTGGTGTACCTGCCTGCTGCCTCCCTAGACCGTCGGATCTGCCGTCCGGCGTGGGGCTTGGCTCTTGCTGTTCCCCGGCAGGCTAGGACCTGCCTCGGCTTGCTGCTTATTGGTCGTGGCCATGAGGAGCTGGACGCATGCCTGCTGGCGGCATAATTCTTTGCCCTTGAGGTGGCTCAGCTCCACGGCGGCCGCCTCTGCCGCCCTCATGTTCTTAGTAGGAGTGTTGTAAACCGGCTGAACCGCGGGCGTACGTAGGTCAGCAGCACGGTCTAGCTCGGAACCAAGGTCTCGGCCCTGATGCTGAATCGGCCGGTTAGCACCGGGCAGGTGGGTGACGCCGTGCGCGGTGTTGTACTCACGCATGGTCACGTTTAGCCGGTGTTGGGCGGCGCCGACCTTGTTGGCTTTCTCTAGAAGGTTTTGGTGGGTGGCCTCCAGCACGACCGCATCCGTTACCGGATCTGCCTTTGGGATGAAGGGGTTGCAGAGGTGCTGGATGGAAGCGGTTAGAGGGTCTTGGTCTTGCTCGTGCTAGGTGGAGTCGTTGCCTCCCGCATGGCGCTCGAGGGGTGGACGTCGGTTCTCGCCTGAGTCGGCCATCATGACCTTGACGCTATCGTTGGCCATAGCAACGCGCAGGGCGGTGAAGCCAGGCGGTGCGCCAGAGACGGTGACAACCCTGCGAGGGAAAGCCTCGGCGATGATGGTGACGTAGATGCGGTGGTCGCCGAAGGAGCCGAGAGTGAGGACGAGGCCGGAGGTGACGCGCTCACCAGCGACGAGCGGAAGTCCCATGCGAAAGTATGACCCCAGCCGAAGCACGGTGCCCCATGATGGGCGCCAACTATCGTGGTGTCGAGAGGATGACCCACCTGAGGTTAGATCGTCTATGGGTGAGCGATAATGATCACCTCCCACCTGAGGTTAGAGGCAGCTTCCGCGGAGCTGCCACCTCGAGGATCTAACACCTGAGGCTAGATCCTTCTATGGTCTGCGGGGCCATAAACAATGATCACCTCCCACCTAAAGTTCGATCGTCTATGGGTGAGCGACATGCTCACAAAAAATTCCCCGCGGTCCATATATTCTACCTCGAAGGTATCATGCTTGACACCTAGGAGGATCCCAACCGAGTGGCCGTCCGTCGGCAGCGAATGCCAGATAAACATATGATGGCTCAGTCCCTATAACTCAGTGATCGAGAAGTCCTGTCTAATCATCTCCTGTAGGCCCACAGTACCCACATCTTCGTGTCTCATATAATCTCTCAGTTGTTGCCTCCGGCCATCATGCCCAAAGCCCCTAATGTTCCAAATGAATGCGAAGATCGGGTAATTCATTGGGAAACATCAGAAGGTTGTCCCCTTGCGAGGGACCGACCGGGCCCTACCAACTGTGGAGGGCCTAGATGAGGGTTTGGGAGGCCTCCCCTTCTCCCCCCGCCTGAGGGGCTGCTAGGGAGGACTCCCCGACCGAAGGGCGAGGAGGAATACCTCCACTAGGCACCGGGCCGTGCGGCCCTACACTAGTGGGGACCTGGGGCACATTCGACCTCTCCTGCTCTGCCAGAGCACGAGACGCCGCAAATGCCCCATCGTAAATATCCTACGCCTTGAGCGTAACAATCTGCTCCCCACGGAACACGCCCCCACTGTCCCTAGCAACAATGTACAAATGTTCCACTAGAACCTTTGCCGACACAGAAAACCTGGACCCAGACGAAGGAGAAGTAATATGGGAGGGAGATTGGGGACAACTACTCGTACCTGGGTTCAGGTTGCGGCAGCATCCCGCGACGTTGCCTGCTAGAGGACGGTCGGCTCTCTTCCCTCGGATCCGGTCCTGGCTCGCACGATCCTAGCGCTCGAGCGGGAGGGTGGTGGTGGGGTAGGCTTGGGGCGGCGGGTGGCGCGAGTCTTGGTACCAACCTCAGGGGTGTCGGGGAAGACCGAGACTGGCTCACTAGTCGGTGGAGCTGGTGTCGTCGGGACCACTGTTGGCGACCTCCGGGACGAGGTGGGGGTGGATCCCGGTGAGAGGGTGTACCAGACAGCCCTAGGAGACCTAGGAGAGGTCGACGGCGCGACCACCATCCCCTCGCTAGAGGTGGTCCTGGCCTCCTCGGGACTGCTGCAGTGTCCAAGGGAGCAGACCTTCCAAACCTCGTTCATTGAGTTCTTGCATAGGGACACGACCAATAACATTTCTGGGAAGCGTGTCGACGTGGCTGCTCACTTCCATTTGACTACTTTCTCGCCGGTCGTACTACTATTTTTTCTACGCGGGTCTGGCGATCCCGACGTCACCATGAGCGATATTGATAATGTAGCTGCGGTGGTGATCTTCAAAATCCGATAACCATGTTCGTACTATTTATCAATTTGCTTGCACTAGTATTTGGTCTACATACAGATCTGCTAGATACGTGTTTCTATCGTATGTGATTTTGATTTGAACTCTCAAAAATTGCTTAACATTCGAACACATCGTCGTTATGGTCCTATGAGGTGGGAGTAGTGGTGTTAGCGTGCTTAGAGCATCGCAGTCTCCTTAAAACGATCCAACCTTTAAAAATTCGGCATGTATAAGGTTTTGGCCGCTTTTCTGTACTGAGCAGACGCCGTAAAACTTTTATGGGCCACCTCAAATCGATGCGCTCGGCTGGCATATGTACAGGTCGTGGGCGATATACATGCCACAACCTGTCTCTTTTCACCTCGCCTCCTCCACTCCTCCGCCGCAAATCCTCACTGCAGTCCGCCGCCGGCAACCAAATCCTGAACTCGCTATAGATCCGGCACCGCCGTACCGAGATGTACCGCACTAGCTACTCAATCAGAGTTGGGGGCGGGCCATGTGGGTCATGCCGCACCCGTGCGCAGCCACAAAACCCAGGCCCGCGACTCTAACGAGGAGGAGCGCCGGAAGCGTGTGGCCTCGCTAGGGGCGCAGAAGCGCGCGGCGCGCAAGTGGACCAACCGGGGTGAGCTGCCGCCGTTGTCCCTCCACTTCTTGCCCTGCACGATTGACGAGGAGGGGAGCTCGAGCCGTGCGGTTCGGCCAGCTGCAACTCCCCCATCGGCCTCGGACTCCGACGACTTGCTTATACCGTGATTTTTGTCATATTTTTAAAGTCACAGGCTCTGCGTCTGTTCTGCGTCGTGATTTTACAAACCTTATATCGCGATTTGGTCGGCATTTATCCGTGTTATAAGGGGCAAAAGGATAAGGGGTCAGAATGCTAGAGATGCTCTCAACAGTCCTCATGGAGGCGGCCGGCCAAGACACACTACACGAAAACAACAGTTTGTCGTGTGCATTTTGATTTTCCGTGAGCAGATAATCGACACACAGCAAATCCGTAAACTTCCGTAGGGCACTACAAAAATTCATGGTAAATTAGAAACCCACGGGAAATCAAACAGAAAGGTCATGGCAAAAGAATACTCTTGACAAATCCAGAAAATAGCACGCGGCAAAACACGACTATCGGCAAACAGGTGGACACCTGTCAAGGCATCAAGATTTGTCAAGAACAACTTCCTTGACATAGAAAGCGACGCTAGAATATTCCAGGTATAGTGGCTCCGTAGGATGGAAAAATTTCTTGTAAAGATGTTCATGGCCACCTTTTCGATCACTCTTCAAGTTGGCCTTGCTTCCCTTCACTGAGCCCCTTCGTACAGGTTGCATGATCTCAGAGTGTTCATGTTTAAGGGTGGTCGCAATCACCATCATCTCAGTATCACCATCAGAGTCGTCATCCAACGATGTGTCAACCACATGCTTGAAGAACTCGATCGAGCTCGAGCCAGTTCCCATCAGTTTTCGTGTGCAATTGGCCGAACATGCCGTGGACGCCACGGTTCATGGACTTGGTGTTAGAATTTCATGAGTTTTGGGCTGTTGGCCTATTAGACAAATTCTGAAATTCTCTTTGGCCCATTTGTGCATGACAGCATATGGTTGTGCTAGTGGTGTCAAAGTTTAGTCCCATATTTCTAGTTGAGTGAGAGTAACACATCCTTACATACTAGGCTGTTCCACCACTCACTAAGGTGTGGGAAGAAGAGCAGCTCTCGCGCACTCCTCCTCTGACGTCGCCCGCCTCGTCATGACACGCGCGCGCGCCACGGGTTGTGGGAATCTCGCCGAGCCGAGCTTTATTTTTGCTAGCCGGGAAAATTAATCTTGGATTAATTACGAGTCATTAACAGGCACATTAATTAGTCAGCCGTTTCCAGTCTTTATGGGACGTGGGCTATTACCGACTCAAACGTGGCTGAGTCTCACGATCTCGCTGACTTGCGCTATATAAGCCTCCGCTCTAAACCTAATCGGCACGGTTTACCACACGCGTCTCCTCCTTCTAGTCTATTGCCCCGTCGCCTTCATCTTCCCCATCCCGGCTTGCGGCGTGCACCGCAGGTCAGGACAGTAGGCCTCCGGAACCCCGCCTTTTTATGAACCTATACGGGTGAGGGGTGATCAGGTTTTTGGGGAGCGCTTTCGCGCAACTACTGACGCCATCACAGACAACTCTTTTCCTAACAAGGACTTTTTCACGAACATAGGAAGCCTCTACATCAACGACATGGCTGACGACGCTGCTACCACCGATGCAGCTACGGCTGCTGCTACTGCCACGGCTGTTGTTGCCGCTGCTCTATCGTACGTAATACTGAACTTCTTATTTTAGATTCTGCTAGAGTTCCTTATTCTAGCGTTCGGTGCAGATGTGATAGGTTTATCTTATTAAGATGTTATCTGTTCATCTAATTTGTTGATCTGCATGATTAGTTTTGGTACTGTACGTCTGTATGATCACGATTTATCAATTTATTATTCGGATTAAATCATATGGATTATTGCTTATATATTCAATAATCCAAAAACCTGATTATAGGCAACTGGATTCCAATGGTGTAGCCGCGGCTACTAGGCCGCCTTCGTTTGATGGTATGCACTATAAGAAATGGCTCACGAGAGCAATTCTATGGTTTAAAAACCTAAACTGCTATAGCGCCACTCTTGGCAAACCTGAAGGTGATCTTTCTGCTGAGCAGGAAGCAGGTTTTAAGAAAGCCGATGCCATGTTTATGGCGGCTCTGTTCGGTATTCTTGGAGACAATATTATTGACCCATATATGTCATTTGATAATGGCAAAAACGCGTGCGATGCGCTCGAGGCCAAGTTTGGGGTCTCGGACGCTGGCACCGAGTTGTATGTCATGGAGCAATTCTATGACTACAAAATGGTTGATGAGCGCTCCGTCATTGAGCAAGCTCATGAGATACAATCACTTGCCAAAGAACTTGAGCAGTTCAAGTGTACCTTACCGGACAAGTTTGTGGTCGGAGGCATTATTGCCAAGCTTCCTCCCATGTGGAGGAACTTTGCTACTTCTCTGAAACATAAGAGACAAGAGTTTTTAGTTACGGATCTCATTGGATCTCTTCATGTGGAAGAGAAGGCGAGAACAAAGGACACACGTGCTCGAGTACTTGAGGGAGCTTCTAGTACCAATTTGGTACAGAAGAAAAACTTCCAATCCCACAAGTTCAAGAATAAGAATAAATCTGATGGCAAAGGGAAGTTTGATGACAAGAACAAGGCCACTCACTCAACCAATTTCAAGAGGAAAAATGATAAGAAGAAAGGCTCTTGCCACGTCTATGGTGATCTTGATTATTGGGCTCCTAGCTGTCCTAATCGCTTTGACAAGCAGCAACATGGGAACAGCGGCAAGACCGCTAATATTGTTATTAGCGATACTAAGATGAAGGACGCTGGGTACGGTATTTTACCTACTATCCTTTCAGTATGTCATTCTCCTGATTGGTGGATTGACACGGGTGCTAATACACATGTATGTTCTGATATATCCATGTTCTCTTCTTATCAGGTCGCAAGGACTTCCTCCGTGCTGATGGGAAATGGCTCACGTGCTTCTGTTCATGGTGTTGGTACGATAAATTTGAAGTTTACTTCAGGGAAGACCGTACAGCTAAAGAATGTGCAACACGTTCCCTCCATCAATAAAAATCTGGTCAGCGGATCGCTTCTATGTCAAGATGGTTTTAAGTTGGTTTTTGAGTCCAATAAAGTTGTAATTTCTAATTATGTACAATTTATTGGAAAGGGTTATGAGTGTGGAGGTCTGTTCATCTTATCTTTATCAGAATCATGTACGAAAGTTATTAATTATGTTTGCAATGATAATGAGTCCAATATTTGGCATTCACGACTTTGTCATATTAACTTTGGTTGCATGACACGGCTAGACAATATGAGTTTAATTCTAAAATTTACTACTGTCAAAGGTTCTAAGTGCCAAGTTTGTGTGCAAGCAAAACAACCCCGCAAGTCTCATATGGTTGCGGAACCGAGAAACTTAGCGCCACTAGAACTTATACATTCAGATCTTTGTGAGATGAATGGTGTGTTGACACGAGGTGGAAAAAGATATTTTATGACGTTGATTGATGACTCCACTAGATACTGCTATGTTTATCTTCTGAAATTTCAAGACGACGCTTTGAATTACTTCAAAAACTATAAAGCTGAAGCAGAAAACCAACTTGACCTTAAAATCAAGCGGCTAAGGTCGGATCATGGTGGAGAGTACTTTTCAAATGAATTTGATATATTTTGTACGGAACATGGTATTATTCATGAGAGGATGCCTCCCTACTCACCTCAGTCAAATGGGGTGGCCGAAAGAAAGAACCGCACTCTAACTAATTTGGTTAACGCCATGTTAGATACATCGAGTCTTTCCAAGGAATGGTGGGGGGAGGCCCTAATGACTGCGTGTCATGTCCTAAACCATGTTCCCGTAAAGGATAAAACCATGACTCCATTTGAGGAATGGGAGAATAAAAGGCTTATACTCTCTTACTTACGAACTTGGGGATGTTTGGCGAAAGTCAATATTCCAATACACAAGAAGCGAAAGCTTGAACCAAAAACCATGGATTGTGTTTTTCTGGGATATGCTTTTCATAGCATTGTCTATAGATTTTTGATAGTAAAATCTGAGGTATCCGACATGCATGTTGGTACAATTATGGAGTCGGATGATGCGACTTTCTTTGAGGACATCTTTCCCATGAAAGGTATGTCTAGCTCATCAAATCAGGAGATGACTAGTTCATCTAGTCAGGAATTTGTTATAATTCCTGAACCCACTATGCCGATGGAACACTATGATGATCCTGTGGAGGACGAAAATGAAGCTCCTAAAATGAGCAAGAGACAAAGGACTGCACAGTCATTTGGTGATGATTTCATTGTGTACCTTGTGGATGATACTCCCACCTCTATTTCAGAAGCCTATGCATCTCAAGATGCTGACTACTGGAAAGAAGTTGTTCGTAGTGAGATGGATTCCATCTTAGCTAATGGAACTTCGGAGGACACTGATCGTCCTTATGGGTGTAAACCTATAAGATGTAAGTGGGTGTTCGAGAAAAAACTTAGACCTGATGGTACTATTGAAAAGTACAAGGCATGCCTTGTGGCCAAGGGTTATACCCAGAAAGAAGGTGAAGACTTCTTCGATACCTACTCACATGTAGCCAGATTGACCACTATTTGAGTACTACTATCCTTGGTTGCCTCACATGGTCTTCTCGTTTATCAAATGGACGTTAAGACAGCTTTCCTAAATGGAGAGCTAGATGAGAAAATTATATGGAGCAGCCTGATGGATCCGTAGTAGATGGTCAAGAAGGAAAGTTATGTAAGTTAGTGAAGTCTTTATATGGTCTTAAGCAAGCTCCTAAGAAGTGTCACAAGAAGTTTGAAAGAACTTTAACCGCTGAAGGCTTTGTTGTAAACGAAGTTGATAAGTGTGTGTATTATCGCCATTGTGGGGGCGAGAGAGTTATTATGTGTCTCTATGTTGATAACATATTGATATTCGGGACCAGCCTCACTATTATTGAGGAGGTCAAAGAGTTCCTATCTCGCTACTTTGAGATAAAGGACTTGGGAGTGGCTGATGTAATCTTAAACATCAAGCTACCGAAGGATGACAATGGTGGGATTACACTGCTTCAGTCCCACTATGTGGAAAAGATCTTGAGTCGTTTTGGGTATAGCGACTGCAAGTCTTCTCCAACGCCTTATGATCCAAGCGTGCTACTTCGAAAGAATCGAAGGAATGCTAAAGATCAATTGAGGTGTTCTCAAATCATTGGCTCGCTCATGTATTTAGCCAGCGCTACGAGGCCTGACATCTCCTTTGCTGTAAGCAAACTATGTCGATTTCTGTCAAATCCTGGAGATGATCATTGGCATGCTCTTGAGAGAGTTTTGCGCTATTTGAAAGGCACTACGAGTTATGGTATTCACTATACTGGGTATCCTCGAGTACTTGAGGGTTATAGTGATTCAAATTGGATATTTGATGCTGATGAGATTAAGGCCACGAGTGATTATTTGTTTACACTTGGTGGTGGCGCTATTTCTTGGAAGTCTTGCAAGTAGACCATGTTAACGAGGTCAACTATGGAAGCAAAACTCACAGCATTAGACACAGCCACTGTTAAAGCAGAGTGGCTTCGTGAGCTTTTGGTGGACTTGTGGTTGAAAAACCAATACCCGCCATCCTGATGAACAGTGATAATCAAACTATGATCGTCAAAGTAAACAGTTCTAAGGATAATATGAAGTCATCAAGGCATGTGAAGAGGAGATTGAAATCTGTCAAGAAACTGAGAAACTCCAGAGTTATTGCATTGGATTATATCCAAATATCTAAGAACTTGACAGATCCCTTCACAAAGGGCTTATCACGTAATGTGATAGATAATGCATCGAGGGAAATGGGTTTGAGACCCACACAATGAGTTGTTCGCAGTGGCAACTCACTCTATATGATCGGAGATTCCGTGAATTAGAGTTGGGAGACAAGTTTTTTATCAGCTGAGAGGGGAGTATGTCCATATTATATTTACATCTCCATAAAGATGCAAATCTCTCTTATTCTGCATGGCAGGTTGATATTTATCTTAATATAGTCCAAGTGGCTTGTCTAGCAGAGATGTTGTCCTACAGAACATCTTTTGAGGAACACACATAAATGAGTCTGATTGTCAAACATCATAGTCCGTGAGAGTTGGGTGCTTTCTAATAAACTCATAAAAGACCCTGGAGTATGATGCATAAGCTCCAAACCGCGGGGAAGTCATGTGGAAGCCCTGTACTGGTCTAGATTTTGTGTGAAACTAGTGTGCAGAAAACTTGTAGTTCAAGGCACAGTCCACTATTCAAGTTGCTAGCTAGTGTAGCATGAAGTTTAACGTGGAAGTTCAACTTAACATTCTCCACTACACACCGGTATATAAAACAACATTTTGGAATGGAATGAGGTGATGTGCCAATGAGACCTTGTGGAGGATTGTTGGAATTTGATGAGTTTTGGGTTATTGGCCCATTAGACAAATTCTAAAATTCTCTTTGGCCCATTTGTGCATGATAGCATATGGTTGTGCTAGTGGTGTCAAAGTTTAGTCCCACATTGCTAGTTGAGTGAGAGTTACACCTCCTTATATACTAGGCTGTTCTACCACTCACTAAGGTGTGAGAAGAAGAGCAGCTCTCGCGCACTCCTCCTCCGACGCCGCCCGCCTCGCCTCGCCACGCGACGCCTCGTCACGACGCGCGCGCGCCGCGGGTTGCGTGAATCTCGCCGAGCTGAGCTTTATTTTTGCTAGTCGGGAAAATTAATCTTAGATTAATTACGAGTCATTAACGGATGCATTAATTAGTCAGTCGTTTCTAGTTTTTATGGGACGTGGGTTGTTACCGACTCGGACGTGGGCTGAGTTCCACGATCTCCCTGACTTGCGCTATATAAGCCTCCACGCTAAACCTAATCGGCACGGCTTACCACACGCGTCTCCTCCTTCCAGTCTATTGCGCCGCTGCCTTCGTCTTCCCCATCCCGGCTTGCGGCGTGTACTGCAGATCGGGACAGTAGGCCTCCGGAATCCCGCCTTCTTATGAACCTGTACGGGTGAGGGGCGATCAGGTTTTTGGGAAGCGCTTCCGCGCGACTACTGACGTCATCACGGATGACTCCTTCCCCAACAAGGACTTCTTCCTGGACATAGACAGCCTCTATATCGACGACATGGCTGACGACGCTACTACCACCGCTGCAGCGACAACTGCTGCTACCGCCGCGGCTGCTGCTGCCGCTACTCTACCGTACGTAATACTGAACTTCTTATTTCAGATTCTGCTAGAGTCCCTTATTCTAGCGTTCGGTGTAGATGTGATAGGTTTATTTTATTTAGATGTAATATGTTCATCTAATTTATTGATCTACATGATTAGTTTTGGTACCGTCTGTATGATCACGATTTATCAGTTTATTATTCAGATTAAATCATATGGATTATTGCTTATATATTCAACACTTGAGATGAGGCTACGGCCGACAAAATCGACCTGACATGGCCGGCTCCTGGAAGCAAGACGTAGCAGCACAAGAACCTCGGCGACGGCGTGGACTAAGGCAGCCGTGGCGACTAAGGCTGGTCATAGTGGGGAGTAACTTAGAGTAGTAACATGTGTATGTTACTAGTCTAAGTTACTACCTCCATAGTGGCAAATAACATAGGTGTGGTGTCATGCAAAGGCTTATTTATTGCAATGTAGATTCATTTTGTCTTGAAATGTGTGATGTTATGGTAACATAACTAGTTACCACAAGCCTCTCTCTTATCATTTAATTGCATGCCATGTCATCTAAATGCTTAGTTGGCAATACATGTAGGACTATGTTACTACTCAACTTACTCCCACTATAACTAGCCTAGACGAATACATGACATAACAACGGAGACGGCTACAGTTCCCGAGCTCCTGCCACAATGCCAATTGTTCCCAAGGCCATAAAGAGGGCTGGCTACGGATAGGCAAGCATCGGTCGTTGGGGATGGCGACGCAAATCCAGCCCAAATTTCGGTGGAAATGTTACCCTAATGAGTAAGTTGATTTGGTCTGTTGACACCACACAATTTGGGGTTCAGAACCAAAAGAGTTGAAACTTGAAAACAACTCAAGCTAGCTGCTCATGCCTGTGAAACATTTCACAAGTATATGACTACTTAATAAGGTTATCTCAGCTACAACTTGCCAGTTGTCTCTAGTCTCTACAAAGATAGGATGGTCTCGACGCTCGACAAAAGTAGCCACTCATCTAAAATTTCCTACTCTTGATTGACATCCCAGATCGCCTCAGATGTGGCTGTCAACTTCGAGCTGAGTACCTGGAGAAAAATCTGCATGCAGAACAACAACAAACATCAGTATTTGATGATGCAACTGAGACCAATTTCAGCTATTACAGACGAGTTTGGTTAGCAACTTACAACAGTACTGCAACACGTAGGTGCGTCTGATGCCTTGTACAGGGTGAGTATGCCAATCTGGTAAGTGACAAGTGGATGTGCGATTTTTTTTGGAAATATGATTATCAACTCTAGAAAAACAACCCCAAAACCGTAAACGTCCGACTTCTCAGAGACTCTACAGCTTGTTGCATATTCAGGTGCAATATAGCAAAGAGATTTAAGCCCAAAAATATTATTACTGTTGAATTGTTGTTTTTGTCAACAACAGTTGTTGACTTCTATTGTAAGCGTCAACTTATTTGTTGTACTAATAGTTTGTGATTTTGCTGAAGTTGTTGCCTTTTTTCTCCAAATCAACCTGCAGCAAAAAATTGTCATTTAGCTACTTTTTTAGCATTATTTTATTTTAAATATTGTGACTATTTTATTGTAAAAGTATTTTTTTTATACGCAAGGACGAGGATTGTGTTTCAATACTCTCTGTCTTGGCGTAAATCACTGTGACGGCAATACATACTGCAAAGATCGGTAAGGTTCTGGCTGGGAGCAACTCCAACAGCTTACCCATGTATAATATAGGTAAGAAGGCCAAGAATCACTTTTATGGGTCCAACAGCTTACCTATAAGTGGTTCCTAACGAAAAAAATTTGGACGATCAGCCATATTTTGACACCTCCTACCCATGTATGGGTAGATGGATACAAAATATGGGTAAGAGGCAACTCCTACCCATATGTTTGCCATGTCAGCAAAAGGAGGCGGGAGGCAACGACCACACGCGGAAGCTTCCGTGCTCGACTCCGGCACCGGACGTCACTAGCGACCCTACGGTGCGCTGCCCCAAGCGCGCCCCCTCGTCCGCGACGGCCGCCACCTCTCCTCTCTGCTGGATCGACCCAGAACCGCTAGCCATGTCAGGGCGGTGCCGATGGAAATTAACCGCGGCCACGGCCTTGTTTGCCAGTGTGTTGCCCTTCTGCCACCACCGTGAGGTCCCGCAGCAGACCACCGCCTTTGATTCGGCCATCGACGACCCACATCCACCCCCTATCATGAGGTCCAACAGCAGATCGCCGACATCGATTCGGTTGTGCCTTGTGCGTCTGTGTGAGGTCCAGCGTCTTGGGCGAGCACTCCGCAGCCCCCTAGCTCTGCCTTGAGCGTCCATGTGTTGTCCCCAGTGAGCATGTCGCCTCCCCCGGCTCGTCCCAATGGGGATGGACCAGTCGGATGTGGTGGGAAGGAAGAGGGGGAAAGAAAGAGGGAAAAAGTAAATACAAAATAAAAGAAAAATAGCTCCCACTGAACAAGTGTCTTTCATGTACAATCTAGTTTTGGGTAACCAGATTATGTAAGTTGGAAAAGCAGAGACTAGCTGATAGGATCTGAGATCCTACCAGGTCTAGGGCGTAGGTTGTAGAGATGGAAGGGAGGGTGGCGGTGAGCTGGGCGCGAGCGACAACGCGTCGGCACCGTGGTCGCGCGAGGAAGGAGGAGGTGGCACAGGGGCAAGGCGGCTAGGGTTGGGAACTCCGACTCCTGAAGGAATCGGCAACAAATATGTTATTGCTTAATTCCAAATATCTGATTACAACTATTTATATAATAAAGATAAACTGGGCTAAGACCCTAATTAGGCCCACTAATAGGCTTCTTCCGGCTGTAGGTTATGCCGGTCATAACATCTCTCCCTGCATGCGCAAACAGCTCGTCCTCAAGCTGGAAGTCTGGAAAATGCTGACGAAACTCCTCAAACTACTCCCACGTGGCGTCCTCTATCAGAAGACCCTCCCGTTGAATGAGAATGCGTCAAATGCCCCAGCTCTGTTGAGCCTTCAGCGCTTTCGCCGGAGCCGGAAGAAGACGTCCATCAAGGTGTGGAGGAAGGGCCAGCGGTGCTGCCGGGGGTTCACCCCAGAAAGGCTTCAGTAGGCTAAGACGTCGTGGATGCGCGCGCCAACCGGTAGCTGAAGGCGATAGACAACCTTGCCCACGCATTCGAGCACCGGAAAAGGACCCGCGTAGTGAGGACCCAACTTGCACTCGGCACGCGGATCCAGGGACTACGTGGTGTGATGCAGGAGGCGCAGCCACACCCAGTCGCCCACCGCAAACTCTGCCTCATGGTGGTTGTTGTTGTACTACTTCTTGGACATCCGTTGAGCTTGAAGAAGACGTTGGCGCACCTCCGCCAGAATCTCATCCCTATCGCGAAATAGGGCACCGGCGGCCTCCGTCCGAGCTGTCCTGGGCTGAAACGGCAGCATGGGTGGAGGAGGACGACCATAGACCACCTCGAAGGGGGTGGCACATAGGGCGGAGTGATAGGAGGTGTTGTAGCAGTACTCCTCCCACGAGAGCCAATCCACCCACGCCCGAGGACGATCAACTGTCACACAGCACAAATACATAGCAATGAACTTGTTAACCATCTTCGATTGGTCGTCCGTCTGAGAGTGGAAAGTTGTACTCATGCGCAGCTTCACCCCTGCCTACCAAAAGAGATCGCGCCAAACATGACCCGTGAACATCGGGTCACGGTCACTGACGATCAAAGAGGGAAACCCGTGGAGGCAGATGATGCCATCAAAGAAAGCCCATGCCACCGAGGCGGCAGTGTAAGGGTGGCCAGGCGCAATGAAGTACGCATACTTGGAGAAGCGATCGACCATCGTCAGAATGACGGACTTGCCGCCCACCTTGGGCAGGCCCTCGATGAAGTCCATGGAGATATCCGCCCACACCTGAGACAACACCTCAAGCGGCTATAACAGGCCTGCAAGACGCAGCGTCTCCGTCTTGTTGCGCTGACATGTCACACACGACCGCACATAGTCGCGCACCAGCGCACGGTCGCCCGGTATGTAGAAATCAGCACGAAGACAGTGGAGGGTCTTTTGCACGCCCTCGTGACCCGCCGAGTGGGCCAGCAAGAGCGTCTAATCTCGTAAGTCACCCTGGTGCGGCACAAAGAGTCGGCGCCCGTGCAGGAGGAGGCCATCCACCAGGCGTTGGGGCTCCTCCAACTCGCCGGCTTCGGCTTGCTGCCGCAAGAGTTGCATGTCGGCAGCGGTAGCCGTGGCCCGGTGGATGTCGTCAATGAAAGCGAAGGAGGGTCTGGAGTGGATGCACAACACCGTACCACTAGCCACGGTGTCCTCCGACTCAAGTTCGGCGTCGCAGCGAGACAGCGCATCTGCAGCGGTGTTGAGGTGGCCTGGGCAGTACTCGACGGCAAAGTCGAAGCCAAATAGCTTGCTAATCCACTGGTGTTGCGGCACGGTAGAGAGGCGCTGATCCATCAAGTACTTGAGGCTATAGTGATCCGTGCGAATGCGGAATGACCATCCCCACAAGTACGGGTGCCAATGGCGCACAACCTGTACCAAGCTGATGAGCTCCCTCTCATAGGCGGCGAGCTTGTGGTGGCGAGCAGCAAAGGGCCTGCTGAAGAAAGTAAGAGACCCATCGCCCAGGTGAAGGATGGCCCTAAACCCTACACCGGAGGCATCACAGTCCACCACGAACAGCTTGTCGAAGTCAGGCATCTGAAGGACGAGCTCGTCCTTCTGCAGCTGGGAGTAGCGGTACAGACGCACGACCACCGGCGTTGTGTCTGGAAGAAGGTGGATGTGGTGGTCGCAGGCCCGGGCTGGGGGAAGGCCCTGCGGCTCGTCGAAGAGGTCACCGTGTTGCTGCAGTAAGCTGTCCAGGAGGGGGTGATCCCCGTTGATGGAGGCTGCCGCCAGCTGGGGTGTAGGTCCCCCTGGGAAAGGTGCCCGTGCACCCTCCTACCAGACACGGCGACCCTGGTGCCAAAATATCATCGTCAGGGTGTCAAAATCCCAAAGGATGGGACCCAGCATCCGTAGGAAGTCGACGCCAAGGATGAAGTCGAAGCAGCCCAAGTCGATGTCAACGTATTGGAGAAGTGCTTGTCGCTGATGATGATGGGAACTTGCTGAGCAAGACCCTGGCACGTCAGGCGGTCACCGTTGGCGACGGAAACATGGAACTGCTCCCTGCCAGACGGCTACAGTCCCAGGCGATGCATGGTCACCCCCGACAGAAAGTTGTGACTGGACCCCGTGTCGAGGAGTGCAATGAGCCATTATCTATTGATCGTCACCGTCAGCAGCATAGTCTTCTCCGTCTGGAGGCCCGCGAGTGCATGGAGGGAGACGACGAAGGCGGCTGCAGGTGCCGGCCCTGCAGGCACCATGTTGGTCGCGGGGTGGTCCTGGTCATCCAGCGCGGCGGCGGCATCCTCCTCAATGTAGTCTACGGCCTCCAAGTAGAACATGCGCGGGCAAACATGGCCCGGTACGTAGGGCTCGTTGCAGTTGAAGCACAACCCCTTGCAACGACGCTCGAGCTGCTCGGCCGGGGTCAACCGACAAAACGGCCGCATCGCGGCCGGGGCGGGGGGCACTACGGGGGCTTGGGTCGGGCGCCCCAGAGCCGGTGGTGTCGGAGGAGGTCGGGTAGGTGGGTGTGCGCCTCCGGGTGGGAACGCCTGTTGCATGGCTGTCGCGCGATGCTCGAATGCACGGGCATAGTACATGGCCGTCTGTAGGTCCTGGGGATCCCGCGGCTCCACGTCCACGTGAATGTGATCCGGAAGGCCTCCAATGAAGAGCTCGGCCCGCTGGCGGGCTGTGACGCTAGGCGCGTGGCACGCCAGGGCTTGAAAGTGGTCAGCGAAGTCTTACACCGAGGAGGTGAAGGGTAGTCGCCCCAACTCCGCTAGCCGGCTTCCTTGGCTCGGTGGTCCAAAGCGTAATAGGCAAAGCTCGCGGAAACGCTCCCATGAAGGCATGTCCCCCGCGTCCTGCTCAAGGGCGTAATACCACACTACGTAGCGCCGCGGAGGTGATAGGAGGCAAGCTAGGTGTGGCCTGACGCGAGCGTGCGTTGCCCCCGGAAAAACTGGTCACACTGGTTGAGCCAGTTCAGGGGATCCACCGTACCGTCGTAGGTGTTGAACTCCAGCTTGGCATAGCGTGGCGGCGGCTGGCCATGGCCGTGGGTGGGGTACGCCTCCTCGTGGTAGCCCAACGATGATGTGGAGAGGCCAGTGTAGCCCGAGGGCCCGTTTAAGTGGCCGGCTGAGGGCAACGCCGGCGATGACGTCATGTTCAGCGGAACCGTGGATGTCATGTAAACCGGCACCGTGAGCCATGCCGGCAGCAGGGATGGCGATAGGGGAAAACTGATCTGGGTGATTGGCACCCCTTGTGTCGTCATTGACGGAGCTTGGGCCCAGGTGGCCGGTGACGACACCGGAGGCCATGGCGGCTGATGTGGCATTGGGGCAGGCGCGAAGGAGCCCGGCGGCGGTGGCCCATAGGGGCTTGCGAGGAACGTGCGGATTCCCGCGACCGCCATGGTGAGGTCCCGGAGGGCCGAGGTCATCTCCTCGGGGGTGTAGACGGCAGCGAAAGCTAGGGGCGTGGGTGAAGCGGCGGAGGAGATCGGCCTAGAAAGGCCTGGCGTGACCACCGCGGAGGCTGCCGGAAACGTGGTGGCGGCAGAGATCGGTGTAGACATGATCGAGCCCGAGACAACTGATGCCAGATTGATAGGACCTGAGCTCCTACCAGGTCTAGGGCGTAGGTTGTAGAGGTGGAACGGGAGAATATCATATTGTGGCCTGAAAGTTGGGTCGCCCAGGCAATGCGGTACCCAAGTTGCTTACAATCAGCTGCGTTATCCAAAGTTGGCGTGCCAAATACTCGGAGGGTCTTTTTCGGCATGAATTCAACTTTACGTTCCAATACAAAATATCAGGCTAACGGCCGTCAAGTTGGGCCCCCCTGTCAGCTTTCGCCGTTATGTCGCTGCCATCGTCGCTGCCATGTAGGCTTGCAGCGTTGGTGCATGCATCCTTTACGTGTCTTCTTCTTCCTCCGGGGCGGCAATCTGTGATCGTGGCCATGGCGCGAAGCTAGGACTTGGACGAACCTTCTCGGCCCGGCTCTCCTCCCCATCCCGAATCGGAGTTCGCCCTCACCATGGCCGCACCATTGGCACGGCGCGGGGACGGGAATTCATTCGCGGGTGAGATCTGTCACCATGCCGACCATGCTCGTTCCTGTTGGCCTCCTCCAGAATCCGAGCTCGCCGTCGCCGTGGTCGCACACGCACCTGCCACGGTGTGGCGCCCCGCTAAAACAACTACTAGAAAATCGCTTGCTATTTCTAATTTGTGCATCATCATGACCGCATGCTCATGTCATCATGCCACATTGCATTTGAGCATCGTCATCATCATGCATGGTTTTGTCTAAAACTATTTTTGAAAACCTATTTTGTTTTTCTAAATAAGCCCCGTCTTTATTCAAATACAAAACCCGGGCTTGGCCGGAATATTTTGTTTCGTCTACAAACAGCTTTCAAAAGCCCTGTTTTAAACAAATAAAATATTTATATTATTTTTAGGAGGCAGCTCGCCAGACCCAAAAGCCCGGTCGGCCACCTCCAAAACCCTAAATCTAATTCTACCTAAACTAAATCCTATCCTTCCCTAACCCCTCCTCCATCCTTTTTCCCTTCCAGCCGCCGCCACCTGGGCGCGCAACCCCACCTCCCACCTGCCGTTTTCCCGCCCTGGCCACCAACTACCGCGTCCCACCCCCCACTCAACACGACCACGCGGGCCATGCACCGCCGCTGCAGCCGTTGCACCGCAACCCCGCGCGTGACATGCCCCAGCGTCGGCCGACGCTGACCGCTGCGTCCACGCAGGCACGCCTCAAGACCGACCTCTTTGCTGACCATGTACCGCAGGCCACCAACCCCTTCCTCCCGATCCCCAGGCCCCGCCACCTACCGCGCGGGCCCCACCCCAGCCCGTGTATGCCTCCTCCCTCCTCGTTCCCCAACCTCCGCTCGCCCTCTCCCTCGCCACCTACCCCGCGCCACCTGGGCGTCCCTCCTCCTCCCCCGCATCGACCTCCCTGCCGCTAGATGCGCCACCGCCGAGCCCCATTCCGAGGTTGCCAGCCTCCGCCGCCACCTCCAGTCCCCATCTCCGCCGCCGGGACCTCGCCTCTCCCCACCAACCACCAATCCTCCTTCACCAACCACCGCCAGGAGCCCGGTCGCCCTCGTCGCCTCGCGCCGTGCTCCCCGCAGCCCCTCTGCAGCGCCGGCCGAGTTTGTCGGTCTTCTTCTCCCCGAGAACCCCCACCTCGTGCGTGTCCTCACCGGCCTCGAGCGCCTCTGGCCCCGCTCCTCTCCACCTCGCCAGCCGCCAGCGAACCCAGTTCTCCTCCGGCCGCCCTTTTTGCGTGACCTCGCCTCCGGCCGCCGTCCTCTGTCCGTGCGCCGCGTCCCCTGTCCCGTACACCTGTCCCCTGCGACCTCGCCGTGACGCAGCTGTTCTCCCTTGACCTCTGGCCGCCTCCATGGTCGCAGACACCTCCCTCCTGCTCTGGCTCCGTCCGTCATCCCGGGCCTCTTCCTCGACCTGGTACCGCCTCTACCTCGCCGCCTCCGTTCGCCATGACCGCGCTGTCCTCTGCCGACGCCCCGTCTCAGGAACCTTGTCCCGCGCGCAAGCCCCTAGCCCTGACACCTGCCATCATGGGTCTTCTCACCACGCACGCATCTCTGTTGCTGGGTCGTGCCCTGCTCGTTCTGTCTGAATCAACCTGAGCGTGGTATGTTAGACACAAGCTGCTGCTGTCGTTGCTTGTTAGCTGCCACTCTAGCATTGCATTGTGCATGAACCCGATGGCCATTCTGTTTCCATCGTCCAGGTCCTCTACAACATGCTTTGACGCTCGATTCTGCCTATTCGTACCTTTGTCAAGATTTCTGAAGGACGACCACGGCCCTACTCGAGGATCACTGACATCGGAACCGAAGAATCCCCGGAATCCGAGCATCGTCGACACAGATTTGATGGCCGAGACCTGAAGACAACTCCTTCACGGATCCGACTATGCTAGAGCAACAAGATCTCCATCAAGGACCCTGAAAGAACTTCCACCCCGAAATCCGAAGACCGATCCCGGCGCGCCCGAACCCCGTCGAACACCAAGACCCTGGAGACCCGATCCCAGAGTCTGAAGCCGAGACCGATCCCTCGAGACCCCAAGATCTTCGAACCCTAATGTGATTCCCTTTCCGAGACCCCTATTTTTATAATATGACATTACCAACTGTCGCATATTAAATTGTTCATGCATGCATACTTGTCTGTGGTTTGGGGGCATTATGCTGATTCACCTCATAATTAAATATGGAGTCAATATGCGGGATATTTTTGTCTTATAATGACTCCATTTAAATTTGTGTAGCCAACTGATGCCATGTTTTGCCTTATTAATACAACATTTAAATTGCGGGGTTTTTAAATAACTTGAACCACCTAATTAATTGTCGGGACCCTGGTTCCGCTTAATATTGCCTAATTGCACCGCATCTGTGCCATGCCATGCATCATATCATAATCATGCCGGATCTTCTACCATAGTATTAAATATTGCATCCGGTGTTTCTTCTAGTGTTTGCTTCTTCGCGGATTAGGCCGATGAGTTGATGCGAGTATCGACAAGTTCTCCGGATATGAACCTTCGGCAGTGTTTCCCAGGCGAGCATTCTCCCCCTTTCTACCTATTTTTCTTTTATAGTCTGATCTATTGCTATTCGGGCTTTAGTTTCCGTGCACCATTTATACTCCTTGCAGCCTCTATATTGCCATGGACACATCCTATTGCCTGTTGTTTGATAGATAGTCGTCCTTGCGAGTCGTAGTTGCTTGCTTATGTGTTGCTCCGCGTCGTTGTCGTTCCATCGTTGACGACAAGTTGACACATGATAAATGGTGGAGATAATCATGACTTTAAATACAACTATTAAATTGTTGGGATAACTAATGAAAGAGGCACCGGTGGGTAGTATATGCTATTTGGTTTTTATGTCCACTTGTGTCCCGTAGGCCCCAAGTACTTGATACCTGTTCCTTGATTATTCGCACTATCCACATCCGAGAGAGTCTATGAATCCCCCTTAGCCAGAGCTTGATTCATTTCTTATTTCTTGGGGCCACAAACTAGTTTGGGGCTTTATTACTATCTTGTACATATGCCATGCTTTACTATTTTATTTAAGATTGTGCGTGGAGCACCTGTACTATTTTGGATCGTGCCACATTTTCGCGGTATCGACAAGCCTAGTCACACTTTCGGGTTCCCAGTCGTTTACAGCTGTCGTCACGAACCCTGGGTCCGTTCTGGAGCCGGCCAACTTCGTTGCGGGTAGCTTAGTGGGGTGCCCCCCTGAAATCTTTTATGAATCCTGTGATTGCTTTGTCGTGAAAGCCTCGTTGGGTTTTGATTTGGTTTTTCCGAGGTCGATCGTGTGTGTGTTGCTATTTGTGCACCCCTGCAGGATAAATCTTTCTGAAAGCCGTGTCCGCGGTTATGGACGACTTGGAGCACAGTATCTCGATCATAGACAAGCATAACTAAAGTAGTGCTATAAATTTGACTTAATATGTGACTAGTAATCAGCTTCACTATCATGGAATGGATAATAAAAATGCCAACAACTGGTGGAACTGGTGTGTATCGTGTCATGTTATACCTGCCTAGTAAGTACCGCAACTCCAATGGAATGAAATAAAAGTACCAACAACTGCTGGGTTTGGAATGTCACATGCTAATTGTATCTGACTAGTAAGTACTGCAACTACCACGGAATGATTAACTAAAACTGCCCACTACTTATGCTATCAGGATGACTCATGCTATCTATATCTGACTAGTAAGTGCTTCAACTATAATGGAATGAATAAAACTGCCAACTGTGTGAGTTCCTCGGTTTGACTTCCTCGTTTGGTCTCGAGGGGCAATACCAGGATGGGTACGATTGGTGTTAGTTTCAGGTTGGTCCCGAATAGGTCTCTCTTATCCCTCTCTAATAGCCGACAGTTGCATCGAGTCTCTATAGGTTGTTTATGCATGCTGTGCTGCCGCTTCAGTCCACCATACCTATGTAGGCGAGAGCCGCCGAATTCTAGCCTCGCCGTGTACTGGCCTCAGTACTGACGCTCCTCTTTTTCCCTTTGCCCTTTGTCGGCACCCCTTTTGTTTTAGCAGGTTTGAGATCGATGTCGTTAGCAGGGTTACCCTTCCGGCTTGGCCTAGGCAGGGTTATGGACGCCATTGGTTATTCTTCAGGGCTCTTAGCCCCATTTGCATCTTGCCCGTACTTGGACGTCGTATCGTTTTCAAGGTGATTTGGATCTTTGTATTGTATATCTGTATTTTTGACTCATGGAGTCGTGTTGTATATATCTGTTCTGTGGGTTCCATCGTGGACTATTGTGTAATGGTATTACTTCGTTTTCCACCCGCACGAAAGTGCCTGGTGGGTGTCCTTGAATTGTTTCTATCCGGGTTTAGCGGGAAGCGCTGAAACTTGCATAGGGCCGATTCGAGGGTGTTTCAGAGTGGTATTAGAGCTCAGCAGTTGCGATACCCCACTAGTCCAGCCTATAGGATAACCTAGCTAACGTCCTATGTAGAGTGTCAAAACTATTTTGCCAAATTGGTTGGATAGATCTGATTAGGTCTGTTTTTACTCCTTACCCCTATGCTATTCTCCTCTTACCTTTGCGTGTTTTGAATCTACTCTTATCTTCTCTTCAGTCCAGGATTTCTCGTGGTTGGGTTTCCATCATACCTTCATGGTTTCGCTTCCTCCCTCTGATAACGGTGGAGCTACAATCATCAATCTGCATCTCGTTTGTTGTACCCTTCATCCAAACTTTTTGGTCCTCGTACTCTTTATCCGTATCCGCACCTTGACGGATATCCGTATCATTGAAAAGCATTATGAAAAGGATGAGCATTGGTGAAGTTGGAGTATTCCTTGAGCATGTGTTGTTCATGCTAATGGAATCATCACGAAACCTAATCATTGTGTATTTTCATACGATTTTCTTTGTATCTTCCGGTGTTTCCCTTCTCAACAGCATCATCTACGTCAGATCCAATGAAGAGCCTGCATCACTCCTTTGTTCTCCGGACATCGCTTGTCGAGGTCTTCAGTCTGAAATCTGAGAGTTGGTTGCACGATTCTTTTGTTCATGTACAGAGTAATGCTTCGAGTGCGGGATGGAGTAGCTGCCATACCACTACTCTTATCATTCGCTTTTGTACATTGAATGGGGATCAAGGAATATTACTCCGTCCCCAGAAGTTAGAGGTGGCTTTATCTTCTGATGCATCTACCTTTGTCCTTGTTTCTCCGGAGTGTTCTCTCGATGATCATGGACAACGACCTCTTGTTAGTGGTGTCGCGAGGATCTAATTGAAGCGAGAAGATTCAGACCGTCGGCTTTCTTCTGGTACCATGAGGCGGATCTCGAGGGCGAGATCCTTTGTTAATGGTGTCGAATTGTGGTGCCCCGCTAAAACCACTACTAGAAAATCACTTGCTATTTCTAATTTGTGCATCATCATGACCGCATGCTCATGCCACATTGCATTTGAGCATCGTCATCATCATGCATAGTTTTGTCTAAAACTATTTTCAAAAACCTATTTTGTTTTTCTAAATAAGCCTCGTCTTTATTCAAATACAAAACCCGGGCTTGGCCGGAATATTTTGTTTCGTCTACAAACAGCTTTCAAAAGCCCCGTTTTAAACAAATAAAATATTTATATTATTTTTAGGAGGCAGCCCGCCAGACCAAAAAGCCCGGCCGGCCACCTCCAAAACCCTAAATCTAATTCTACCTAACCTAAATCCTATCCTGCCCTAACCCCTCCTCCCTCCTTTTTCCCTCCCAGCCGCCGCCACCTGGGCGCACAACCCCACCTCCCACCTGTCATTTTCCTGCCCTGGCCACCAACTACCGCGTCCCACCCCCCACTCAACACGACCACGCGGGCCATGCACCGCCGCTGCAGCCGTTGCACCGCAACCCCGCGCGCGACACGCCCTGGCCGCGTCGACACGACCCCACTCCGTGTCACGCAGGCACGCTCCCGCACCGACCTCTCTGCTGACCACGTACCGCACCCCACCAACCCCTTCCTCCCGATCCCCAGGCCCCGCCTCGCAGACCCCGCCACCTACCGTGCGGGACCCACCCTAGCCCGTGTCTGCCTCCTCCCTCCTTGTTCCCCAACCTTCGCTCGCCCTCTCCCTCGCCACCTACCCCGCGCCACCTCGGCCTCCCTCCTCCTCCCCCGCATCGACCTCCCTGCCGCCAGATGCGCCGCCGCCGAGCCTCGTTCCGAGGTCGCTAGCCTCCGCCGCCTCCTCCAGTCCCCATCTCCATCGCCGGGACCTCGCCTCTCCCCACCAACCACCAATCCTCCTTCACCAACCGCCGCGAGGAGCCCGGTCGCCCTCGTCGCCTCGCGCCGTCCTCCCCGCAGCCCCTCTGCAGCGTCGGCCGAGCTCGTCGGTCTTTTTCTCCCCGAGAACCCCCACCTTGTGCGTGTCCTCACTGCCCAGCGCCTGGCCCGCGTCTCCACCTCGCCAAATGCCTGAGCAGTTCTCCTCCGGCCGCCCTTTTTGCGCGACCTCGCCTCCGGCCGTCGTCCTCTGGTCGCGCGTCACGTCCCCTGTCTCCTGTGACCTCGCCGCGACATGGCTGTTCTCCCTCGACCTCTGGCCGCCTCCATGGTCGCGGACGCCTCCCTCCTGCTCTGGCTCCGTCCGTCGTCCCGGGCCTCTTCCTCGACCTGGTCCGCCTCTACCTCGCTGCCTCCGTTTGCCATGGCCGCGTTGTCCTCTGCCGACGCCTCGTCTCAGGAACCTTGTCCTGTGCAAGCCCCTAGCCCCGACACCTCCATCATGGGTCTGCTCACCACGCACGCATCTCTGCTGCTGGGCCATGCCCTGCTCGTTCTGTCTAAATCAACCTGAGCGTGGTATGTTAGACACAAGTTGCTGCTGTCGTTGCTTGTTAGCTGCGACTCTAGCGTTGCATTGTGCATGAACCCGATGGCCATTCTATTTCCATCATCCAGATCCTCTACAACATGCTTTGACGCTCGATTCTGCCTATTCATACCTTTGTCAAGATTTCCGAAGGACGACCACGGCCCTACTCGAGGATCACTGACATCGGAACCGAAGAATCCCCAGAATTCGACCATCGTCGACACGGATTTGATGGCCGAGACCTGAAGACAACTCCTTCACGGATCCGACTATGCCAGATCAACAAGATCTCCATCAAGGACCCTGAAAGAACTTCCACCCCGAAATCCGAAGACCGATCCCGGCGCGCCCGAACCCTGTCGAACACCAAGACCCTAGAGACCCGATCCCGGAGTCTGAAGCCGAGACCGATCCCTCGAGACCCCAAGATCTTCGAACCCTAATGTGATTCCCTTTCCGAGACCCCTATTTTTATAATATGACATTATCAACTGTCGCATATTAAATTGTTCATGCATGCATACTTGTCTGTGGTTTGGGGGCATTATGCCGATTCACCTCATAATTAAATATGGAGTCAATATGCGGGATATTTTTGTCTGATAATGACTCCATTTCAATTTGTGTAGCAAACTGATGCCATGTTTTGCCTTGTTAATACAACATTTAAATTGCGGGGTTTCTAAATAACTTGAACCGCCTAATTAATTGTCGGGACCCTGGTTCCGCTTAATATTGCCTAATTGCACCGCATCTGTGCCATGCCATGCATCATATCATAATCATGCCGGATCTTCTGTCGTAGTATTAAATATTGCATCCGATGTTTCTTCTAGTGTTTGCTTCTTTGCGGATTAGGCCGATGAGTTGATGTGAGTATCGACAAGTTCTACGGATATGAACCTTCAGCAGTGTTTCCTAGGCGAGCATTCCCCCCCTTTCTACCTATTTTGCTTTTATAGTCTTTATTTCCTCCGTTGATCTATTGCTATCCGGGCTTTAGTTTCCGTGCACCATTTATACTCCTTGCAGCCTCTATATTGCCATGGACAATCCTATTGCCTGTTGTTTGATAGATAGTCGGCCTTGCGAGTCGTAGTTGCTTGCTTATGTGTTGATCCGCGTCGTTGTCATTCCACCGTTGACGACAAGTTGACACATGATAAATGGTGGAGAGGCTTAAATGGTGGAGATAATCATGACTTTAAATACAACTATTAAATTGTTGGGATAACTAATGAAAGAGGCACCGGTGGGCAGTATATGCTATTTGGTTTTTATGTCCACTTGTGTCCCGTAGGCCCCGACTACTTGATACCTGTTCCTTGATTATTCGCACTATCCACATCCGAGAGAGTCTATGAATCCCCCTTAGCCAGAGCTTGATTCATTTCTTATTTATTGGGGGCACAAACTAGTTTGGGGCTTTATTACTATCATGTACCTATGCCATGCTTTACTGTTTTATTTAAGATTGTGCGTGGAGCACCTGTACTATTTTGGATCGTGCCACGTTTTCGCGGTATCGACAAGCCCAGTCACACTTTCGGGTTCCCAGTTGTTTACAGCTGTCGTCACAAACCCTGGGTCTGTTCCGGAGCCGGCCAACTTCGTTGCGGGTAGCTTAGTCGGGTGGTCCCCTGAAATCTTTTATAAATCCTGTGATTGCTTTGTCGTGAAAGCCTCGTTGGGTTTTGATTTGGTTTTTCCGAGGTCGATCGTGTGTGTGTTGCTATTTGTGCACCCCTGTAGGGTAAATCTTTCTGAAAGCCGTGTCCGCGGTTATGGACAACTTGGAGCACAGTATCTCGATCATAGACAAGCATAACTAAAGTAGTGCTATAAATTTGACTTAATATGTGACTAGTAATCAGCTTCACTATCATGGAATGGATAATAAAAGTGCCAACAACTGGTGCAACTGGTGTGTATCGTGTCATGTTATACCTGCCTAGTAAGTACCGCAACTCCAATGGAATGAAATAAAAGTGCCAACAACTGCTAGGTTTGGAATGTCACATGCTAATTGTATCTGACTAGTAAGTACTGCAACTATCACGGAATGATTAACTAAAACTGCCCACTACTTATGCTATCAGGATGACTCATGCTATCTATATCTGACTAGTAAGTGCTTCAACTATAATGGAATGAATAAAACTGCCAACTGTGTGAGTTCCTCGGTTTGACTTCCTCGTTTGGTCTCGAGGGGCAATACCAGGATGGGTACGATTGGTGTTAGTTTCAGGTTGGTCCCGAATAGGTCTCTCTTATCCCTCTCTAATAGCCGATAATTGCATCGAGTCTCTATAGGTTGTTTATGCATGTTGTGCTGTCGCTTCAGTCCACCATACCTATGTAGGCGAGAGCCGCCAAATTCTAGCCTCGCCGTGTACTGGCCTCAGTACTGACGCTCCTCTTTTCCCTTTGCCCTTTGTCGGCACCCCTTTTGTTTTAGCAGGTTTGAGATCGATGTTGTTAGCAGGGTTACCCTTCCGGCTTGTCCTGGGCAGGGTTATGGACGCCATAGGTTATTCTTCAGGGCTCTTAGCCCCATTTGCATCTTGTCCGTACTCGGACGTTGTATCGTTTTCAAGGTGATTTGGATCTTTGTATTGTATATCTGTATTCTTGACTCATGGAGTCGTGTTGTATATATCTGTTCTGTGGGTTCCATCGTGGACTATTGTGTAATGGTATTACTTCGTTTTCCACTCGCACGAAAGTGCCTGGTGGGCGTCCTTGAATCGTTTCTATGCGGGTTTAGCGGGAAGCGCTGAAACTTGCATAGGGCCGATTCGAGGGTGTTATACACAGCGCCTTCCTCTCTGAACCCCAAAGCCACATCCACCCAGTTTGGCACAACGCCAACAAGGTGAAAATGCATCAAGTTTTCTTCTAGTGATTGTAGAAAAACATGTATGTACCGTGGCCGTAGCATACTCTAACAATATACACATATGTTGTTTACTAGATTTTAATTTGAAATTAGTAGCTCCGTGATGACAAAACATAGAGAACCTAAATGGAATGACAATGATGACCATGTTCTGTACTTTGCATTGCATCAACAAGTGCTCGCTGACAAAGCATGTTACCAAGAAAGTGGAGTTCATCAGCCATTGCCAAAAAAATATGTGAACAAATCAATGAGCGATTCAATGCAAATACGCGCAGAAAAGCTAGATCCATGTCATCAATCATCAATAGGTGGCACATTCTAGTGATGCGTTCAAATGCGTACACCATATATCATTTACTTGAAGTGGTTGTTATCATGAGCAAAAATGCCTAGTATGCAAATTACCTTTGTATGTTATATGCTGCAATTCTATAGTTATGGGCGTGGAAAGAAAAGCTAGGCTTCACTGAATATTACACAGTTTGGCCTAACTTAGTGTTACACAAATAAGAACAGCTTAGTCTTTACACAAATAAGCGTAACTAATGATAAAGATAAAGACAAATGGTTCATCGGATCTGCCAGTATGAGCACTAGGTCCCTGGAGCTGGTGGTATTGTCGGAGCAAACCAGAATGCTGTGTTTGGCTGTTTGTAATTCTCCACCAAATCGTACGACCCCACTGATGAGCCAATTGTAGGCCCCCTCCCCCCGACGTGGATTTGGCTCTAGGTCGGATCTGGAGTGTTAACATGATAGGCACGTGAGTGTGCAGCAAACACACAGTCTGCTATAAACACTAGAAGTGCTGGCACCTCAGCAACAACACCAGCATGTTCTTCCTGGACTCGGCAAGAGCCTCGGGTATTTCGTCGACTTCACTAGCGAGCCTCGGTATTTCATCAGCTTCACCAGCAGCTGCATTAGCAAGTATTTCGTCAGCTTCACCAGTAGCAGCATCACCAAGTATTTCGTCAGCTTCACCAGGAGCAGCAGCAGCTAGTTCTTCGTTAGCTCCACCACCACTAACACCACCAGCAGCAGCATCAGGAGCCAGGGCTACCTGAGCAATTACAGGTTCAACAGCTCTAGGGGCTCCGAGAAATAAAGGGTAGTTGATCCCAAGAAACACAGATTATCCCTTTAGATTGTCGACTCTGCTCCAGACTTGCTCTACTGGGTCTTTGGATGGGCATGCGGACCTCGAGAAAACGTGACACCGTAGCGATGGGTATGAAGAAAGTTGTGTCCCCATATGTTCTATTGTATCACCAACGATGTTTAGTGCTCCCCTGATATGAATCCATGTGAGTTCAACATCCTGTTTCATATCGCCTCCGAGAGGTGCCAGGAACCAGCGCTGTGTCCCAAGTTCAGCATCTGCTACTGCATCTTCGATGACCGGAGCTGGAATGATGCGCGGGGCTACGTGGGTACCTGCGTGTTACTTATAGTCAGTAAGCAGAATTTTGAATGGGATTTTACATGCTATATGACACCATGGCTCACCCCAAATGGACGGCTCCCAAACACGCACGTCGCCGCTAGGTTCAGTGACCGCATAAATGCATTGCGGTTTGTATGAATAGTAGCTGGAGGTGAAGAAGGCGTCGACATACTTCTTCGGCCGCAGGAAGTCGTCGCGCAAGACTATCAATTCCTTGTCTTCTAGGCATCTAATGAATGTGATTGCCTTGTCGAACACCGCTAAGAGGTCGTACTCCCAGGTCTTCCACACCTCCCGCGGTCTATGTGGGAGTTGTACCTTCAGGAGCTCAAGTTTTGCCATGTTGAACCTATAAGCGAATTTGGAAATGGGCGGCGGCCACCCGTTGTTGAATGCAGTAATGCCGACACCCTCCAAAGATGGCAATGTAAGTCTCAACAATCTGTAGCCATTTTTTAGAGTCCAAGTACTCCCATCCTGGGATAAAAGGACCAGCCACTCACCGTTGCCACCCACCCAGTTCTGGTCATCTCCCATTTCTGTCTCTTCTTCCTTGATATTCACCACTACTGATTCCGACCACTTATCCAATAGCATCAATTTTGCATGAATATTCTGCAAAGTTTGTTGTCAGTTGGTACAATCACCTAGCATGGATTCTTGCAAATACAATTTGACAACTGGACCTTCAGATTAAAGTACACAAAATATCGCATAAATACGAGTGTCTCTTTAGATATCGCCTAAATTGTGCATGTGTCACTACGAAGATACCCAATATATGGAGTAGGAGCAGAGCCCCCCCGAAAAAACTCCTAACGATGATCATAAATAGCTCGAGGCATAACAACCTTAAATCGTCTAATCTGTTTGTTTTTATTTTAGGAAACAGAATATCACCTAGCAGGCATTCCATTGCAAATAGAAATTGAAAACTCGTCTATCACCTAAAGTAAGACTGTGTCACTACGAAAATACCAGAATATCAGGTACGAGCAGAGCTTTCGCTGTACAGAATAGTCTTAAATGGTTCAAACCGCGTGTGCACACAACATGTTCGACGAAAGGAACATAGGATTCTGATGAGAGTTCAGCACATATGAATCAACGATATGACTGAACCAATAAGTAAGATACTAGAACTTACGTGGCCATCACGATCGTTTGGCCATTTGCTGGTATCGGGGTAAAGAAGACCTGGTGTGCCGAACGGTTGGTTATCCATGTCCCGTATCGTGAAGCGGTAGCCAAGGATGCAGCGAGCGAGGCAGCCGGCAGAGATGATGTCCAACCCTGTGGCGATCATATGCACATTCACGGCGCTGAGATTCGGCCATCCCCAATCCTCACGGTGGCGGTCGGCCTGGCCATCCGCATCGTCGTTGCATGCCTTTCGCTTCAGCCTGCTGCTACCCCAAGCTCTACCCATAGCGGCAAATGGAGTCTGGAATCCGGTAGATTAATGGAGGCGTTGTGATATGGAGGCGGATGGATTCGAGAGGGGATGGAATCAGGGATGGGGGCAGTTGTTCGAGTAGGGAGTGACCGGTGAGGAACCGTCGCTGCCGCCGATTCGCGTCCGCGTGGAAGACAAGGAGGGGGCGTAATTATTGAGGGTGTGCACTGGAACCGTCTAGAGGAAGTGAAAAAATAAATCGTAAGAGAGAGAGAAATGTGCGGCCTGCCTGTCAGTGAGTGAAGGTCGGCACACGCAAACGTGACTATGTTTGACTTGGATCGTGCATGGCAGACCTCGATTCCACTGCATGCAAGTGGTGCAAAACAAATTTTAGGCAGCGCTAGCGTCATCGTGTAAAACCGCCATTTTTCTCCACCTTCACCCTACTACGAACGGTGGTGCACCATTCCAGATATTGGTAAGGGAGGCTCCAATCTTTCACTTCTCCGTCTCATTTCCTCCTCCACAGCCTCATCATCTTTCTTCTCCACGACCTCATCCATTTCCTCTGCCACGGCATCACCCTCTTCCTCTGTATCCTTTCCCTCTTGCCTATAGTCATGGACTTTTCAGATGTCCGAAACGACGGCAGGCAAGCGACTGCGCACTTCGACATAGAAGTACATGGCGGGAAGAAGATCAATGTCGTCTACACCACCGACCCTCGGACGGTGATGAACACTCTGGGTAATTACACGAGTTGGTTGCAGTTCAAAGAAAACAGGTTCGTAGGTCTTGACCACGAGTACAGCCGCGATCATAGTAGGATCGCCGTGGTGCAACTCTCCATGAAGGGGCACGTCCTCGTATACCAGCCTTTTTGCGAGAAGGATGCTGACGGGATTTGGTAGACTTTGTTGTCTTTTTGTTCCTGAACCGTCTATTTGCAAAAGTTATTGCTATATTATTTGTCTGAATTCATTTTCATGTAGGTGGGGCAAAATGATTAGGGATCTGGTTCATGACTTTCTCGTGAACCAGCACATAACATTTACTAGTGTTGACATCACGAGTGACACTAAACTTCTTGAAAGACCGACTGTCAACATTAGAATCCCAAAGCAGTGCAGAGTGGACATCCAGGAAATTTACTGGATCCCAGGGACGAAGGGCGGCAGCACCGGGATGGCCGATCTTGCCTCCAAACTCATCGACCCGTGGTACGCTGACATGAAGGGAAAACTGCCGAGATGTTCATGGAGGCGTTTAGGACACGATTACTAGGAGGATAAGCCGCTTTCTGAACCTAATCTGAAGTACGCTGCAATTGACGGGTATGTTAGCCACGAGCTGTACCGCCAGATTGTAAAATCTCGTTCCAGGCATCGCATCATTGAACCACCACCAAGGCAGGTTGTTTGCCCTAGATGCCGGAGTGTAGATGAATCTACAAGCCGAGGCAAGCGACCGAAGGCATCCTAGGATCGGTTGCCTTCTCCAACAGGCTGGGATGTAGAATTTTAGTGCATGATTATTATGTTTGTACGGGGCTTGTTATGTTTATGAAAACATGTTATTTCAGAAGTATACTATGTGAGCAATTACGAACTGCTATGTATTACCTTTGTCGAACTATAATCTGGGTTTGGTTATGACTTATGACTGTACCACACATTATGCATGTCAGTCCTGGATTCTGCCGCATGCAAATGGTACAGACCGAATTTGTAAGAATGAATGTTGAGCATACAAAAGGGGGAAATGTAATTCATACAGGTTAGCACAGGGATCATACGAGCTTGGTTCTTAGACACATAATGCTTAGAAAATACATGCGAGATAAAATAGAGGCGAGATAAAACTAGGAACAAAATGCGAAACTAGTAGTGGTAAACAGCACACTCACCCACCTGCCATATCCTGTTGAGCATCTCGTAGCAGACATACGCGTCCCTAGATGCGTACTTGATCGCATCGTAATCCAGGTGCCTCCACTCCCATCGCTCGTGCAGGTGCTTCGGGAACTCGACTTTCATGCCAGCGTACTCGCTGTCGATGATGTCGGCAACGGGTCTAGCCATGTCGGCTTTCCCCGTATCGCCATCCGGGTACCTCCACAAATTTTGGAGATCGACGTGATTGACGACATGAACAAGGAGATCCTGCTCTAGCTTCAGAATGTCATTCTTGATGTCGACGCTAGCGAAGTAGATCTCCCTCCTATGTAGGAACTCACGAAGCTCCGGGCATACAGATTTGGCCCTACATATGTGGTATAGGAGGCAGTGGTTGCGCATGGACAGTTGCAAAAGCGCCGACCTCTTCCTATCTCTGGTATACTCGAGGTCAAGGCCGATGATCTTGTACCTGTCCATCGGCTCCTGTAGCCACCGCTCGTACATTGCGATGACCTTGGTGACCTCTGCTGACGCATTTGTGTGGACGACCGTCAGCTTGGTGGTGTCATGGGCGGTGATGGTGTACTCGTCGGTGAAGTCGCTCCCATCGCCAAACACGATGTACTCTGCGTCCATAGCAGCAGCTAATGCAGCGGCGGTGGCCTAGGGTCGATAGCGGTGGCTGGGATTTGGCATGGCGGTGGAGTGATCTGTTGCGGTGGTATGTCCCGGCGGAGGCGGTGTCTGCGGCAGCGTCGATGGTTCTTGCGGTGGCTGCGGCGGCGGCGGAGGGCGGCGGAAGCAATGAGTTGGGGATTTTTGCACAGTGATGTGCTGAGGAGACGGAAGGCGATGCTTAAATTGCGTTTACCAATATTCTGGTCATACCCATGTGGAAGCAAGTTTGACCAGGCGCGCACCGTTGGTTTCCAATCCTATCGATTAAATTCGGCGTCCGTCCCGGTAGGCGATGGGACGTGGCTTTGGCGTGGCAGAGACTGGTCACGTAGACCACCATCCCGTTGCCGATCCGTAGCGGGTGCGTGGTGCTGACACGACGTAACGTGACAGGACAGAAGGAAGTGTACAGTTATTATTAATTCCTAACAAGTTTAAGAAGTGTAAGCATAGACATGGACCTAGCCCAGCTGATAGGTTCAACACAGACAAGACAAAAGAAGTTGCTTTACAGCAGCAGCAGCAGCAGCAGTTGATCAGTGCCCCCTCGTGGCCTCTGCTAGGAGGGCCTCCGCCTCCTCCCTCTGGCACCTCCTCCACTTCTTGCTGCCCAGCCCCTTGACCTTGGGCGCCTTGGGTTTGATCAGGGGCATGCGACCCTCCTCGATAGCCACCTTCTGGAGGTTGCGGAGGTGAAGACCGAGCGCCTGGTGCTTGGCTATGAAGCCGTGGACGTTTACGGACTCGCCGCAGGTCCTCACGTCCTCGGCATGCTTCACGAGGGAGTTGAAGTCCGTAGCGTGGAGCCTCCTGGTGGGGCAGAAGGGGCACCTATACACGTCGCCGGTGAAGAAGTTGTTGTACTGGCCGGACTTTAGCCTCCTCAGCACATGACGAGTCTTGGTGTCCTTGGACTCGCCGTCGCTGCGGACATCGCTGCTATCCTCCTATTGGAAAAAAACAGTAGAGTGCAATAAGAACTTGATTGAGATACTTTGATTATCGGGATTGATTATCTGCATAGATTGACTAATTGGGATCTCCCGATTATTCCCCAAATCTCAAACCAAATCGAATACTGATCCCAACTACAAACAGGGGGATTCATCGAAAATCGAGATCTAACACAAGAGGATTAGCTACTGTAAAAATACGAACAGCCGAGCCCTAATAACATACGTTCTAGCATCCAACGATGGGAACAGGGGGAGAACAAGGGAAGGGGAGAAAACCCTGGTTACCTCCGACCATGGGTCAGCGATGCTGGTGTCGTAGGGGTTCTCTGGCCTTATGTAGACAACCTCCTCGTAGGGGTCCCAGACGAGCGGGATCTGTCCAAGACCGGCAGGGGCTTCCTCGCTGGCGGATGCGGGGAAAGGGACAGGGGTCTGTACGGGGACGGGGGCTCCTTGCTGGCGGCCTTGGAGGCACCGATGGCCACCGCGCCATTCTTCTCCATCGCCGGCATGGGGTGGGTTTTGTTGGGCGTTTGCAGAAGGTGATGGGACAGTAGAGACGATTGAGTGAGCGAGTGCGTGATGAGTGGGAGTGGGGAGGCCTCTATTAAAGGAGAAGGGAAGCGACGTTTCGTTGCACTACCGTGCACCACGTACGCTACTGCACCATGCATGGCCACACGTGTCTGCTGCCACCCTGTGCACCGCACACGCGTAACGTGAGTCACTTTTTTTCCCTTGTGTCTAACCCTAGCGATTCAGTTGTACTCAGTTTTGCCCTCCAGCGTAACACTGGCAGTTTGGTTTCATTTTTTAAATCATTTTCTATTTTCTACTTAAATCCCTTTGTCACTCTTGCCCTTGGGTTTTAGGTTCTACTCAGTTTTGCCCTTGGTTTTTAAGTTCTACTCAGTTTTACCCTTGGTTCTTAAGTGCTACTCGATTTTCCCCTCTCTTTGTATCCATCTCTCACACTTGTGCTCATCTTCGCTGCTACGCTCTGATTGGTCGAGACAGTTGTCACACGGATCGTGCCCACCAACCGTTGATCCTTTGTGATCTAGCAGACAGGATAACCCTTATATCATGCAAAATAACGAGTATGCCACCGGAACTTTAACTCCATAAACAGATGAACTTGAATATAATTTGAAGGGTACGAAAATAGAAATCCACATAGTTTAAGGGTCTAGATACGGTAAGAGAACTAAATATTATTAGTGGTCGGGCCAGCATAGTGACGGGTTGGTCGGCTAGAAGTTGTTGATTCCTAAGTAAGGGGACACTAGGCCGGTCTTGACATACTCCCTCGGGAATTTGACATAAGCAGTGTGCTTAGCCTTGGTAGCCGACTTGTGTTTACTAGCTAGGCTTTTACCGATGCCAACAGCATGCGGAATCAAGCTGGAAATCCTCGGGTTGACTCCTTTCTTACAAAAAGGGCACATGAGCTCCCCAAGTCGAGTGGGGAAAGGGATTATCCCGCTCTTGAGCTTCTTCATGACATGGCGGCTCTTGTTGTCGCTGGTCTCCTTGTCAGAGTCCATCTCACTTGAATCCACCTGTAATGTATGGAATGCAAACCGAAATGAGCAAAATAATAAATATATATTCCTTCCACCATTCCAAGTTACTTTCGATGCAATAACATGTCTATACAGGTTCAGCAGTTCATTACGGCCATCTACCCATCTCGCTCCTAAATTAATGTGGTTTGTGTTCTTGATAACTTATTAATAAATAAATATTGTGGATTCATTCAGAATAGACTAGATCTCTCCATGTACCGGTTCGTACGTTGCATCTAATCATTAGGACTAGATTTTTTTATGACGCCAGGATAGATTAAGCTCGAGCAGAAAATATGGAACATGTAGAAATAGATGTACCTCCGGGCACACGAGTGGAGCGTGTTCGTCGAACTCCACGCCCTCATCGGGGCCTCCGAAGTCGTCAGCACCGGCGAGCACATGGTCCCCCAAGGGGTTGAACTGCACGTCCTCCTCGCCTTGTGCTGTGTGATGCTCCTCCAGATCTACCGCGTGAAGCACCACCCCGGCGGCGATGCCCATACACTTACCCACACGCACTGGTTTCATGGAGAAGGTTCATGCAAGTATGTTCAAGATTGTGGGGTGTTGCTAGATAGGTAAGAGAGAGTAGTGGATGACTGCGAATGGAGGACCCGATAGGCTGGTTTTTTAATGCGGGGACGTTTAGGCCTCCTCGAGGGCCCCGGTAGGCAGCTCTTCTGGCTGCGGCTGCCGTGTGGAAGGTTCGTGTGGTGGGGGCCTGTCGGAAGTGAGAGTGCAGGTGCGCTGCGTAGTAAAAATGGTATAGCCCGTGGGCCGTGGATGACCAGTTTCCGTGTAGTAGACTTGTAGCCTTTGCAGACTATATTAAACGTGACATGACCACTCGATGACTTTTTCCATGGACGGCATCATGTTCCTTCTTGTAGAAGTCTCGTTGAGGTAGACGTCTGTGTTGTCTCGCGCTGTCCCATGAAGGACGTGTGCAACGGGCCGTGTTGGATCACATAGGATCAACACTTGGTGCGCACGATCTGCGTGACAACTGTGACAACCAATCATGGCGTAGCAGACAGAGTGGGCACAGGTTTGGGCTTCTACGAAAGAGAGAGGGGGCAAAACTGGCTAGTATCAAAAAACTAAGGGCAAAGCTGAGTAGTATAAAATGGAAAGTGAGTGTCTTTTACAATGAAATACATCGTGGCATACATCAAATTATGCCAAGATAGATCCACTAGAGTTCATTGCATGTGTGTTCTTTCCACAAACCACATATGTATCCACTAGATTCATTGCATGTGTGTTCCTGTCATGAACCACATATGGATCCACTAGTGTTCATTGCATGTGTGTTCTTTTCCACAAACCACATATGTATCTACTAGAGTCATTGCATGTGTGTTCCTTTCCACAAACCACATGGATCAACCAATGGCATTGCATGCGTGTTCTTTCCACAAACCACACATGGATCAACCAATGGCATTGCATGTTTTTTTTTTGATAAACCACATACGGATCAACAAATGTCATTGCATGTGTGTTCTTTTCACAAAACACACATGGATCCACCAATGTCATTGCATGTGTGTTCTTTTCCAAAAACCACATGGATCAACCAACAGCATTGCATGTGTGTTCTTTTCATAAACCACACATGGATCAACCAATGGCATTGCATGTGTGTTCTTTTCAAAAACCACACATGGATCCACCAGTGTTGACTGCATGTGTGTTCTTTCCACAAACCACATATGGATCCACCAATGTCATTGCATGTGTGTTCTTTTCCACAAACACACATGGATCAACCAATGGCATTGCATGTGTGTTCTTTTCATAAACCACACATGGATCCACCAGTGTTCACTGCATGTGTGTTCTTTCCACAAACCACTTATGGATCAACTAATGTCATTGCATGTGCATTCTTTTCCACAAACCACATGGATCAACCAATGGCATTGCATGTGTGTTCTTTTCACTCACCACACATGGATCAACCAGTGTTCATTGCATGTGTGTTCTTTTCCACAAACCACATATGGATCCACCAATGTCATTGCATGTGTGTTCTTTTCACAAACCACATATGGATACACCAATATCATTGCATGTGTGTTATTTCCATGACCCACATATGGATCCACCAGTGGCATTGCATGTGTGTTCTTTTCCGAAAACCACATGGATCAACCAATGGCATTGCATGTGTGTTCTTTTCACAAACCACACGTGGATCAACCAATGGAATTGCATGTGTGTTCTTTTCACAAACCACACATGGATCCACCAGAGTCATTTCATGTGTGTTCTTTCCACAAACCACACATGGATCAACCAGTGTCATTGCATGTGTGTTCTTTTCCACAAACCACATGGATCAACCAATGGCATTGCATGTGTGTTCTTTTCACAAACCACACATGGATCCACCAGTATTCACTGCATGAGTGTTCTTTCCACAAACCACATATGTATCCACTAGAGTATTGCATGTGTGTTCCTTTCCACAGACCACATGGATCAACCAATGGCATTGCATGTGTGTTCTTTCCAAAAACCACACATGGATCCACCAATGTCACTTCATGTGTGTTCTTTTCACAAACCACACATGGATTAACAACTGGCATTGCATGTGTGTTCTTTTCACAAAGCACACATGTATCAACCAATGGCATTGCATCTGTGTTCTTTTCATAAACCACATATGGATCAACAAATGTCATTGCATGTGTGCTCTTTTCACAAAACACATATGGATCCACCAATGTCATTGCATGAGTGTTCTTTTCCACAAATCACATGGATCAACCAATGGCATTGCATGTGTGTTCTTTTTACAAACAACACATGGTTCAACCAATGGCATTCCATGGGTGTTATTTTCACAAACCACACATGGATCACCAGTGTTCACTGCATGTGTTTTCTTTCCACAAACAACATATGGATCCACCAATGTCATTGCATGTGTGTTCTTTTCCACAAACCACACATGGATCAACCAATGTCATTGCATGTGTGTTCTTTTCATAAAGCACACATGGATCCACCGGTGTTCACTCCATGTGTGTTCTTTCCACAAACCACTTATGGATCAACCAGTGTCATTGCATGTGTGTTCTTTTCCATAAACCGCATATGGATCAACAAATAGCATTGCATGTGTGTTTTTTCACAAACCACACATGGATCAACCAATGGCATTGCATGTGTGTTCTTTTCATAAACCACACATGGATCAACAAATGTCATTGCATGTGTGTTCTTTTCCACAAAACACACATGGATCAACCAATGGCATTGCATGTGTTTTCTTTTCACAAACCACATGGATCAACCAATGGCATTGCATGTGTGTTCTTTTCACAAACCACACATGGATCAACCAATGGCATTGCACGTGTGTTCTTTCCAAAAACCACACATGGATCCACCAGTGTTCACAACATGTGTGTTTTTTCCACAAATCACACATGGATTAACAAGTGTTCCCTGCATGTGTGTTCTTTCCACAAACCACTTATGGATCAACCAATGGCATTGCATGTGTGTTCTTTTCACAAACCACACATGGATCAACTAATGGCATTGCATGTGTGTTCTTTTCACAAACCACACATGGAACAACAAATGGCATTGCATGTGTGTTCTTTTCACAAACCACACATGGATCAACCAATGGCATTGCATGCGTGTTCTTTTCATAAACCACATATGGATCAACCAATGTCATTGCATGTGTGTTCTTTTCACAAAACACACATGGATCCACCAATGTCATTGCATGTGTGTTCTTTTCCACAAACCACATGGATCAACCAATGGCATTGCATGTGTGTTCTTTTCACAAACCACACATGGATCAAACAATGGCATTGCATGTGTGTTCTTTTCATAAACCACACATGGATCCACCAGTGTTCACTACATGTGTGTTTTTTCCTCAAACCACTTATGGATCAACTAATGTCATTGCATGTGTGTTCTTTTCCACAAACCACATGGATCAACCAATGGCATTGCTTGTGTGTTCTTTTCCAGAAACCACATATGGATCAACAAATAGCATTGCATGTGTGTTCTTTTCACAAAGCACACATGGATCAACCAATGGCATTGCATGTGTGTTCTTTTCATAAACCACAAATGGATAAACAAATGTCATTGCGTGTGTGTTATTTTCCACAAAACACACATGGATCAACCAATGGCATTGCATGTGTGTTCTTTTCACAAACCACATGGATCAACCAATGGCATTGCATGTGTGTTCTTTTCACAAACCACACATGGATCAACCAATGGCATTGCATGTGTGCTCTTTCCACAAACCACACATGGATCAACCACTGTTCACTACATGTGTGTTCTTTCCACAAACCACATGGATCAACCAATGGAACTGCATGTGTGTTCTTTTCACAAACCACACATGGATCCACAAATGTTCACTTCATGTGTGTTCTTTCCACAAACCACTTATGGATCAACCAGTGGCATTGCATGTGTGTTCTTTTCACAAACCACACATGGATCAACCAATGGCATTGCATGTGTGTTCTTTCCGCAAACCACGCATGGATCAACCAATGGCATTGCATGTGTGTTCTTTTCACAAACCACATGGATCAACCAATGGAATTGCATGTGTGTTCTTTTCACAAACCATACATGTATCCACTAGAGTCATTGCATGCGTGTTCCTTTCCACAAACCACATGGATCAACCAATGGTGTTGCATATGTGTTCTTTCCACAAACCACACATGGATCCACCAATGTCATTGCATGTGTGTTCTTTTCCACAAACCACATATGGATCAACAAATGGCATTGCATGTGTGTTCTTTTCACAAACTACACATGGACCAACCAATGGCATTGCATGTGTGTTCTTTTCACAAACCACATGGATCAACCAATGGAATTGCATGTGTGTTTGTTTTCACAAACGACACATGTATCCACTAGAGTTATTGCATGTGTGTTCATTTCCACAAACCACTTATGGATCCACCAATGGCATTGCATGTGTGTTCTTTCCACAAACCACACATGGATCCACCAATGTCATTGCATGTGTGTTCTTTTCACAAACCACACATGTATCCACTACAGTCATTGCGTGTGTGTTCCTTTCCACAAACCACTTATGGATCCACCAATGGCATTGCATGTGTGTTCATGTCATGAACCACATATGGATTCACTAGTGTTCATTGCATGTGTGTTCTTTCCACAAAACACACATGGATCCACCAATGTCATTGCATGTGTGTTCTTTTCCACAAACCACATGGATCAACCAATGGCATTGCATGTGTGTTCTTTTCACATACCACACATGGATCAACCAATGGCATTGCATGTGTGTTCTTTTCATAAACCACACATGGATCCACCAGTGTTCAATGCATGTGTGTTCTTTCCACAAACCACTTATAGATCAACTAATGTCATTGCATGTATGTTCTTTTCCACAAACCACATGGATCAACCAATGGCATTGCATGTGTGTTCTTTTCACAAACCACACATGGATCAACTAGTGTTCATTGCATGTGTGTTCTTTTCCACAAACCACATATGGATCCACCAATGTCATTGCATGTGTGTTCTTTTCACAAACCACACATGAATCAACCAATGGCATTGCATGTGTGTTATTTCTACAAACCACACATGGATCAACCAATGTCACTGCATGTGTGTTCATTCTACAAACCACATAAGATCGCGTCTTCTAGAAGCCCCCCTGAAGTAGTTGTCCGATCCGATTGTCGCAGACCGTTCGATTGGGGCGCATGATGAATAATATGGTTCTTCGTAAGAGCGATCCGTGAGTAGGCTGTTCCGCGACATGATTGGCCGCGCTTACATTTTCACTTATATTACTATTATTTCCACTCCCCTATAGCCTACTAGTAATATTATAGAGCTCGTGAGTGAGCACGTCTACTCCGCAGCCCCCTCTCCCCTCATCCACCACACGTCACTGTGCCCGGACGATGCCACCGGCTTTTGTGCGCCGTGCCCGGACGACATCCGCCAATTCTCGGGTCGCTACCTTCATGCTAAGAAATCATTTTACAAGCTTTTGAACTTATCCTACACATTCATGCTATTCGCCAATCTAACTACTGATCTTTTTCCAATTTCTCGACGAACTTCAGATGTGGCACATGCTGCAGCCCAAGAATCTGGAGATCCTCGCGCGCAACTTCGCAGCGGCGTTCCCACTCGTGTGCTCCCACCTAGGATGCTTTCGCCGTTACTCCTACCACGAGCTCCCACTCCACGAGCTCGCGTGCCCGCACGGTGCGTGCTCCTGCATGGAGCCGGGCTGCAACTACACCGGCCCGCTGGCAGAGCTCGTCGTCCACCTTGTAGAGGAGCACTTGATCGAAGTGATTAGGATCTCGTATGGGCAAGCCCAACTTCTCCAAGAGCAGGTGTCGTTCATTGACTCGGCATGCCGCCGGCTAATTTTCCAGGGGGGGACAGCTCTATTTTCGTCCTGACCATCACCGCCGGTGTTCCGGGAACCAGAGCTGGGGCCACCTTCGTGTGTGCAGTATGCGTCAGGTCGGTCTCGTGCGCCTGGCCTGTATACACGGTGCGCATGTGGGCGAACGCCCAGCCGCCATCGTCCGATAGCATTCTTGTGCTAGCCGAGGCGCCGAGCTGCCCGACGCCGCGGGAGGTGGAGTATGCGGACCTAAGGTCGATCCTATGTGTGCCATCTCAGTACCTTGTCGGTGCTAGATCGAACAGGTAGATGCATTTCTACATTTGTATCAAGAAGACCGACAGGGAAATGTAGTACTTATGTTGTCGTTACTGTTAGACTTAAGCGATGCTTCTCAGGTGCGTAGAGCATACGTGTTGTGCGAATGTAAGTACTCCTTCATAATTCAACGAGTTATTGGTCCAATCAGCTTGCTGCTGTCACGTTGCAAAGTCTGCTTGCTTTGGACAGACTAGCAATACCGTGTGCTCCAGCCCCCGCATGTCAGTGTCACGTGTGTGTTCTTTCCGCAACCAATGGATCCACCAATGGCATTGCATGTGTGTTCTTTCCGCAAATCACACATGGATCAACCAATGGCATTGCATGTGTGTTCTTTTCACAAACATCACATGGATCAACCAATGGCATTGCATGTGTGTTCTTTCCACAAACCACACATGGATCCACCAGTGTTCACTTCATGTGTGTTCTTTCCACAAACCACACATGGATCAACAAGTGTTCACTGCATGTGTGTTCTTTCCAAAAACTACTTATGGATAAACCAATGGCATTGCATGTGTGTTATTTTCACAAACCACACATGGATCAACTAATGGCATTGCATGTGTGTTCTTTTCACAAACCACACATGATCAATAAATGGCATTGCATGTGTGTTCCTTTCACAAACCACTTATGGATCAACCAATGGCATTGCATGTGTGTTCGTTTCATAAACCACATATGGATCAACCAATGCCATTGCATGTGTGTTCTTTTCACAAAACACACATGGATCCACCAATGTCATTGCATGTGTGTTCTTTGCCACAAACCACATGGATCAACCAAAGGCATTGCATGTGTGTTCTTTTCACAAACCACACATGGATCAACCAATGGAATTGCATGTGTGTTCTTTTCACAAACCACACATGGATCCACTAGTGTTCACTGCATGTGTGTTCTTTCCACAAACCACATATGGATCCACCAATGCCATTGCATGTCTGTTGTTTTCCACAAACCACACATGTATCAAGCAATGGCATTGCATGTGTGTTCTTTTCATAAACCACACATGGATCCACCAGTGTTCACTGCATGTGTGTTCTTTCCACAAACCACTTATGGATCAACCAGTGTCATTGCATGTGTATTCTTTTCCACAAACCACATATGGATCAACAAATAGCATTGCATGTGTGTTCTTTTCCACAAAACACACATGGATTAACCAATGGCATTGCATGTGTGTTCTTTTCACAAACCACATGGATCAACAAATGGCATTGCATGTGTGTTCTTTTCACAAACCACACATGGATCAACCAATGGCATTGCATGTGTGTTCTTTCCACAAACCACACATGGATCCACCAGTGTTCACTACATGTGTGTTCTTTACACAAACCACACATGGATCAACAAGTGTTCACTGCATGTGTGTTCTTTCCACAAACCACTTATGGATTAACCAATGGCATTGCATGTGTGTTCTTTTCACAAACCACACATGGATCAACTAATGGCATTGTATATGTGTTCTTTTCACAAACCACGCATGGATCAACAAATGGCATTGCATGTGTGTTCTTTTCAGAAACCACACATGGATCAACCAATGGCATTGCATGTGTGTTCTTTTCATAAACCCCATATGGATCAACCAATGTCATTGCATGTGTGTTCATTTCACAAAACACACATGGATCCACCAATGTCATTGCATGTGTGTTCTTTTCCACAAACCACATGGATCAACCAATGGCATTGCATGTGTGATCTTTTCACAAACGACACATGGATCAAACAATGGCATTGCATGTGTATTATTTTCATAAACCACACATGGATCCACCAGTGTTCACTGCATGTGTGTTCTTTCCACAAACTACTTATGGATCAACTAATGTCATTGTATGGGTGTTCTTTTCCGCAAACCACATGGATCAACCAATGGCATTATATGTGTGTTCTTTCCACAAACCACACATGGATCATCCATTGTCATTGCATGTGTGTTCTTTTCCACAAACCACATGGATCAACCAATGGCATTGCATGTGTGTTCTTTTCACAAACCACACAAGGATCAACCAATGTCATTGCATGTGTGTTCTTTTCTCAAACCACACATGTATCCACCTGTGTTCACTGCATGTGTGTTCTTTCTACAAACCACATATGTATCCACTAGACTCATTGCATGTGTGTTCCTTTCCACAAACCACACATGGATCAACCAATGGCATTGCATTTGTGTTCTTTCCACAAATCACACATGGATCCACCAATGTCAATGCATGTGTGTTCTTTCCACAAACCACATATGGATCAACCAATGGCATTGGATGAGTGTTCTTTTCATAAACCACATATGGATCTACAAATGTCATTGCATGTGTGTTCTTTTCACAAAACACACATGGATCCACCAATTTCATTGCATGTGTGTTCTTTACCACAAACCGCATGGATCAACCAGTGGCATTGCATGTGTGTTCTTCTTACAAACCACACAGGGATCAACCAATGGCATTGCATGTGTGTTCTTTTCACAAACCACACATGGATCCACCAGTGTTCACTGCATGTGTGTTATTTCCACAAACCACATATGGATCCACCAATGTCATTGAATGTGTGTTCTTTGACACAAACACACATGGATCAACCAATGGCATTGCATGTGTGTTGCATAAACCACACATGGATCCACTAGTGTTCACTACATGTTTGTTCTTTCCACAAACCACTTTTGGATCAACCAGTGTCATTGCATGTGTGTTCCCGTCACAAACCACATGGATCAAGCAATGGCATTGCATGTGTGTTCTTTTCACAAACCACACATGGATCAACCAATGGCATTGCATGTGTGTTCCTTTCCACAAACCACACATGGATCCACCAGAATCATTGGATGTGTGTTCTTTCCACAAACCAGACATGGATCAACCAGTGTCATTGCATGTGTGTTCTTTCCACAAACCACATATGGATCAACCAATGTCATTGCATGTGTGTGCTTTCCGCAAACCACTTATGGATCCACCAATGGCATTGCATGTGTGTTCCTGTCATGAACCACATATGGATCCACTAGTGTTCATTGCATGTGTGTTGTTTTCCACAAACCACTTACGGATTCACCAATGTCATTGCATGTGTGTTCCTTTCCAGAAAACACATGGATCAACCAACGGCATTACATGTGTGTTCTTTCCACAAACCAAGCATGGATCCACCAATGGCATTACATGTATGTTCTTTTCCACAAACCACATATGGATCAACAAATGGCATTGCATGTGTGTTCTTTTCACAAACGACACATGGATCAACCAATGGCATTGCATGTGTGTTCTTTTCATAAACCACACATGGATCAACAAATGTCATTGCATGTGTGTTCTTTTCCACAAAACACACATGGATCAACCAATGTCATTGCATGTGTGTTCTTTTCACAAACCACATCGATCAACCCATGGTATTGCATTTGTGTTCTTTTCACAAACCACACATGGATCAACCAATGGCATTGCATGTGTGTTCTTTCCACAAACCACACATGAATCCACCAGTGTTCACTTCATGTGTGTTCTTTCCACAAACCACAAATGGATCAACCAGTGTTCACTACATGTGTTTTTTTCCCACAAACCACATGGATCAACTAATGGAACTGCATGTGTGTTCTTTTCACAAACCACACATGGATCAACAAGTGTTCACTGAATGTGTGTTCTTTCCACAAACCACTTATGGATCAACCAATGGCATTGCATGTGTGTTGTTTTCACAAACCACACATGGATCAACCAAAGTCATTGCCTGTGTGTTCATTTCACAAACCACACATGGATCCACCAATGTCATTGCATGTGTGTTCTTTTCCACAAACCACATGGATCAACCAGTGGCATTGCATGTGTTATCTTTTCACTAACCACACATGGATCAACCAATGGCATTGCATGTGTGTTCTTTTCACAAACCACACATGGATCCACCAGTGTTCACTACATGTGTGTTCTTTCCACAAACCACATATGGATCCACCAATGTCATTGCATGTGTGTTCTATTTCACAAACCACACATGGATCAACCAATGGCATTGCATGTGTTTTCTTTTCATAAAGCACACATGGATCCACCAGTGTTCATTGCATGTGTGTTCTTTCCACAAACCACTTAACGATCAACCAGTGTCATTGCATGTGTGTTCTTTTCCACAAACCACTTATTGATCCACAATACACACATGGATCAACCAATGGATCAAATGGCATTGCATGTGTGTTCTTTTCACAATACACACATGGATCAACCAATGGAATTGCATGTGTGTTGCTTTCCACAAACCACACATGGATCCACTAGAGTCATTGCATGTGTGTTCTTTCCACAAACCACACATGGATCAACCAGTGTCATTGCATGTGTGTTCTTTCCACAAACCACATATGGATGAACCAATGTCATTGCACGTGTGTTCTTTCCACAAACCACTTATTGATCCACCAATGGCATTGCATGTGTGTTCCTGTCATGAACCACATATGGATCCACTAGTGTTCATTGCATGTGTTTTTTTTCCACAAACCACTTATGGATCCACCAATGGCATTGCATGTGTGTTCCTGTCATGAACCACATATGGATCCACTAGTGTTCATTGCATGTGTGTTGTTTTCCACAAACCACTTACGGATTCACCAATGTCATTGCATGTGTGTTCCTTTCCAGAAAACACATGGATCAACCAACGGCATTACATGTGTGTTCTTTCCACAAACCAAGCATGGATCCACCAATGGCATTACATGTATGTTCTTTTCCACAAACCACATATGGATCAACAAATGGCATTGCATGTGTGTTCTTTTCACAAACGACACATGGATCAACCAACGGCATTGCATGTGTGTTCTTTTCATAAACCACACATGGATCAACAAATGTCATTGCATGTGTGTTCTTTTCCACAAAACACACATGGATCAACCAATGTCATTGCATGTGTGTTCTTTTCACAAACCACATGGATCAACCCATGGCATTGCATTTGTGTTCTTTTCACAAATCACACATGGATCAACCAATGGCATTGCATGTGTGTTCTTTCCACAAACCACACATGGATCCACCAGTGTTCACTTCATGTGTGTTCTTTCCACAAACCACAAATGGATCAACCAGTGTTCACTACATGTGTGTTTTTTCCACAAACCACATGGATCAACTAATGAAACTGCATGTGTGTTCTTTTCACAAACCACACATGGATCAACAAGTGTTCACTGCATGTGTGTTCTTTCCACAAACCACTTATGGATCAACCAATGGCATTGCATGTGTGTTGTTTTCACAAACCACACATGGATCAACCAAAGTCATTGCCTGTGTGTTTATTTCACAAACCACACATGGATCCACCAATGTCATTGCATGTGTGTTCTTTTCCACAAACCACATGGATCAACCAGTGGCATTGCATGTGTTATCTTTTCACTAACCACACATGGATCAACCAATGACATTGCATGTGTGTTCTTTTCACAAACCACACATGGATCCACCAGTGTTCACTACATGTGTGTTCTTTCCACAAACCACATATGGATCCACCAATGTCATTGCATGTGTGTTCTATTTCACAAACCACACATGGATCAACCAATGGCATTGCATGTGTGTTCTTTTCATAAAGCACACATGGATCCACCAGTGTTCACTGCATGTGTGTTCTTTCCACAAACCACTTAAGGATCAACCAGTGTCATTGCATGTGTGTTCTTTTCCACAAACCATATATGGATCAACAAATGGCATTGCATGTGTGTTATTTTCACAATTAACACATGGATCAACCAATAGCATTGCATGTGTGTTGCTTTCCACAAACCACACATGGATCCACTAGAGTCATTGCATGTGTGTTCTTTCCACAAACCACACATGGATCAACCAGTGTCATTGCATGTGTGTTCTTTCCACAAACCACATATGGATGAACCAATGTCATTGCATGTGTGTTCTTTCCACAAACCACTTATTGATCCACCAATGGCATTGCATGTGTGTTCCTGTCATGAACCACATATGGATCCACTAGTGTTCATTGCATGTGTTTTTTTTCCACAAACCACTTATGTATCCACCAATGTCATTGCATGTGTGTTCCTTTACACAAACCACATGGATCAACCAATGGCATTGCATGTGTGTTCTTTCCATAAACCACACATGAATCCACCAATGGCATTGCATGTGTTTTCTTTTCCACAAACCACATATCGATCAACAAATGGCATTGCATGTGTGTTCTTTTCACAAAGGACACATGGATCAACCAATGGCATTGCATGTGTGTTCTTTTCATAAACCACACATGGATCAACAAATGTTATTGCATGTGTGTTCTTTTCCACAAAACACACATGGATCAACCAATGGCATTGCATGTGTGTTCTTTTCATAAACCACATGGATCAACCAATGGCATTGCATGTGTGTTCTTTTCACAAACCACACATGGATCAAGCAATGGCATTGCATGTGTGTTCTTTCCACAAACAACACATGGATCGACCAGTGTTTACTACATGTGCGTTTTTCCACAAACCACAGATGGATCAACCAGTGTTCACTGCATGTGTGTTCTTTCCACATACCACTTATGGATCAACCAATGGCATTGTATCTGTGTTCTTTTCACAAATCACACATGGATCAACCAATGGCATTGCATGTGTGTTCTTTTCCACAAACCACATATGGATCAACAAATGTCATTGCATGTGTGTTCTTTTCACAAACAACACATGGATCAACCAATGGCATTGCATGTGTGTTCTTTTCACAAACAACACTTGGATCAACCAATGGCATTGCATGTGTGTTCTTTTCATAAACCACACATGGATCAACAAATGTCATTGCATGTGTGTTCTTTTCCACAAAACACACATGGATCAACCAATGGAATTGCATGTGTGTTCTTTTCACAAACCACATGGACCAACCAATGTCATTGCATGTGTGTTCTTTTCACAAACCACACATGGATCAACCAATGGCATTGCATGTGTGTTCTTTCCACAAACCACACATGGATCCACCAGTGTTCACTGCATGTGTGTTCTTTCCACAAAACACACATGGATCAACCAATGTCATTGCATGTGTGTTCTTTCCACAGACCACTTATGGATCAACCAATGTCATTGCATGTATGTTCTTTTCACAAACCACACATGGATCAACCAATGGCATTGCATGTGTGTTCTTTTCAGAAACCACACATGGATCAACCAATGGCATTGCATGTGTGTTCTTTCCGCAAACCACACATGGATCAACCAATGGCATTGCATGTGTGTTCTTTTCACAAACCACATGTATCAACCAATGGAATTGCATGTGTGTTCTTTTCACAAACCACATATGGATCCACCAATGTCATTGCATGTGTGTTCTATTTCACAAACCACACATGGATCAACCAAAGGCATTGCATGTGTGTTCTTTTCATAAAGCACACATGGATCCACCAGTGTTCACTGCATGTGTGTTCTTTCCACAAACCACTTAAGGATCAACCAGTGTCATTGCATGTGTGTTCTTTTCCACAAACCACATATGGATCAACAAATGGCATTGCATGTGTGTTCTTTTCACAAACCACACATGGATCCACCAATGGCATTGCATGTGTGTTCTTTTCATAAACCACACATGGATCAACAAATGTCATTGCATGTTTGTTCTTTTCCATAAAACACATATGGATCAACCAATGGCATTGCATGTTTGTTCTTTTCACAAACCACATGGATCAACCAATGGCATTGCATGTGTGTTCTTTTCACAAAGCACACATGTATCAACCAATGGCATTGCATGTGTGTTCTTTCCACAAACAACACATGGATCAACCAATGGCATTGCATGTGTGTTCTTTTCAGAAACCACACATGGATCCACTAGTATTCACTTCATGTGTGTTCTTTCCACAAACCACTTATGGATCAACCAGTGGCATTGCATGTGTGTTCCCGTCACAAACCACATGGATCAACCAATGGCATTGCATGTGTGTTCTTTTCACAAACCACACATGGATCAACAAATGGCATTGCATGTGTGTACTTTTCACAAACCACACATGGATCAACCAATGGCATTGCATGTGTGTTCTTTTCGCAAACCACACATGGATCAACCAATGGCATTGCATGTGTGTTCTTTTCACAAACCACATGGATCAACCAATGGAATTGCATGTGTGTTCTTTTCACAAACCACATCTGGATCCACCAATGTCATTGCATGTGTGTTCTTTTACACAAACCACACATGGATCCACCAATGGCATTGCATGTGTGTTATTTTCATAAACCACACATGGATCCACCAGTGTTCACTGCATGTGTGTTCTTTCCACAAACCACTTATGGATCAACCAATGTCATTACATGTGTGTTGTTTTCCACAAACCACATATGGATCAAGAAATAGCATTGCATGTGTGTTCTGTTCACAAACCACACATGGATAAACCAATGGCATTGCATGTGTGTTCTTTTAATAAACCACACATGGATCCAGTAGTATTCACTTCATGTGTGTTCTTTCCACAAACCACTTATGGATCAACCAGTGGCATTGCATGTGTGTTCCCGTCACAAACCACATGGATCAACCAATGGCATTGCATGTGTGTTCTTTTGACAAACCACACATGGATCAACAAATGGCATTGCATGTGTGTCCTTTTCACAAACCACACATGGATCAACCAATGGCATTGCATGTGTGTTCTTTTCGCAAACCACACATGGATCAACCAATGGCATTGCATGTGTGTTCTTTTCACAAACCACATGGATCAACCAATGGAATTGCATGTGTGTTCTTTTCACAAACCACATATGGATCCACCAATGTCATTGCATGTGTGTTCTTTTCCACAAACCACACATGGATCCACCAATGGCCATGCATGTGTGTTATTTTCATAAACCACACATGGATCCACCAGTGTTCACTGCTTGTGTGTTCTTTCCACAAACCACTTATGGATCAACCAATGTCATTACATGTGTGTTCTTTTCCTCAAACCACATATGGATCAAGAAATAGCATTGCATGTGTGTTCTTTTCACAAACCACACATGGATCAACCAATGGCATTGCATGTGTGTTCTTTTAATAAACCACATGGATCAACAAATGTCATTGCATGTGTGTTCTTTTCCACAAAACACATATGGATCAACCAATGGCATTGCATGTCTATTCTTTTCACAAACCACATGGATCAACCAATGGCATTGCAAGTGTGTTTTTCTCACAAACCACACATGGATCAACCAATGGCATTGCATGTATGTTCTTTCCACAAACCACACATGGATCCACTAGTGTTCACTGCATGTGTGTTCTTTCCACAAAACACACATGGATCAACCAGTGTTCACTGCATGTGTGTTCTTTCCACAAACCACTTATGGATCAACCAATGGCATTGCATGTATGTTCTTATGACAACCCACACATGGATCAACCAATGGCATTGCATGTGTGTTCTTTTCACAAACCACACATGGATCAACAAATGGCATTGAATGTGTGTTCTTTTCACAAACCACACATGGATCAACCAATGGCATTGCATGTGTGTTCTTTCCGCAAACCACACATGGACCAACCAATGGCATTGCATGCGTGTTCTTTTCACAAACCACATGGATCAACCAATGGAATTGCATGTGTGTTCTTTTCACAAACCACATATGGATCCACCAATGTCATCGCATGTGTGTTCTTTTCCACAAACCACACATGGATCAACCAATGGCATTGCATGTGTGTTCTTTTCATAAACCACACATGGATCCACCAGTGTTCACTGCATGTGTGTTCTTTCCACAAACCACTTATGGATCAACCAGTGTCATTACATGTGTGTTCTTTTCCACAAACCACATATGGATCAACAAATAGCATTGCATGTGTGTTCTGTTCACAAACCACACATGGATCAACCAATGGCATTACATGTGTGTTCTTTTCATAAACCACACATGGATCAACAAATGTCATTGCATGTGTGTTCTTTTCCACAAAACACATATGGATCAACCAATGGTATTGCATGTGTTTTCTTTTCACAAACCACATGGATCAACCAATGGCATTGCATGTGTGTTCTTTTCACAAACCACACATGCATCAACAAATGGCATTGCATGTGTGTTCTTTCCAAAAACCACACATGGATCCACCAGTGTTCACTACATGTGTGTTCTTTCCACAAACCACACATGGATCAACAAGTGTTCACTTCATGTCTGTTCTTTCCACAAACCCCTTATGGATCAACCAATGGCATTGCATGTATGTTCTTTTCACAAACCACACATGGATCAACTAATGGCATTGCATGTGTGTTCTTTTCACAAACCACACATGGATCAAAAAATGGCATTGCATGTGTGTTCTTTTCACAAACCACACATGCATCAACCAATGGCATTGCAAGTGTGTTCTTTTCATAAACCACATATGGATCAACCAATGTCATTGCATGTGTGTTCTTTTCACAAAACACACATGGATCCACCAATGTCATTGCATGTGTGTTCTTTGCCACAAACCACATGGATCAACCAATGTCATTGAATGTGTGTTCTTTTCACAAACCACGCATGGATCAACCAAAGGCATTGCATGTGTGTTCTTTTCATAAAGCACACATGGATCCACCAGTGTTCACTGCATGTGTGTTCTTTCCACAAACCACTTAAGGATCAACCAGTGTCATTGCATGTGTGTTCTTTTCCACAAACCACATATGGATCAACAAATGGCATTGCATGTGTGTTCTTTTCACAAACCACACATGACCAATGGCATTGTATGTGTGTTCTTTTCATAAACCACACATGGATCAACAAATGTCATTGCATGTTTGTTCTTTTCCATAAAACACATATGGATCAACCAATGGCATTGCATGTCTGTTCTTTTCACAAATCACATGGATCAACCAATGGCATTGCATGTGTGTTCTTTTCACAAAGCACACATGTATCAACCAATGGCATTGCATGTGTGTTCTTTCCACAAACAACACATGGATCAACCAATGGCATTGCATGTGTGTTCTTTTCACAAAGCACACATGTATCAACCAATGGCATTGCATGTGTGTTCTTTCCACAAACCACTTATGGATCAACCAGTGGCATTGCATGTGTGTTCCCGTCACAAACCACATGGATCAACCAATGGCATTGCATGTGTGTTCTTTTCACAAACCACACATGGATCAACAAATGGCATTGCATGTGTGTCTTTTTCACAAACCACACATGGATCAACCAATGGCATTGCATGTGTGTTCTTTTCGCAAACCACACATGGATCAACCAATGGCATTGCATGTGTGTTATTTTCACAAACCACATGGATCAACCAATGGAATTGCATGTGTGTTCTTTTCGCAAACCACATCTGGATCCACCAATGTCATTGCATGTGTGTTCTTTTACACAAACCACACATGGATCCACCAATGGCATTGCATGTGTGTTATTTCCATAAACCACACATGGATCCACCAGTGTTCACTGCATGTGTGTTCTTTCCACAAACCACTTATGGATCAACCAATGTCATTACATGTGTGTTCTTTTCCACAAACCACATATGGATCAAGAAATAGCATTGCATGTGTGTTCTGTTCACAAACCACACATGGATCAACCAATGGCATTGCATGTGTGTTCTTTTAATAAACCACACATGGATCAACAAATGTCATTGCATGTGTGTTCTTTTCCACAAAACACATATGGATAAACCAATGGCATTGCATGTCTATTCTTTTCACAAACCACATGGATCAACCAATGGCATTGCAAGTGTTTTTTTTTCACAAACCACACAAGGATCAACCAATGGCATTGCATGCGTGTTCTTTCCACAAACCACACAGGGATCCACCAGTGTTCACTGCATGTGTGTTCTTTCCACAAAACACACATGGATCAACCAATGTCATTGCATGTGTGTTCTTTCCACAGACCACTTATGGATCAACCAATGTCATTGCATGTATGTTCTTTTCACAAACCACACATGGATCAACCAATGCCATTGCATGTGTGTTCTTTTCACAAACCACACATGGATCAACCAATGGCATTGCATGTGTGTTCTTTCCGCAAACCACACATGGATCAACCAATGGCATTGCATGTGTGTTCTTTTCACAAACCACATGTATCAACCAATGGAATTGCATGTGTGTTCTTTTCACAAACCACATATGGATCCACCAATGTCATTGCATGTGTGTTCTATTTCACAAACCACACATGGATCAATCAATGTCATTGCATGTGTGTTCTTTTCATAAAGCACACATGGATCCACCAGTGTTCACTGCATGTGTGTTCTTTCCACAAACCACTTAAGGATCAACCAGTGTCATTGCATGTGTGTTCTTTTCCACAAACCACATATGGATCAACAAATGGCATTGCATGTGTGTTCTTTTCACAAACCACACATGGATCCACCAATGGCATTGCATGTGTGTTCTTTTCATAAACCACACATGGATCAACAAATGTCATTGCATGTTTGTTCTTTTCCATAAAACACATATGGATCAACCAATGGCATTGCATGTCTGTTCTTTTCAAAAACCACATGGATCAACCAATGGCATTGCATGTGTGTTCTTTTCACAAAGCACACATGTATCAACCAATGGCATTGCATGTGTGTTCTTTCCACAAACAACACATGGATCAACCAATGGCATTGCATGTGTGTTCTTTTCAGAAACCACACATGGATCCACTAGTATTCACTTCATGTGTGTTCTTTCCACAAACCACTTATGGATCAACCAGTGGCATTGCATGTGTGTTCCCGTCACAAACCACATGGATCAACCAATGGCATTGCATGTGTGTTCTTTTCACAAACCACACATGGATCAACAAATGGCATTGCATGTGTGTCCTTTTCACAAACCACACATGGATCAACCAATGGCATTGCATGTGTGTTCTTTTCGCAAACCACACATGGATCAACCAATGGCATTGCATGTGTGTTCTTTTCACAAACCACATGGATCAACCAATGGAATTGCATGTGTGTTCTTTTCACAAACCACATCTGGATCCACCAATGTCATTGCATGTGTGTTCTTTTACACAAACCACACATGGATCCACCAATGACATTGCATGTGTGTTATTTTCAAAAACCACACATGGATCCACCAGTGTTCACTGCATGTGTGTTCTTTCCACAGACCACTTATGGATCAACCAATGTCATTACATGTGTGTTCTTTTCCACAAACCACATATGGATCAAGAAATAGCATTGCATGTGTGTTCTGTTCACAAACCACACATGGATCAACCAATGGCATTGCATGTGTGTTTTTTTAATAAACCACACATGGATCCACTAGTATTCACTTCATGTGTGTTCTTTCCACAAACCACTTATGGATCAACCAGTGGCATTGCATGTGTGTTCCCGTCACAAACCACATGAATCAACCAATGGCATTGCATGTGTGTTCTTTTCACAAACCACACATGGATCAACAAATGGCATTGCATGCGTGTCCTTTTCACAAACCACACATGGATCAACCAATGGCATTGCATGTGTGTTCTTTTCGCAAACCACATGGATCAACCAATGGCATTGCATGTGTGTTCTTTTCACAAACCACATGGATCAACCAATGGAATTGCATGTGTGTTCTTTTCACAAACCACATATGGATCCACCAATGTCATTGCATGTGTGTTCTTTTCCACAAACCACACATGGATCCACCAATGGCATTGCATGTGTGTTCTTTTCACAAACCACACATGGATCAACAAATGGCATTGCATGTGTGTCCTTTTCACAAACCACACATGGATCAACCAATGGCATTGCATGTGTGTTCTTTTCGCAAACCACACATGGATCAACCAATGGCATTGCATGTGTGTTCTTTTCACAAACCACATGGATCAACCAATGGAATTGCATGTGTGTTCTTTTCACAAACCACATCTGGATCCACCAATGTCATTGCATGTGTGTTCTTTTACACAAACCACACATGGATCCACCAATGGCATTGCATGTGTGTTATTTTCATAAACCACACATGGATCCACCAGTGTTCACTGCATGTGTGTTCTTTCCACAAACCACTTATGGATCAACCAATGTCATTACATGTGTGTTCTTTTCCACAAACCACATATGGATCAAGAAATAGCATTGCATGTGTGTTCTGTTCACAAACCACACATGGATCAACCAATGGCATTGCATGTGTGTTCTTTTAATAAACCACACATGGATCCAGTAGTATTCACTTCATGTGTGTTCTTTCCACAAACCACTTATGGATCAACCAGTGGCATTGCATGTGTGTTCCCGTCACAAACCACATGGATCAACCAATGGCATTGCATGTGTGTTCTTTTGACAAACCACACATGGATCAACAAATGGCATTGCATGTGTGTCCTTTTCACAAACCACACATGGATCAACCAATGGCATTGCATGTGTGTTCTTTTCGCAAACCACACATGGATCAACCAATGGCATTGCATGTGTGTTCTTTTCACAAACCACATGGATCAACCAATGGAATTGCATGTGTGTTCTTTTCACAAACCACATATGGATCCACCAATGTCATTGCATGTGTGTTCTTTTCCACAAACCACACATGGATCCACCAATGGCATTGCATGTGTGTTATTTTCATAAACCACACATGGATCCACCAGTGTTCACTGCTTGTGTGTTCTTTCCACAAACCACTTATGGATCAACCAATGTCATTACATGTGTGTTCTTTTCCACAAACCACATATGGATCAAGAAATAGCATTGCATGTGTGTTCTTTTCACAAACCACACATGGATCAACCAATGGCATTGCATGTGTGTTCTTTTAATAAACCACACATGGATCAACAAATGTCATTGCATGTGTGTTCTTTTCCACAAAACACATATGGATCAACCAATGGCATTGCATGTCTATTCTTTTCACAAACCACATGGATCAACCAATGGCATTGCAAGTGTGTTTTTCTCACAAACCACACATGGATCAACCAATGGCATTGCATGTGTGTTCTTTCCACAAACCACACATGGATCCACTAGTGTTCACTGCATGTGTGTTCTTTCCACAAAACACACATGGATCAACCAGTGTTCACTGCATGTGTGTTCTTTCCACAAACCACTTATGGATCAACCAATGGCATTGCATGTATGTTCTTATGACAACCCACACATGGATCAACCAATGGCATTGCATGTGTGTTCTTTTCACAAACCACACATGGATCAACAAATGGCATTGAATGTGTGTTCTTTTCACAAACCACACATGGATCAACCAATGGCATTGCATGTGTGTTCTTTCCGCAAACCACACATGGACCAACCAATGGCATTGCATGCGTGTTCTTTTTACAAACCACATGGATCAACCAATGGAATTGCATGTGTGTTCTTTTCACAAACCACATATGGATCCACCAATGTCATCGCATGTGTGTTCTTTTCCACAAACCACACATGGATCAACCAATGGCATTGCATGTGTGTTCTTTTCATAAACCACACATGGATCCACCAGTGTTCACTGCATGTGTGTTCTTTCCACAAACCACTTATGGATCAACCAGTGTCATTACATGTGTGTTCTTTTCCACAAACCACATATGGATCAACAAATAGCATTGCATGTGTGTTCTGTTCACAAACCACACATGGATCAACCAATGGCATTACATGTGTGTTCTTTTCATACACCACACATGGATCAACAAATGTCATTGCATGTGTGTTCTTTTCCACAAAACACATATGGATCAACCAATGGTATTGCATGTGTTTTCTTTTCACAAACCACATGGATCAACCAATGGCATTGCATGTGTGTTCTTTTCACAAACCACACATGGATCAACAAATGGCATTGCATGTGTGTTCTTTCCAAAAACCACACATGGATCCACCAGTGTTCACTACATGTGTGTTCTTTCCACAAACCACACATGGATCAACAAGTGTTCACTTCATGTCTGTTCTTTCCACAAACCCCTTATGGATCAACCAATGGCATTGCATGTATGTTCTTTTCACAAACCACACATGGATCAACTAATGGCATTGCATGTGTGTTCTTTTCACAAACCACACATGGATCAAAAAATGGCATTGCATGTGTGTTCTTTTCACAAACCAAACATGCATCAACCAATGGCATTGCATGTGTGTTCTTTTCATAAACCACATATGGATCAACCAATGTCATTGCATGTGTGTTCTTTTCACAAAACACACATGGATCCACCAATGTCATTGCATGTGTGTTCTTTGCCACAAACCACATGGATCAACCAATGTCATTGAATGTGTGTTCTTTTCACAAACCACGCATGGATCAACCAAAGGCATTGCATGTGTGTTCTTTTCATAAAGCACACATGGATCCACCAGTGTTCACTGCATGTGTGTTCTTTCCACAAACCACTTAAGGATCAACCAGTGTCATTGCATGTGTGTTCTTTTCCACAAACCACATATGGATCAACAAATGGCATTGCATGTGTGTTCTTTTCACAAACCACACATGGATCCACCAATGGCATTGCATGTGTGTTCTTTTCATAAACCACACATGGATCAACAAATGTCATTGCATGTTTGTTCTTTTCCATAAAACACATATGGATCAACCAATGGCATTGCATGTCTGTTCTTTTCACAAACCACATGGATCAACCAATGGCATTGCATGTGTGTTCTTTTCACAAAGCACACATGTATCAACCAATGGCATTGCATGTGTGTTCTTTCCACAAACAACACATGGATCAACCAATGGCATTGCATGTGTGTTCTTTTCACAAAGCACACATGTATCAACCAATGGCATTGCATGTGTGTTCTTTCCACAAACAACACATGGATCAACCAATGGCATTGCATGTGTGTTCTTTTTAGAAACCACACATGGATCCACTAGTATTCACTTCATGTGTGTTCTTTCCACAAACCACTTATGGATCAACCAGTGGCATTGCATGTGTGTTCCCGTCACAAACCACATGGATCAACCAATGGCATTGCATGTGTGTTCTTTTCACAAACCACACATGGATCAACAAATGGCATTGCATGTGTGTCTTTTTCACAAACCACACATGGATCAACCAATGGCATTGCATGTGTGTTCTTTTCGCAAACCACACATGGATCAACCAATGGCATTGCATGTGTGTTATTTTCACAAACCACATGGATCAACCAATGGAATTGCATGTGTGTTCTTTTCGCAAACCACATCTGGATCCACCAATGTCATTGCATGTGTGTTCTTTTACACAAACCACACATGGATCCACCAATGGCATTGCATGTGTGTTATTTCCATAAACCACACATGGATCCACCAGTGTTCACTGCATGTGTGTTCTTTCCACAAACCACTTATGGATCAACCAATGTCATTACATGTGTGTTCTTTTCCACAAACCAGATATGGATCAAGAAATAGCATTGCATGTGTGTATTTTTCACAAACCACACATGGATCAACCAATGGCATTGCATGTGTGTTCTTTTAATAAACCACACATGGTTCAACAAATGTCATTGCATGTGTGTTCTTTTCCACAAAACACATATGGATAAACCAATGGCATTGCATGTATATTCTTTTCACAAACCACATGGATCAACCAATGGCATTGCAAGTGTTTTTTTTCACAAACCACACAAGGATCAACCAATGGCATTGCATGTGTTATTTCCACAAACCCCACAGGGATCCACCAGTGTTCACTGCATGTGTGTTCTTTCCACAAAACACACATGGATCAACCAATGTCATTGCATGTGTGTTCTTTCCACAGACCACTTATGGATCAACCAATGTCATTGCATGTATGTTCTTTTCACAAACCACACATGGATCAACCAATGCCAGTGCATGTGTTCTTTTCACAAACCACACATGGATCAACCAATGGCATTGCATGTGTGTTCTTTCCGCAAACCACACATGGATCAACCAATGGCATTGCATGTGTGTTCTTTTCACAAACCACATGTATCAACCAATGGAATTGCATGTGTGTTCTTTTCACAAACCACATATGGATCCATCAATGTCATTGCATGTGTGTTCTATTTCACAAACCACACATGGATCAACCAATGGCATTGCATGTGTGTTCTTTTCATAAAGCACACATGGATGGATCCACCAAGATTCACTGCATGTGTGTTCTTTCCAAAAACCACATGGATCAACCAGTGTCATTGCATGTGTGTTCTTTTCCACAAACCACATATGGATCAACAAATGGCATTGCATGTGTGTTCTTTTCACAAACCACACATGGATCCACCAATGGCATTGCATGTGTGTTCTTTTCATAAACCACACATGGATCAACAAATGTCATTGCATGTTTGTTCTTGTCCATAAAGCTCATATGGATCACCCTATGGCTTTGCGTGTCTGTTCTTTTCACCAACCATGGATCAACCAATGGCATTGCATGTGTGTTCTTTTCACAAACCACACATGTATCAACCAATGGCATTGCATGTGTGTTCTTTCCACAAACAACACATGGATCAACCAATGGCATTGCATGTGTGTTCTTTTCAGAAACCACACATGGATCCACTAGTATTCACTTCATGTGTGTTCTTTCCACAAACCACTTATGGATCAACCAGTGGCATTGCATGTGTGTTCCCGTAACAAACCACATGGATCAACCAATGGCATTGCATGTGTGTTCTTTTCACAAACCACATGGATCAACAAATGGCATTGCATGTGTGTCCTTTTCACAAACCACACATGGATCAACCAATGGCATTGCATGTGTGTTCTTTTCGCAAACCACACATGGATCAACCAATGGCATTGCATGTGTGTTCTTTTCACAAACCACATGGACCAACCAATGGAATTGCATGTGTGTTCTTTTCACAAACCACATGGATCCACCAATGTCATTGCATGTGTGTTCTTTACACAAACCACATGGATCCACCAATGACATTGCATGTGTGTTATTTTCAAAAACCACACATGGATCCACCAGTGTTCACTGCATGTGTGTTCTTTCCACAAACCACTTATGGATCAACCAATGTCATTACATGTGTGTTCTTTTCCACAAACCACATATGGATCAAGAAATAGCATTGCATGTGTGTTCTGTTCACAAACCACACATGGATCAACCAATGGCATTGCATGTGTGTTCTTTTAATAAACCACACATGGATCCACTAGTATTCACTTCATGTGTGTTCTTTCCACAAACCACTTATGGATCAACCAGTGGCATTGCATGTGTGTTCCCGTCACAAACCACATGGATCAACCAATGGCATTGCATGTGTGTTCTTTTCACAAACCACACATGGATCAACAAATGGCATTGCATGTGTGTCCTTTTCACAAACCACACATGGATCAACCAATGGCATTGCATGTGTGTTCTTTTCGCAAACCACACATGGATCAACCAATGGCATTGCATGTGTGTTCTTTTCACAAACCACATGGATCAACCAATGGAATTGCATGTGTGTTCTTTTCACAAACCACATATGGATCCACCAATGTCATTGCATCTGTGTTCTTTTCCACAAACCACACATGGATCCACCAATGGCATTGCATGTGTGTTATTTTCATAAACCACACATGGATCCACCAGTGTTCACTGCATGTGTGTTCTTTCCATAAACCACTTATGGATCAACCAATGTCATTACATGTGTGTTCTTTTCCACAAACCACATATGGATCAAGAAATAGCATTGCATGTGTGTTCTGTTCACAAACCACACATGGATCAACCAATGGCATTGCATGTGTGTTCTTTTATTAAACCACACATGGATCAACAAATGTCATTGCATGTGTGTTCTTTTCCACAAAACACATATGGATCAACCAATGGCATTGCATGTCTATTCTTTTCACAAACCACATGGATCAACCAATGGCATTGCAAGTGTGTTTTTTTACAAACCACACATGGATCAACCAATGGCATTGCATGTGTGTTCTTTCCACAAATCACACATGGATCCACTAGTGTTCACTGCATGTGTGTTCTTTCCACAAAACACACATGGATCAACCAGTGTTCACTGCATGTGTGTTCTTTCCACAAACCACTTATGGATCAACCAATGCCATTGCATGTATGTTCTTATGACAACCCACACATGGATCAACCAATGGCATTGCATGTGTGTTCTGTTCACAAACCACACATGGATCAACCAATGGCATTGCATGTGTGTTCTTTTCACAAACCACACATGGATCAACAAATGGCATTGAATGTGTGTTCTTTTCACAAACCACACATGGATCAACCAATGGCATTGCATGTGTGTTCTTTCCGCAAACCACACATGGATCAACCAATGGCATTGCATGTGTGTTCTTTTCACAAACCACATGGATCAACCAATGGAATTGCATGTGTGTTCTTTTCACAAACCACATATGGATCCACCAATTTCATTGCATGTGTGTTCTTTCCACAAACCACATGGATCAACCAATGGCATTGCATGTGTTTTTTTCATAAACCACACATGGATCCACCAAGGTTCACTGCATGTGTGTTCTTTCCACAAACCACTTATGGATCAACCAGTGTCATTACATGTGTGTTCTTTTCCACAAACCACATATGGATCAACAAATAGCATTGCATGTGTGTTCTGTTCACAAACCACACATGGATCAACCAATGGCATTACATGTGTGTTCTTTTCATAAACCACACATGGATCAACAAATGTCATTGCATGTGTGTTCTTTTCCACAAAACACATATGGATCAACCAATGGTATTGCATGTGTGTTCTTTTCACAAACCACATGGATCAACCGATGGCATTGCATGTGTGTTCTTTTCACAAACCACACATGGATCAACAAATGGCATTGCATGTGTGTTCTTTCCACAAACCACACATGGATCCACCAGTGTTCACTACATGTGTGTTCTTTCCACAAACCACACATGGATCAACAAGTGTTCACTTCATGTCTGTTCTTTCCACAAACCCCTTATGGATCAACCAATGGCATTGCATGTATGTTCTTTTCACAAACCACACATGGATCAACTAATGGCATTGCATGTGTGTTCTTTTCACAAACCACACATGGATCAAAAAATGGCATTGCATGTGTGTTCTTTTCACAAACCACACATGCATCATCCAATGGCATTGCATGTGTGTTCTTTTCATAAACTACATATGGATCAACCAATGTCATTGCATGTGTGTTCTTCTCACAAAACACACATGGATCCACCAATGTCATTGCATGTGTGTTCTTTGCCACAAACCACATGGATCAACCAATGTCATTGAATGTGTGTTCTTTTCACAAACCACGCATGGATCAACCAAAGGCATTGCATGTGTGTTCTTTTCATAAAGCACACATGGATCCACTAGTATTCACTTCATGTGTGTTCTTTCCACAAACCACTTATGGATCAACCAGTGGCATTGCATGTGTGTTCTTTCCACAAACCACATGGATCAACAAATGGCATTGCATGTGTGTTCTTTTCACAAACCACACATGGATCAACAAATGGCATTGCATGTGTTCTTTTCACAAACCACATGGATCAACAAATGTCATTGCATGTTTGTTCTTTCCATAAAACACATATGGATCAACCAATGGCATTGCATGTGTGTTCTTTCCACAAACCACATGGATCAACCAATGGCATTGCATGTGTGTTCTTTTCACAAACCACACATGGATCCACCAATGGCATTGCATGTGTGTTCTTTCCACAAACCACACATGGATCAACCAATGGCATTGCATGTGTGTTCTTTTCACAAACCACACATGGATCCACCAATGTTCACTGCATGTGTGTTCTTTCCACAAACCACTTATGGATCAACCAATTCATTACATGTGTGTTCTTTTCCACAAACCACTTATGGATCAAGAAATGGCATTGCATGTGTGTTCTGTTCACAAACCACACATGGATCAACCAATGGCATTGCATGTGTTCTTTTCACAAACCACACATGGATCAACGATTGGCATTGCATGGGTGTTCTTTCCACATAACACATATGGATCAACCACTGGCATTGCATGTGTGTTCTTTTCACAAACCACATGGATCAACCAATGGCATTGCATGTGTGTATTTTTCACAACCACACATGGATCAACCAATGGCATTGCATGTTTGTTCTTTCCACAAACAACACATGGATCCACCAATGTCATTGCATGTGTGTTCTTTCCACAAAACACACATGGATCCACCAATGTCATTGCATGTGTGTTCTTTCCACAAACCACTTATGGATCAACCAATGTCATTACATGTGTGTTCTTTCACAACCACACATGGATCAACCAATAGCATTGCATGTGTGTTCTTTTCACAAACCACACATGGATCAACCAATGGCATTGCATGTGTGTTCTTTTAATAAACCACACATGGATCAACCAATGTCATTGCATGTGTGTTCTTTCCACAAACCACATGGATCAACCAATGGCATTGCATGTGTGTTCTTTTCACAAACCACATGGATCAACCAATGGCATTGCATGTGTTTTCTTTTCACAAACCACATGGATCAACCAATGGCATTGCATGTGTGTCTTTTCCATAAACCACACATGGATCAACCAATGGCATTGCATGTGTGTTCTTTTCACAAACCACATGGATCCACCACTGTCATTGCATGTGTGTTCTTTCCACAAACCACACATGGATCAACCAATGTCATTGCATGTGTGTTCTTTTCACAATCCACCGATGGATCCACCAGTGTCATTGCATGTGTGTTCTTTTCACAAACCACACATGGATCAAACAATGCCATTGCATGTGTGTTCTTTCCACAAACCACACATGGATCAACCAATGGCATTGCATGTGTTTCTTTCACAAACCACACATGGATCAACCAATGGCATTGCATGTGTGTTCTTTACACAAACCACATGTATCAACCAATGGAATTGCATGTGTGTTCTTTTCACAAACCACATATGGATCCACCAATGTCATTGCATGTGTGTTCTATTTCACAAACCACACATGGATCAACCAATGGCATTGCATGTGTGTTCTTTACATAAACCACACATGGATCAACAAATGGCATTGAATGTGTGTTCTTTTCACAAACCACACATGGATCAACCAATGGCATTGCATGTGTGTTCTTTCCGCAAACCACACATGGATCAACCAATGGCATTGCATGCGTGTTCTTTTCACAAACCACATGGATCAACCAATGGAATTGCATGTGTGTTCTTTTCACAAACCACATGGATCCACCAATGTCATCGCATGTGTGTTCTTTCCACAAACCACACATGGATCAACCAATGGCATTGCATGTGTGTTTTTTCATAAACCACACATGGATCCACCGGTGTTCATTGCATGTGTGTTCTTTCCACAAACCACTTATGGATCAACCAATGTCATTACATGTGTGTTCTTTTCCACAAACCACACATGGATCAACAAATAGCATTGCATGTGTGTTCTGTTCACAAACCACACATGGATCAACCAATGGCATTACATGTGTGTTATTTTCATAAACCACACATGGATCAACAAATGTCATTGCATGTGTGTTCTTTTCCACAAAACACATATGGATCGACCAATGGTATTGGATGTGTGTTCTTTTCCAAAAACCACATGGATCAACCAATGGCATTGCATGTGTGTTTTTTCACAAACCACACATGGATCAACCAATGGCATTGCATGTGTGTTCTTTCCACAAACCACACATGGATCCACCAGTGTTCACTACATGTGTGTTCTTTCAACAAACCACACATGGATCACCCAGTGTTCATTGCATGTGTGTTATTTCCACAAACCCCTTATGGATCAACCAATGGCATTGCATGTATGTTCTTTTCACAAACCACACATGGATCAACTAATGGCATTGCGTGTGTGTTCTTTTCACAAACCACACATGGATCAAAAAATGGCATTGCATGTGTGTTCTTTTCACAAACCACACATGGATCAATAAATGCCATTGCATGTGTGTTCTTTTCCACAAAACACACATGGATCAAACAATGGCATTGCATGTGTGTTCTTTCCACAAATCACACATGGATCCACCAATGTAATTGAATGTGTGTTCTTTTCCATAAACCACATATGGATCAATAAATGTCATTGCATGTGTGTTCTTTTCCAAAAACCACATGGATCAACCAATGGCATTGCATGTGTGTTTTTTCACAAACCACACATGGATCCACCAATGTTCACTGCATGTGTGTTCTTTCCACAAACCACTTATGGATCAACTAGGTCTCATTACATGTGTGTTCTTTTCCACAAACCACATATGGATCAACCAATGGCATTGCATGTGTATTCTGTTCACAAACCACATGGATCAACCAATGGCATTGCATGTGTGTTCTTTTCATAAACCACACATGGATCAACAACAATGTCATTGCATGTGTGTTCTTTCCAAAAACCACATATGGATCAACCAATGGCATTGCATGTGTGTTTTTCACAAACCACATGGATCAACCAACTGCATTGCATGTGTGTTCGTGTCACAAACCACACATCCAACCACGACACTCATTGCATGTGTGTTCTTTCAACAAACCACACATGGATCAACCATTGTCATTGCATGTGTGTTCTTTTCACAAACCACATATGGATCAACCAATGTCATTGCATGTGTGTTCTTTTCACAAACCACTTATGGATCCACCAATGGCATTGCATGTGTGTTCCTGTCATGAACCACATATGGATCCACTAGTGTTCATTGCATATGTTTTTTTTTCCACAAACCACTTATGTATCCACCAATGTCATTGCATGTGTGTTCCTTTCCACAAACCACATGGATCAACCAATGGCATTGCATGTGCGTTCTTTCCATAAACCACACATGAATCCACCAATGGCATTGCATATGTGTTCTTTTCACAAACCACATATGGATCAACAAATGGCATTGCATGTGTGTTCTTTTCACAAAGGACACATGGATCAACCAATGGCATTGCATGTGTGTTCTTTTCATAAACCACACATGGATCAACAAATGTTATTGCATGTGTGTTCTTTTCCACAAAACACACATGGATCAACCAATGGCATTGCATGTGTGTTCTTTTCACAAACCACATGGATCAACCAATGACATTGCATGTGTGTTCTTTTCACAAACCACATGGATCAAGCAATGGCATTGCATGTGTGTTCTTTCCACACAAACAACACATGGATCGACCGATTATACATGCTTACAAACCACACTTGGATCAACCAGTGTTCATTGCATGTGTGTTCTTTCCACAAACCACTTATGGATCAACCAATGGCATTGCATGTGTGTTCTTTCCACAAACCACACATGGATCAACCAATGGCATTGCATGTGTGTTCTTTTCACAACCACATATGGATCAACCAATGGCATTGCATGTGTGTTCTTTTCACAAACCACACATGGATCAACCAATGGCATTGCATGTGTGTTCTTTTCACAAACAACACATGGATCAACCAGTGTAATTGCATGTGTGTTCTTTCATAAACCACACATGGATCAACAAATGTCATTGCATGTGTGTTCTTTTCACAAACACACATGGATCAACCAATGGCATTGCATGTGTGTTCTTTCCACAAACCACATGGATCAACCAATGTCATTGCATGTGTGTTCTTTTCCACAAACCACATGGATCAACCAATGGCCTTGCATGTGTGTTCTTTCCACAAACCACACATGGATCCACCGGTGTTCACTTCATGTGTGTTCTTTCCACAAAACACTCATGGATCAACCAATGTCATTGCATGTGTGTTCTTTCCACAAACCACTTATGGATCAACCAATGTCATGCATGTGTGTTCTTTTCACAAACCACACATGGATCAACCAATGGCACTGCATGTGTGTTATTTTCACAAACCACACATGGATCAACCAATGGCATTGCATGTGTGTTCTTTTCCACAAAACACATATGGATCAACCAATGGCATTGCATGTGTGTTCTTTTCACAAACCACATGGATCAACCAATGGCATTGCATGTGTGTTCTTTCACAAACCACATGGATCAACAAATGGCATTGCATGTGTGTTCTTTCCACAAACCACACATTGATCCACCAATGTTCACTACATGTGTGTTCTTTCACAAACCACACATGGATCAACAAGTGTTCACTTCATGTGTTCTTTCCACAAACCCTTATGGATCAACCAATGGCATTGCATGTATGTTCTTTTCACAAACCACATGGATCAACCAATGGCATGGCATGTGTTCTTTTCACAAACCACACATGGATCAACAAATGGCATTGCATGTGTGTTCTTTTCACAAACCATACATTGATCAACCAATGGCATTGCATGTGTGTTCTTTTCACAAACCACACATGGATCAACCAATGTCATTGCATGTGTGTTCTTTTCACAAACCACATGGATCAACCAATGGCATTGCATGTGTGTTCTTTTCACAAACCACATGGATCAACTAATGGAATTGCATGTGTGTTCTTTCCACAAACCACATGGATCAACCAATGGCATTGCATGTGTGTTCTTTCAGAAACCACACATGGATCCACTATATTCACTTCATGTGTGTTCTTTCCACAAACCACTTATGGATCAACCAATGTCATTGCATGTGTGTTCCACAAACCACATGGATCAACCAATGGCATTGCATGTGTGTTCTTTCACAAACCACATGGATCAACCAATGGCATTGCATGTGTGTTCTTTTCACAAACCACACAGGGATCAACCAATGGCATTGCATGTGTGTTCTTTTCACAAACCACACATGGATCAACCAATGGCATTGCATGTGTGTTCTTTTCACAAACCATGGATCAACCAATGGCATTGCATGTGTGTTCTTTTCACAAACCACATGGATCAACCACTGTCATTGCATGTGTGTTCTTTCCACAAACCACATGGATCCACCAATGTCATTGCATGTGTGTTCTTTTCACAAACCACACATGGATCAACCAATGGCATTGCATGTGAATTCTTTTCATAAACCACACATGGATCCACCAATGTTCATTGCATGTGTGTTCTTTCCACAAACCACTTATGGATCAACCAATGTCATTGCATTGTGTTCTTTCCACAAACCACATGGATCAAAATAGCATTGCATGTGTGTTATTTTCACAAACCACATATGGATCCACCAATGTCATTCCATGTGTGTTCTTTTTCACAAACCACACATGGATCAACAAATGTCATTGCATGTGTGTTCTTTTCACAAAACTCATATGGATCAACCAATGGCATTGCATGTCTGTTCTTTTCACAAACCACATGGATCAATAATGGCATTGCATGTGTGTTCTTTTCACAAACCACACATGGATCAACCAATGGCATTGCATGTGTGTTCTTTCCACAAACCACACATGGATCCACCAATGGCATTGTATGTGTGTTCTTTTCTGCAAACCACATATGGATCCACCAAGGTTCATTGCATGTGTGTTCTTTCCACAAACCACTTATGGATCAACCAATGGCATTGCATGTGTGTTCTTTATGACAACCCACACATGGATCCACCAATGGCATTGCATGTGTGTTCTTTCACAAACCACACATGGATCAACAAATGGCATTGCATGTGTGTTCTTTTCACAAACCACACATGGATCAACCAATGGCATTGCATGTGTGTTCTTTTCCACAAACACACATAGATCAACCAATGGCATTGCATGTGTTCTTTTCACAAACCATGGGTCAACCAATGTCATTGCATGTGTGTTCTTTTCACAAACCACATATGGATCCACCAATGTCATTGCATGTGTGTTCTTTCCACAAACCACACATGGATCAACCAATGGCATTGCATGTGTGTTCTTTTCATAAACACACATGGATCAACCAATGTTCATTGCATGTGTGTTCTTTCCACAAACCACTTATGGATCAACCAATGGCATTGCATGTGTGTTCTTTTCACAAACCACATGGATCAACCAATGGCATTGCATGTGTGTTCTTTTCACAAACCATGGATCAAGCAATGGCATTGCATGTGTGTTCTTTTCACAAACAACATATGGATCCACCAGTGTTCACTGCATGTGTGTTCTTTCCACAAACCACACATGGATCAACCAATGGCATTGCATGTGTGTTCTTTCCACAAACCACACATGGATCAACCAATGGCATTGCATGTGTGTTCTTTTCACAAACCACATGGATCAACCAATGGCATTGCATGTGTGTTCTTTTCACAAACAACGCATGGAACAACCAATGGCCTTGCCTGTGTTTTTGTTAACAAACCACTGATGGATCAACCAATGACATTGCATGTGTGTTCTTTTCATAAACCACACATGGATCAACCAATGTCATTGCATGTGTTCTTTTCACAAACACACATGGATCAACCAATGGCATTGCATGTGTGTTCTTTTCACAAACCACATGGATCAACCAATGTCATTGCATGTGTGTTCTTTTCACAAACCACATGGATCAACCAATGGCATTGCATGTGTGTTCTTTCACAAACCACATGGATCCACCGGTGTTCATTGCATCTGTGTTCTTTCCACAAACCACATGGATCAACCAATGTCATTGCATGTGTGTTCTTTCCACAAACCACATCTGGATCAACCAATGTCATTGCATGTGTGTTCTTTTCACAAACCACATGGATCAACCAATGGCATTGCACGTGCATTATTTTCACAAACCACATGGATCAACCAATGGCATTGCATGTGTGTTCTTTCCACAAATACGCATGGATCAACCAATGTCTTTGCATGTGTGTTCTTTTCACAAACCACATGGATCAACCAATGGCATTGCATGTGTTCTTTCACAAACCACACATGGATCAACAAATGGCATTGCATGTGTGTTCTTTCCACAAACCACACATTGATCCACCTGTTCACTACATGTGTGTTCTTTCCTGAAACCACACATGGATCAACAAGTGTTCACTTCATGTGTGTTCTTTCCACAAACCACTTATGGATCAACCAATGGCATTGCATGTATGTTCTTTTCACAAACCACACATGGATCAACCAATGGCATTGCATGTGTGTTCTTTCACAAACCACACATGGATCAACAAATGGCATTGCATGTGTTCTTTTCACAAACCACATGGATCAACCAATGGCATTGCATGTGTTCTTTCATAAACCACATATGGATCAACCAATGTCATTGCATGTGTGTTCTTTTCACAAACCACATGGATCAACCAATATCAAAGCATGTATGTTCTTTTCACAAACCACATGGATCAACCAATGGAATTGCATGTGTGTTCTTTCCACAAACCACGCATGGATCAACCAATGGCATTGCATGTGTGTTCTTTTCACAAACCACACATGGATCCACCAGTGTTCATTGCATGTGTGTTCTTTCCACAAACCACTTATGGATCAACCAATGGCCTTGTATGTGTGTTCTTTCCACAAACCACATGGATCAACCAATGGCATTGCATGTGTGTTCTTTTCACAAACCACACATGGATCAACAAATGGCATTGCATGTGTGTTCTTTCACAAACCACATGGATCAACCAATGGCATTGCATGTGTGTTCTTTTCATAAACCACATGGATCAACCAATGGCATTGCATGTGTGTTCTTTCACAAACCACATGGATCAACAAATGGCATTGCATGTGTGTTCTTTTCACAAACCACATATGGATCCACCAATGTCATTGCATGTGTTCTTTCCACAAACCACACATGGATCAACCAATGGCATTGCATGTGTTCTTTTCATAAACCACATGGATCCACCAATGTTCATTGCATGTGTGTTCTTTTCACAAACCACTTATGGATCATGACCAATGGCATTGCATGTGTGTTCTTTCACAAACCACATGGATCAACCAATGTCATTGCATGTGTGTTCTTTCCACAAACCACACATGGATCAACCAATGGCATTGCATGTGTGTTCTTTTCATAAACCACACATGGATCAACCAATCATTGCATGTGTGTTCTTTCCACAAAACATATGGATCACCAATGGCATTGCATGTGTGTTCTTTTCACAAACCACATATGGATCAGCCAATGGCATTGCATGTGTGTTCTTTTACAAACCACATGGATCAACCAATGGCATTGCATGTGTGTTCTTTTCACAAACCACAGATGGATCAACCAATGGCATTACATGTGTGTTCTTTTCCACAAACCACATGGATCAACCCATGGCAGTGCAGGTGTGTTCTTTTCACAAACCACATGGATCAACCAATGGCATTGCATGTGTTCTTTTCACAAACCACACATGGATCCACCAATGGCATTGCATGTGTGTTCTTTCACAAACCACACATGGATCAACCAATGGCATTGCATGTGTGTTCTTTCACAAACCACACATGGATCAACCAATGGCATTGCATGTGTGTTCTTTCACAAACCACATGGATCAACCACTGGCATTTCATGTGTGTTCTTTTCCACAAACCACATGGATCAACCAATGGCATTGCATGTGTGTTCTTTTCACAAACCACATATGGATCCAGCAATGTCATTGCATGTGAGTTCTTTCCACAAACCACACATGGATCAACCAATGGCATTGCATGTGTGTTCTTTTCACAAACCACATGGATCAACCAATGGCATTGCATGTGTGTTCTTTTCACAAACCACATGGATCAACTAATGGCATTGCATGTGTGTTCTTTCACAAACCACACATGGATCACCAATGGCATTGCATGTGTTCTTTTCACAAACCACATGGATCAACCAATGTCATTGCATGTGTGTTCTTTTCACAAACCACATGGATCAACCAATGGCATTGCATGTGTGTTCTTTCCTAAACCACATGGATCCACCAATGTCATTGCATGTGTGTTCTTTCCTAAAACCACACATGGATCCACCAATAGCATTGCATGTGTGTTCTTTCCATAAACCACATGGATCCACCAATGTCATTGCATGTGTTCTTTTCACAAACCACATGGATCAACCAATGTCATTACATGTGTGTTCTTTTCACAAACCACATGGATCAACCAATAGCATTGCATGTGTGTTCTTTTCACAAACCACACATGGATCAACCAATGGTATTGCATGTGTGTTCTTTTCTGAAACCACATGGATCAACCAATGGCATTGCATGTGTGTTCTTTTCACAAACCACATGGATCAACCAATGGCATTGCATGTGTGTTCTTTTCACAAACCACATATGGATCAACCAATGGCATTGCATGTGTGTTCTTTTTACAAACCACACAAGGATCCACCAGTGTTCACTTCATGTGTGTTCTTTGCACAAACCACACATGGATCCACCAATGTCATTGCATGTGTGTTCTTTTCACAAACCACACATGGATAAACCAATGTCATTGCATGTGTGTTCTTTCCACAAACAACATACGGATCCACCAATGTAATTGCATGTGTGTTCTTTCCACAAACCACATGGATCCACCCAATGGCATTGCATGTGTGTTCTTTTCACAAACCACATGGATCAACCAATGTCATTGCATGTGTGTTCTGTTCACACACCACATGGATCAACCAATGGCATTGCATGTGTGTTCTTTTCACAAACCACACATGGATCCACCAATGGATCCATTGCATGTGTGTTCTTTCCACAAACCACACATGGATCCACCAATGGCATTGCATGTGTGTTCTTTTCACAACCACACATGGATCCACTAGTGTCATTGCATGTGTGTTCTTTCCACAAACCATATGGATCAACCAATGTCATTGCATGTGTGTTCTTTTCCACACAAACCACATGGATCAACAATGGCATTGCATGTGTTCTTTTACAAACCACACATGGATCCACAATGTCATTGCATGTGTTCTTTTCACAAACCACATGGATCAGCCAATGTCATTGCATGTGTGTTCTTTTCAAAACACATATGGATCAACAATGGCATTGCATATGTGTTCTTTTCACAAACCACATGGATCGACCAATGGCATTGCATGTGTGTTCTTGTCATGAACCACATGGATGAACCAATGGCATTGCATGTGTGTTCTTTTCCACAAACCACACATGGATCACCCAATGGCATTGCATGTGTGTTCTTTTCAGAAACCACATATGGATCCACTAGAGTAATTGCATGTGTGTTCCTTTCACAAACCACATATGGATCAACCAATGGCATTGCAAGTGTGTTTTTTTACAAACCACACATGGATCAACCAATGGCATTGCATGTGTGTTCTTTTCACAAACCACACATGGATCAACAAATGGCATTGCCTGTGTGTTCTTTCACAAACCACATGGATCGACCAATGGCATTGCATGTGTGTTCTTTACAAACCACATGGATCAACCAATGGCATTGCATGTGTGTTCTTTTCACAAACCACATATGGATCAACCAATGTCATTGCATGTGTGTTCTTTTCACAAACCACATGGATCAACCAAGTTGTCATTGCATGTGTGTTCTTTTACACAAACCACACATGGATCAACCAATGACATTGCATGTGTGTTCTTTTCCACAACCACACATGGATCCACCAATGTTCATTGCATGTGTGTTCTTTCCACAAACCACATGGATCAACCAATGTCATTACATGTGTGTTCTTTTCACAAACCACATGGATCACCAATAGCATTGCATGTGTGTTCTTTCTGAAACCACACATGGATCACCAATGGCATTGCATGTGTGTTCTTTTCATAAACCACACATGGATCCACTAGTGTTCATTGCATGTGTGTTCTTTCCACAAACCACATATGGATCAACAAGTGGCATTGCATGTGTGTTATTTACACAATCAACACATGGATCAACCAATGGCATTGCATGTGTTCTTTTCACAAACCACACATGGATCAACCAGTGTCATTGAATGTGTGTTCTTTTTCACAAACCACATATGGATCAACCAATGGCATTGCATGTGTGTTCTTTTACAAACCACACATGGATCAACCAATCATTGCATGTGTGTTCTTTTACAAACCACATGGATCAACCAATGGAATTGCATGTGTGTTCTTTTCACAAACCACATGGATCAACCAATGTCATTGCATGTGTGTTCTTTCCACAAACCACATGGATCCACCAATGGCATTGCATGTGTGTTATTTTCATAAACCACACATGGATCCACCAATGTCACCTTTGCATGTGTGTTCTTTCCATAAACCACTTATGGATCGACCAATGTCATTGCATGTGTTCTTTTCACAAACCACATATGGATCCAGAAATAGCATTGCATGTGTGTTCTTTTCACAAACCACACATGGATCAACCAATGGCATTGCATGTGTGTTCTTTCCACAAACCACACATGGAGCAACAAATGTCATTGCATGTGTGTTCGTTACAAGAACCACACATGGATCAACCAATGGCATTGCATGTGTGTTCTTTTCACAAACCACATGGATCAACCAATGTCATTGCATGTGTGTTCTTTCCACAAACCACATGGATCAACCAATGGCATTGCATGTGTGTTCTTTCACAAACCACACATGGATCCACTAGTGTTCATTGCATGTGTGTTCTTTCCACAAAACACACATGGATCGACAATGTCATTGCATGTGTGTTCTTTCACAAACCACATATTGATCAAGCAATGTCATTGCATGTGTGTTCTTTCCACAAACCACACATGGATCAACCAATGGCATTGCATGTGTGTTCTTTCACAAACCACACATGGATCAACAAATGGCATTGCATGTGTGTTCCTTTCACAAACCACACATGGATCAACCAATGGCATTGCATGTGTGTTCTTTCATAAACCACACATGGATCAACCAATGGCATTGCATGTGTTCTTTTCACAAACACACATGGATCAACCAATGGAATTGCATGTGTGTTCTTTTCACAAACCATATGGATCCACCATTGTCATTGCATGTGTGTTCTTTTCACAAACCACACATGGATCAACCACTGTCATTGCATGTGTGTTCTTTTCATAAACCACACATGGATCCACCAATGTTCATTGCATGTGTGTTCTTTCACAAACCACATGGATCAACCAATGTCATTACATGTGTGTTCTTTTCCACAAACCACATATGGATCAACAAATGTCATTGCATGTGTTCTTTCACAAACCACACATGGATCAACCAATGGCATTGCATGTGTTCTTTTCACAAACCACACATGGATCCACCAATGTCATTGCATGTGTATTCTTTCCACAAAACCACATGGATCAACCAATGGTATTGCATGTGTGTTCTTTTCACAACCACATGGATCCAACCAATGGCATTGCATGTGTGTTCTTTTCCAAACCACATGGATCAACAAATGGCATTGCATGTGTGTTCTTTCACAAACCACACATGGATCCACCGGTGTTCATTGCATGTGTGTTCTTTCCACAAACCACATGGATCAACAATGGCATTGCATGTGTTCTTTCACAAACCACATATGGATCAACCAATGGCATTGCATGTATGTTCTTTTCACAAACCACACATGGATCAACTAGTGGTCATTGCATCTGTGTTCTTTTCACAAACCACACATGGATCCACCAGAGTCATTACATGTGTGTTCTTTTCACAAACCACACATGGATCATCCAATGGCATTGCATGTGTGTTCTTTTCATAAACTACATATGGATCCACCAATGTCATTGCATGTGTGTTCTTTCACAAACACACATGGATCCACAATGTCATTGCATGTGTGTTCTTTTCACAAACCACATGGATCAAACACTGTCATTGATTGTGTTTTCTTCTCACAAACCACATGGATCAACCAATGGCATTGCATGTGTGTTCTTTTCATAAACCACACATGGATCCACCAGTGTTCATTGCATGTGTGTTCTTTCCACAAACCATAATGGATCAACAGTGGCATTGCATGTGTTCTTTTCCACAAACCACATATGGATCAAGCAATGGCATTGCATGTGTGTTCTTTTCACAAACACACATGGATCAACCAATGGCATTGCATGTGTGTTCTTTCACAAACCACACATGGATCAACAAATGTCATTGCATGTGTGTTCTTTTCCAAAACACATCATGGATCAACCAATGGCATTGCATGTGTGTTCTTTCACAAACCACATGGATCCACCAATGGCATTGCATGTGTGTTCTTTTCAAACCACACATGGATCAACCAATGGCATTGCATGTGTGTTCTTTCCACAAACCACATGGATCCACCAATGGCATTGCATGTGTGTTCTTTTCTGACACATGGATCAACCAATAGCATTGCATGTGTGTTCTTTTCTGAAACCACATGGATCACTAGTATTCACTTCATGTGTGTTCTTTCCACAAACCACATATGGATCAACCAGGCATTGCATGTGTGTTCTTTCCACAATCACATGGATCAACCAATGGCATTGCATGTGTGTTCTTTTCACAAACCACATGGATCAACAAATGTCATTGCATGTGTGTTCTTTTCACAAACCACACATGGATCACCAATGGCATTGCATGTGTGTTCTTTTCACAAACCACACATGGATCCACCAATGGCATTGCATGTGTGTTCTTTTCACAAACCACATGGATCCACCAATGGAATTGCATGTGTGTTCTTTCACAAACCACATATGCATCCACCAATGTCATTGCATGTGTGTTCTTTTCACAAACCACATATGGATCCACCAATGGCATTGCATGTGTGTTCTTTTCATAAACCACATGGGTCCACCAAGTGTCATTGCATGTGTGTTCTTTCCACAAACCACATGGATCAACCAATGTCATTACATGTGTGTTATTTTCCACAAAACACATATGGATCAAGAAATAGCATTGCATGTGTGTTCTTTTCACAAACCACACATGGATCAACAAATGGCATTGAATGTGTGTTCTTTTCACAAACCACACATGGATCCAACAATGTCATTGCATGTGTGTTCTTGTCACAAACCACAAATGGATAAACCAATGTCATTGCATGCCTGTTCTTTTCACAAACCACATGGATCAACCAATGGCATTGCATGTGTTTCTTTTCATTAACCACACATGGATCAACCAATGTCATTGCATGTGTGTTCTTTTCACAAACCACATGGATCCACCAATGGCATTGCATGTGTGTTCTTTCCACAAAACACATGGATCAACCAATGTCATTGCATGTGTGTTCTTTCCACAAACCACATGGATCGCCAATGTCATTGCATGTGTGTTCTTTTCACAAACCACATATGGATCAACCAATGCCATTGCATGTGTTCTTTTCAAACCACATGGATCAACCAATGGCATTGCATGTGTGTTCTTTCAAACCACACATGGATCAACCAATGTCATTGCATGTGTATTCTTTTCACAAGGCCACACATGGATCAACCAAATTGCATGTGTGTTCTTTTCACAAACCACATATGGATCCACCAATGTCATTGCATGTGTGTTCTTTTCACAAACCACATGGATCAACCAATGGCATTGCATGTGTTCTTTTCTAAACCACACATGGATCAACAAATGTCATTGCATGTGTTCTTTTCACAAACCACATGGATCAACCAATGGCATTGCATGTGTGTTCTTTCACAAACCACATGGATCAACCAATGGCATTGCATGTGTGTTCTTTTCACAAACCACATGGATCAACCAATGGAATTGCATGTGTGTTCTTTCCACAAACCACATGTGGATCCACCAATGTCATTGCATGTGTGTTCTTTTCACAACCACACATGGATCAGCCAATGGCATTGCATGTGTTCTTTCACAAACCACATGGATCCACCGGTGTTCATTGCATGTGTGTTCTTTCCACAAACCACTTATGGATCAACCAGTGTCATTGCATGTGTGTTCTTTTCCAGAAACCACATATGGATCAACAAATAGCATTGCATGTGTGTTCTTTTCACAAACCACATGGATCAACCAATGGCATTACATGTGTGTTATTTTCATAAACCACACATGGATCAACAAATGTCATTGCATGTGTGTTCTTTCACAAACACATGGATCAACCAATGGTATTGCATGTGTGTTCTTTTCACAAACCACATGGATCAGCAGGTGGCATTGCATGTGTTCTTTCACAAACCACATGGATCAACCAATGGCATTGCATGTGTGTTCTTTCCACAAACCACACATGGATCCACCAGTGTTCATTGCATGTGTGTTCTTTTCACAATACACACATGGATCAACAATAGGTATTGCAGGTGTGTTCTTGCCACAAACCACATATGGATCCACTAGTGTCATTGCATGTGTTCTTTTCACAAACCACATGGATCAACCAATGGCATTGCATGTGTGTTCTTTTCTAAACCACACATGGATCAAAAATGGCATTGCATGTGTGTTCTTTTCACAAACCACATGGATCAACCAATGGCATTGCATGTGTGTTCTTTTCACAAACCACATATGGATCAACCAATGTCATTGCATGTGTTCTTTCACAAAACCACATGGATCCACCAATGTCATTGCATGTGTGTTCTTTCACAAACCACATGGATCAGCAATGTCATTTGCATGTGTGTTCTTTTCACAAACCACATGGATCAACCAATGGCATTGCATGTGTGTTCTTTTCATAAACTACACATGGATCCACTTTCATTGCATGTGTTCTTTTCACTAACACACATGGATCAACCAATGTCATTGCATGTGTGTTCTTTTCACAAACCACATATGGATCAACCAATGTCATTGCATGTGTTCTTTTCACAAACCACACATGGATCAACCAATGGCATTGCATGTGTGTTCTTTCCACAACACATGGATCAACAAATGTCATTGCATGTGTGTTCTTTTCACAAACCACATATGGATCCACCAATGGCATTGCATGTGTGTTCTTTTCACAAACCACACATGGATCAACCAATGGCATTGCATGTGTGTTCTTTTGACAAACCACAGATGGATCAACAATGTCATTGCATGTATGTTCTTTCATAAACCACACATGGATCAACCAATGTCATTGCATGTGTGTTCTTTCCAAACCACATGGATCAACCAATGGCATTGCATGTGTGTTCCTTTCATGAACCATATGGATCAACCAATGTCATTGCATTTGTGTTCTTTCCACAAACCACATATGGATCCACCAATGTCATTTCATGTGTGTTCTTTTCCACAAACCACACATGGATCAACCAATGTCATTGCATGTGTGTTTTTTCCACAAACCACATATGGATCCACCAATGTCATTGCATGTGTGTTCTTTTCCACAAACCACATGGATCAACCAATGGCATTGCATGTGTGTTCTTTTCACAATACACATGGATCGACCAATGGCATTGCATGTGTGTTCTTTTCATAAACCACACATGGATCAACAAATGTCATTGCATGTGTGTTCTTTTCCACAAAACACATGGATCCACCAATGGCATTGCATGTGTGTTGTTTACACAAACCACACTTGGATCAACCATTGTCATTGCATGTGTGTTCTTTTCACAAACAACACATGGATCAACCAATGTCATTGCATGTGTTCTTTTCACAAACCACATGGATCAACCAGTCATTGCATGTGTGTTCTTTTCACAAACCACATATGGATCAACCAGTGGCATTGCATGTGTGTTCTTTTCCAAACCACACATGGATCCACCAATGGCATTGCATGTGTGTTCTTTCCACAAACCACATATGGATCGAAATGTCATTGCATGTGTGTTGTTTTCCACAAACCACATGGACCAACCAATGGCATTGCATGTGTGTTCTTTTCATAAACAACACATGGATCGACCAATGGCATTGCATGTGTGTTCTTTTCATAAACCACACATGGATCAACAAATGTCATTGCATGTGTTCTTTTCCACAAAACACATGGATCGACCAATGGCATTGCATGTTTGTTCTTTTCACGACCCACATATGGATCCACTAGTGGCATTGCATGTGTGTTCTTTTCCACAAACCACATGGATCAACCAATGGCATTGCATGTTTGTTCTTTCCACAAACCACATATGGATCCACCAGTGTCACTAAATGTGTGTTCTTTCCACAATCCACACATGGATCAACCAGTGCTCACTGCATGTATGTTCTTTCCACAAACCACACATGGATCCACCAATGTCATTTAATGTGTGTTCTTTTCACAAACCACATGGATCAACCAATGTCATTGCATGTGTGTTCTTTTCACAAACCACACATGGATCACCAATGGCATTGCATGTGTGTTCTTTCCCAAACCACATATGGATCAACCAATGGCATTGCATGTGTTCTTTTCACAAACCACATGGATCAACCAATGGCATTGCACGTGAGTTCTTTTCACAAACCACACATGGATCAACCAATGGCATTGCATGTGTGTTCTTTCACAAACCACATGGATCCACAATGTTCACTGCATGTGCGTTCTTTTCACAAACCACATGGATCCACAAGTGTTCATTGCATGTGTGTTCTTTCCACAAACCCCTTATGGATCGACCAGTGTCATTGCATGTATGTTCTTTTCACAAACCACATGGATCAACTAATGGCATTGCATGTGTGTTCTTTCCAAAACACATGGATCACCACATGGCATTGCATGTGTGTTCTTTTCACAAACCACACATGGATCAACCAATGGCATTACATGTGTGTTCTTTTCATAAACCACATATGGATCCACCAATGTCATTGCATGTGTGTTCTTTTCACAAAACACACATGGATCCACCAATGTCATTGCATGTGTGTTCTTTTCCACAAACCACATGATTCAACCAATGGAATTGCATGTGTTCTTTCCATGAAACCACACATGGATCAACCAATGGCATTGCATGTGTGTTCTTTTTCCTGAAACCACACATGGATCCACTAGTATTCACTGCATGTGTGTTCTTTCCACAAACCACTTATGGATCAACCAATGGCATTGCATGTGTGTTCTTTCCACAAACCACATGGATCAACCAATGGCATAGCATGTGTGTTCTTTTACAAACCACACATGGATCAACAATGGCATTGCATGTGTTCTTTCACAAACCACACATGGATCAACCAATGGCATTGCATGTGTGTTCTTTTCACAAACCACATGGATCAACCAATGGCATTGCATGTGTGTTCTTTTCACAAACCACATGGATCAACCAATGGAATTGCATGTGTGTTCTTTTCACAAACCACATATGGATCCACCAATGTCATTGAATGTGTGTTCTTTTCACAAACCACATGGATCCACCAATGGCATTGCATGTGTGTTCATTTCACAAACCACACATGGATCCCAATGTTCTTCATGTGTTCTTTCCACAAACCACTTATGGATCGACCAATGTCATTGCATGTGTGTTCTTTCCACAAACCACATATGGATCAAAATGTCATTGCATGTGTGTTTTCACAAACCACATGGATCAACCAATGGCATTGCATGTGTTCTTTTCACAAACCACACATGGATCAACAAATGTCATTGCATGTGTTCCTTTCCACAAACCACCTATGGATCAACCAATGTCATTGCTTGTGTCTCATTTTACACAAACCACATGGATCAACCATATGTCATTGCATGTGTGTTCTTTTCACAAACCACACATGGATCGACCAATGGCATTGCATGTGTGTTCTTTTCACAAACCACACATGGATCCCAATGTCATTTGCACGTGTGTTCTTTTCACAAACCACACATGGATCAACCAATGTCATTGCATGTGTGTTCTTTCCACAAACCACTTATGGATCAACCAATGGCATTGCATGTATGTTCTTTTCAAACCACACATGGATCAACCAATGTCATTGCATGTGTTCTTTTCACAAACACACATGGATCAACAAATGTCATTGCATGTGTGTTCTTTCACAACCACATGGATCAACCAATGGCATTGCATGTGTGTTCTTTCACAAACCACATGGATCAACCAATGTCATTGCATGTGTATTCTTTACACAAACCACAAATGGATCCACCAATGTCATTGCATGTGTGTTCTTTCACAAACCACATATGGATCAACCAATGTCATTGCATGTGTGTTCTTTCACAAACCACACATGGATCAACCAATGTCATTGCATGTGTGTTCTTTTCACAAACCACATGGATCACCAGAGTCATTGCATGTGTGTTCTTTCACAAACCACATGGATCAACCAATGCCATTGCATGTGTGTTCTTTCCACAAACCACATGGATCAACCAATGTCATTGCATGTGTGTTCTTTTCACAAACCACATGGATCTACCAATGACAGTGCATGTGTGTTCTTTTTACAAACCACATATGGATCAACCAATGGCATTGCATGTGTTCTTTCACAAAACCACACATGGATCAATAATGGCATTGCATGTGTGTTCTTTCCACAAACCACATATGGATCAACCAATGTCATTGCATGTGTGTTCTTTACAAACCACATGGATCAACCAATGGCATTGCATGTGTGTTCTTTTCACAAACCACATGGATCAACCAATGGCATTGCATGTGTGTTCTTTTCACCACACATGGATCAACCAATGGCATTGCATGTGTTCTTTCACAAACCACATGGATCAACCAATGGCATTGCATGTGTTCTTTCACAAACCACACATGGATCCAATGTCATTGCATGTGTGTTCTTTTCTAAACCACATGGATCAACCAATGGCATTGCATGTGTGTTCTTTTCACAAACCACATGGATCCACCAATGGCATTGCATGTGTGTTCTTTTCTAAAACCACATGGATCAACAAATGTCATTGCATGTGTGTTCTTTTCCACAAACCACATATGGATCCACCGGTGTTCATTGCATGTGTGTTCTTTCCACAAAACACACATGGATCAGCCAATGTCATTGCATGTGTGTTCTTTCACAAACCACACATGGATCAACCAATGTCATTGCATGTGTGTTCTTTCACAAACCACATGGATCCAATGGCATTGCATGTGTGTTCTTTTCACAAACCACATGGATCAATAATGTCATTGCATGTGTGTTCTTTACAACCACACATGGATCAACCAATGGCATTGCATGTGTGTTCTTTTCAACAAACCACATTGATCAAACAAAGGCATTGCAATTGTGTTATTAACACAAACGACATATTGATCAACCAATGGCATTGCATGTGTGTTCTTTTCACAAACCACACATGGATCCACCAATGGCATTGCATGTGTGTTCTTTTACAAACCACATGGATCCACAAGTGTTCATTTCATGTGTGTTCTTTCCACAAACCACATGGATCAACCAATGGCATTGCATGTGTGTTCTTTCACAAACCACACATGGATCCACTAATGTCTTTGCCTGATTGTTCTTTTCACCAACCACACATGGATCAACCAATGGCATTGCATGGGTGTTCTTTTCACACACCACATATGGATCAACCAATGTCATTGCATGTGTGTTCTTTTCACAAACCACACATGGATCAACCAATGGCATTGCATGTGTGTTCTTTGCACAAACCACAGGGATCAACCCCGGTCATTGCATGTGTGGTCTTTTCACAAACCACACATGGATCAACAAATGGCATTGCATGTGTTCTTTCACAAAACACATGGATCAGCCAATGGCATTGCTTGTATGTTCTTTCCCCAAACCACATATGGATCAACCAAAGTCATTGCATGTGAGTTCTTTCCACAAACCACATATGGATCAACCAATGTCATTGCATGTGTGTTCTTTCACAAACCACATGGATCAACCAATGGCATTGCATGTGTTCTTTTCACAAACCACATGGATCAACAAATAGCATTGCATGTGTGTTCTTTCACAAACCACATGGATCAACCAATGGCATTGCATGTGTGTTCTTTTCACAAACCACATGGATCAACCAATGGCATTGCATGTGTGTTCTTTCACAAACCACATGGATCCAATGTCATTGCATGTGTGTTCTTTTCACAAACCACATATGGATCCACCAATGTCATTGCATGTGTGTTCTTTTCACAAACCACATATGGATCAACCAATGGCTCATTGCATGTGTTCTTTCATAAACCATGGATCAACCAATGTTCATTACATGTGTGTTCTTTTCACAAACCACATATGGATCAACCAGTGTCATTGCATGTGTGTTCTTTTCCACAAACCACATGGATCCAACAAATAGCATTGCATGTGTTCTTTCACAAACCACATGGATCAACCAATGGCATTGCATGTGTGTTCTTTTCACAAACCACATGGATCAACAAATGTCATTGCATGTGTGTTCTTTCCACAAAACACATATGGATCACCAATGGCATTGCATGTGTGTTCTTTTCACAAACCATGGATCACCCAATGGCATTGCATGTGTGTTCTTTTCACAAACCACACATGGATCAACCAATGGCATTGCATGTGTGTTCTTTGCACAAACGACACATGGATCCACTAGTGTTCATTGCATGTGTGTTCTTTCCAAAAAAACACATGGATCAACCAGTGGCATTGCATGTGTGTTCTTTCCACAAAAACACATGGATCAACTAGTGGCATTGCATGTGTGTTCTTTTCACAAACCACACATGGATCCACCAATGGCATTGCATGTGTGTTCTTTTAACAAACCACACATGGATCTACCAATGGCATTGCATGTGTGTTCTTTTCTGAAACCACATGGATCCACCAGAGGCATTGCATGTTTGTTCTTTTCACAAACCACACATGGATCAACCAATGGCATTGCATGTGTGTTCTTTCTGAAACCACATGGATCAACCAATGGAATTGCATGTGTGTTCTTTTCACAAACCACATATGGATCCACCAATGTCATTGCATGTGTGTTCTTTTCACAAATACACATGGATCAACCAATGGCATTGCATGTGTGTTCTTTTCATAAACCACCATGGATCCACCAGTGTCATTGCATGTGTGTTCTTTCCACAAACCACATGGATCGACCAGTGTCATTGCATGTGTGTTCTTTTCCACAAACCACATGTGGATCGACCAATAGCATTGCATGTGTTCTTTTCACAAACCCCACATGGATCAACCAATGGCATTGCATGTGTGTTCTTTTCACAAACCACACATGGATCAACCAATGTCATTGCATGTGTGTTCTTTTCACAAAACACACATGGATCAACCAATGGCATTACATGTGTGTTCTTTTCACAAACCACATGGATCAACAAATGGCATTGCATGTGTGTTCTTTTCACAAACCACACATGGATCAACAAATGGCATTGCATGTATGTTCTTTCCACAAACCACACATGGATCCACCAGTGTTTTGCATGTGTGTTCATTCACAAACCACACATGGATCAACAGTGTCATTGCATGTGTTCTTTCCACAAACCCTTATGGATCCACCAATGGCATTGCATGTGTGTTCTTTCACAAACCACATGGATCAAGAAATGGCATTGCATGTGTGTTCTTTTCACAAACCACATGGATCAACAAATGGCATTGCATGTGTGTTCTTTTGACAAACCACACTTGGATCCACCAATGTCAATGCATGTGTGTTCTTTTCATAAACCACATATGGATCAACAAATGTCATTGCATGTGTGTTCTTTTCACAAAACACACATGGATCCTCCAATGTCATTGCATGTGTGTAAGTTACACAAACCACATGGATCAACCAATGGCATTGCATGTGTGTTCTTTCCACAAACCACACATGGATCAACCAATGTCATTGCATGTGTGTTCTTTTCACAAACCACACATGGATCCACCAATGTCATTGCCTGTGTGTTCTTTCCACAAACCACATGGATCAACTACTGTCATTGCATGTGTGTTCTTTTCCACAAACCACATGGATCAGCCATGGCATTGCATGTGTGTTCTTTCACAAACCACACATGGATCCACTAATGGCATTGCATGTGTGTTCTTTCCACAAACCACATGGATCAACCAATGGCATTGCATGTGTGTTCTTTTCACAAACCACACATGGATCAACCAATGGCATTGCATGTTTGTTCTTTTCACAAACCACACATGGATCCCCAGTGTTCATTGCATGTGTGTTCTTTCACAAACCACATATGGATCCACTAGAGTCATTGCATGTGTGTTCTTTCCACAAACCACACATGGATCAACCAATGGCATTGCATGTGTGTTCTTTTCTAAACCACACATGGATCCACCAATGGCATTGCATGTGTGTTCTTTCACAAACCACACATGGATCGACCAATGGCATTGCATGTGTGTTCTTTTCACAAACCACATATGGATCAGCAAATGTCATTGCATGTGTTCTTTTCACAAAACCACATGGATCCACTAATGTCATTGCATGTGTGTTCTTTTCACAAACCACATGGATCAGCCAAAGTCATTGCATGTGTGTTCTTTCCACAAAACCACATGGATCAACCAATGGCATTGCATGTGTGTTCTTTCCACAAACCACACATGGATCACCGGTGTTCACTGCATGTGTGTTCTTTCCTAAACCACATATGGATCCACCAATGTCATTGCATGTGTGTTCTTTTCCACAAACCATGGATCAACCAATGGCATTGCATGTGTGTTCTTTTCACAAACCACATGGATCAACAAGTGTTCATTGCATGTGTGTTCTTTTCACAAACCACACATGGATCGACCAATGTCATTGCATGTGTTCTTTCACAAACCACATGGATCAACCAATGTCATTGCATGTGTGTTCTTTCACAAACACACATGGATCAACCAATGGCATTGCATGTGTGTTCCTTTCCACAAACCACATGGATCCACCAATGTCATTGCATGTGTGTTCTTTTCACAAACCACATGGATCCACCAATGTCATTCATGTGTGTTCTTTCCGGAAACCACATATGGATCCACCAATGTCATTGCATGTGTGTTCTTTCCACAAACCACTTATGCACTACTAGGAAACAGCCTATAGATAGACAAGATGTTTAGTGGCGCATATGCAAAACCATGTCGCCATACAGGAAAACATCGAGTGGCACACCGAAGAATGCATCGCCGCGTATAGAAGATTGGAGATTTTTGGCGCATTCTCTAGGTATCGCCCTGACGAAGATTGGTGGGACCCACGCCCGGCCCGGGTGAGGTTGATCAAGTTACGTAGGCGATTCTGAACTCTGGCATACAGAAGGTACCTCTTATGTGGTGCATATTTTCTTATAAGCCACGAGAACATGGAGGGCCCACCACAAGTCTAATTCACCCAAGTTACGTGGCGCATGTTCTTATATCGCGCACATATGTATGTTGCATACGTGGCGCATAAGTCCCAACATGCAGCTTATCACCTGGAACTTGGATAATGGGCCCCACACAGTGTAGAATCTAATTCACCCATACGTGGTGTATGGACTTATATACAAAGTTTCGACATATGTGCGCATTTTTCCTCCATATAAGCCACATATGAAATCGAGATCCATGTTAAAAGGTGACAAGCTAGCTTTTCTTATCTATCTATCCACACCACCCATTTCACATCTCTACCTCCTCCCAACTAGGTCTTCCTCCTCCTCACACCCCACCATCTTGCCCATAGTTTCTCCATTTTCTTGTAACCTTCAAACCTACTTTAATCCATAGATTGGTAAGTGGAAGCTTGGCTCCAACCCATAGATCTAAAGTTCCTTACTTTTCTCTCTCACATCTCTATTTGTTTACTAATTTCCTCTCCACCAACTTGCATTGTAGATCTATTTGTCCACACTCTCTCATACAGCCTTGGTCTCGTCTACGCTATTATTGTCTACTAGGTGAGTACTTGGCCATGAATATGTAGGTGAAGCATGTCGTGTGGGTGGTGTGTGTGTGCGATCCATGGCGAGGCGATGCTTGTGTGGTGCATGAATATTTGCAATGGGAGGAAGTTTTTGTTGCTTGCTTGTTGTGGTGAATTGCCGGGCCCGGCCGTGTGTGGTTGCATGGATGTTTTCGAGTAATGTTGATTCATTTCCATTTCATAAAATTTTGCACTACCCATATGTCCTAATTTTAGGAAAGGTCGTGCGAATTTTTTCGGTAGCATTCATGCATGTGTGTGTTCATATGGTGTGGTTCTCACCTATACTCTCTACATTTTGACCGCTCGAAGGCAACCATGGTCCTCACGATGAGCGAAAGGTCGGTGCTACGTGCAAGAAAGGCACGAAGGAGGACATGATTACGAACAACAAGACCATGCTAAGATGTCCATGTCGAACATACCTGAAACGCTGCTGGATCGACCACGAATGTCTGGACAATTGGAGGAGGGTCCACTGCTCAAGCGTGCGGTTTCACCTTGCTGTGACCTCAATGAGCGCCCCGGCGGTTATGGTGGTGGTCCGCGATAGGCGTGGGGCGGGCGAGAAGGCGAAAGGAAGTCTACATCGGGCATGATCATCATAGCGAAGGAGATGCCGGCCGGGCATGATCATCATAGCCTTCGAAGGAGATGCGGCGGGCATGATCGGCATGGAGAAGGAGATGGCGGCGGGCATGATGCTGTGATCATGAAGAGAAGGAGAAAGCGAACACACTGGCGGCGCTAACCCGGTCTTGCAGGACCCTCATGTTCAAGAAGCGCTCCTCAAGGAGGCGAGCAACGACAAAGATGCTGCAGGAGAGAAAGCCAAGCTGGCCCAAATGGAGGTGATGGGATGACTCCATTGTATCACAGGGTGTCGCCAGGGGATACCGCACGTTTGAGTGTAACGCTCAAGGCTCCTAGAGATGAAGGCCGAACACAAATGGACGATGTGAGCTAGCGCCTTGGTAACATGGAATCTTAACGACCGACTTCCTAAGGGAACACATTGCCAACAAGTATCGAGGAGGCCAAGAAAATTGTGTGCCTCTCGACCTACCACACATTAAATACCACGCATGCATCAATGATTCGCGCACTTTATTGGAAGCGAGTATCACGGATAGAACCACGTAATGGAGTGTGTGGCCAGGAATAGTACGGAGAGAGGAACAGAGAAAGTTCCTCGAAATGTGGTATGGTACTTTCCTATCACCCACATGCAAATGCAGCGATATTTACGTAGATCCTAAAAGGAAGCAAAGCTCAATGCTTGTGGCAAGAGAGAAGAAACCAGAAGATATGATCGAGAAGAAGGACAAGATCGACACACCCTTGAGGGCGCTATGCGAGTGGAATGCATTAGACGCCGAGTTTAAAGAGTTGAAGCGATGCAAGGCGTCGGGCTGAATATGAGCACCAATGGACTCAATCCTTTTGGAAACCGAGTAGCCGCATAGCACCTTTTTGCCCGTGTTTGTATGGCGTTACAACCTCCCCGTGGCTATCTGCGGGAAGCAAAGGTATGTACACATGAGCATTCTTATTCAGGGGCAGAAAACTTGACCGAATGTCCCGATATGCATCTCCATCCTGGGGCTATTAGAGAGAGAGTTAGCGACAGCTTGTGGGAGGCCAGACGGCCCCGTGCGTGGGGCCGCCTACACTAAAGAATATTTCCATCACGAAAGCGGCGTTGCTCCGGCCAGGTGCAGGACTATCACTGGTTTACGCATATGTATCGGCCCGGGTGAACCACGGACACCAATGCATCGTCAAGTGCATGGATGAGACACCACATACTGACTTCACCAAGGGATCCGGGTCTTTGGCTTGAAAACCGTCGTTCCAAGGTACTGAAAGTGGCTCGCATGGATCACCCGATGGAGAAAAGCGTGGTGACACTGTTCGAAATGGTAAAGACGAGCTCAGAAAGGCCCAGCGTCAGGAAGCCGTGAAAGAAATGGGAGCTTTTGAATAATTGGGTGGATTGCCCTGCGCCGGAAAAAAACGGCCAGGGACAAAACCCGCTGCGGGTGTATGAGAGAAAGCAAGGTCTTAAGGACCTGCCCATTGTTGTAAGGTCCTTCCACACTCCCATAGCCTTCATGTATGGCACATCCACGAAGAGCGTTACCGAGAGTGCTTGGCACTCTCTTTGAACATAGGAGAGGGACCAAGGATGGTCGAAAGCAAGAAAGGGACCTTAATTGTTGGCATAAAGAAAAGATCTTCAAGTACCACGATAGTGATGATGATGATGATCAGACGGAAGGGACTCAAGGTCGCCCATAAAAGAGTTAAGGAAAAGAATGAGGTGGTGCTTCGCTGCACTGCTTCACTCTCAGATCTGGAGTAACTTTCGGCGATTTTTCAGGTGCCTCTTAGGGGTGAAAAGTTCCTCACGGTTGCTGCCAGGGAATGGCGGATAAGTCACGATATCACGGGCAGTGGTGAAGAGAGTTGTTGACGGTATGAAGTCTCTGACAGTATCACGTGTTGATAGGCGGAGATATCTACTGTTCCGCGATCCGTGGGGATAATGGGCGGCGAAGCATGTCAAGTATGAGGCGTTGTTTGGCCTCTATAACTTTTTCGACGTCATATCTGAGGAAGTCGATCGGTGTGAAGCAGCTCGAGCAATTTACGAGTGAAGAGATCGTGATGATACTATACGAGCTTAGAATTTTACTTCCCGCCCGCATTCTTACGACATCATGGTGCATCTGCTTGGCTTACATGTCGTGGGCGACATAATCCATTCCGGTAGAACATTCACGCACAACATGATGTTGTTTGAAACTTCGCGGTGTCATCAAAGGATTAGGTTACGCAACCGCGTCACCGTCCGAGATGGAAGCATAGCCAAGGGCTTCCGCGATCTCTGAGTGCATCTCGCTTACGCTTGAATTATCTAACCACCAGAAGCAAGGATGTCGGAATACCCACAAAGAAGCACCTCGGCGGGGCTCGGTGGATATTAATAATTCGTCAAGTGAAGGCGCAGCTCACTACATATACGGCATTGATGGTGGCCTTGTACTGATTTTGAAAGGGCACCTTGAGTGGCGCTACAACACATTGATAGCAGGTAGGCCCTTGGGTCGAAGAACACATAAAGCTTAATCGAAAGCGAAATCGTCGACCATGGGCGGCGTGAAGAAAGGAGAGCGTAACGGAGAGCCTGACTCGACTTCACGGGTTGGTTCAGAAAAGACAGCTGGACGATCCCACAAGCGCGCCTTCTGGAAGATCAAAACTCATATTCTCCTTGTCACCAGGGGCCGAGGGCACAACCTAAGGACCTGCTCGGTCATACGACATAAGCGGTTATAGATTCTACACTAAGGAAAGGACAAGAATAGTGAATATCAAAACTCGGGGAGTAACTATGTTATCATTTCTTTGATAGCCGCAAGACTACTATGATGGAAAGATTCCTACGGAAGGATCGCAGGAATATAGAGCTCGACGACTCTTTGTGGAAGATCCTTTAGATATTCCGTTTCGTTAGATCGGCCAAACGTGGAAAAAGAAGGCCCGGCTATTTCACCATAATGTGGTTATACCGGATGCCAAATCAGCGAAAGAGCGCCTCGCATAAAAATGAGCCTTGGGTACTGCGCTAGCCAAGTTGATCAATCTTTTTTATTACCGACCCGTCAAAAGCCTTAACCCGATATTTGTGGTTAGGAGGGCGAAAGAGGACATCATCGAGGAATGGAAGGAGCAGCCAGCCAACAAGCAAAACTTTGACAAAAAGCGGTATTACCCAGAAAGATCGAAGAGGAATTGACAAATGCTTACGACATGCTACTACTACTACCTAAAAAGAAGGAAGACCACACTTTACCTACTAAAGGTTGTCCATACACAAGAAGAAATCTCAAAGAAAGATGCACGGGCTAATAAGTATTCAACCCACGACGAAAAGAGGCAAGAAGATTGTGAAGAGACACTAGCAATTTAATGTGACTTTTGGTGTATTGAATTAGTCGTAATTAGCGGTATACAGAAATTCCACATTTGTGTGTGACAAACACACAAATATATATGTGAATAAATATGCATATGCTGTTCTTGCTTTTTTGAATAAATATGCATATATGTATATGTTCTTACTTTTTTAAATAAATACTGCATATGTGAATAAATATGTGCATATATGTATATTCTTACTTTTTGAATAAATATGCATATGTATGTAATTAAAATATTTTTTTAAAAAAAAAAAAAGAAAAAATGTTAATGAGCGACCAGGGATCCGAACACAGGCTGGTGCCCGAGAATGAGCAAGCGAGCAAGACCACTAGGACAAAAGTGTCGAGATCTTGTGCATACTCACGAGATGATCTGGGTTTTTACTATGTCATTCCAATTCCAACCATGGTGCATCACAGCAGAATGAGAATGCATACCAGAACTCTTCACACTTAGCCCCCAGGTTCAGGCAGTTGACCTCTCCCCTAATCCCCTTTCTCTCTCTTGATTACACTTAGCCAATCTCGCATCGCGTCTCTGCATCGCATAAGCTTAGGCCCTAGCACCTTGGGGCCAGCCCGTGGAGGAGAGGCCCATCATGCCACCTTGCGGACTGCACATGGAGAGGCGCCCCCTATCGCTAGAGCCTTGGTGGAGGAGGAGCCGATCACTTGGCTGGCACGTGTGGAAGAGAACTGGCACATTAAGCAGCCACCTCGCCCGAACCCCGATGGAGGAGAGCCCTGCCACCGTCTAGAATACCTGTGGTTCAGCCGTCCACCTAGTGGGTTCGCCATCCACCTAAATCACCATTGGTAGGTCCACCATCCCCTAGGTACCTGCAGACTACATCTCCCCATGAGACCTCTCCACCATGGACTCTCTGACGGGTAATTGGCGTCTTTGACTATGCACAAATTGGTTAATTAGATAGGGGCAATTAATTGAAAGATTAACAAGGGTAGTAGTGTCAGTGTGATGATAGACTTGATTATTTTCTACTTTTCTTTGTTGTTGATTGTTGTTCATCTAGCGAGTGAGGCAGTGAGTACTATACAGAAGATGTACTTGGACCTTGATTATATGTCGGTTGTTGTGACGTGTCCACTGATTGTGCTTGATGATGCATCTGGTTGCTTACTTGATGTCCCTGGTTATTACTTGTTGTTCATCTAGCGAGTGAGCCGATGTTGTAAATGAGTCTGCTTGAAGAGAGGATAATGTCTGAAGCTTATTATTTTACGTTCTTGTCTAGACTTTGTTGTTCATCTAGCCAGTGAGAGCAGGTGACTTGGCCCATTTACCACGATTCTTGTCTAGAGTTTATATAATGGAAATGATGCGAGGAAGAGAGATATCTGTAAATGATGCGAGAAGAGGGATAATGTAAATGATTCCCGGAAGAGGGATAATGTAAATGATCTTTAGGCTTATTTACGATTCTTGTCTCTGAAGCTTATATAATGTAAATGATGCGGAGAAGAGGCTTATTTACGATTACCTGATTACTTTCTAGGCTTACATTTAGCATGGTATTTTGAGTTCTTGTCTAGGCTTCATTATTTTGCAGGAAGCCCCATGTAAATAGATGGTATTTTACACGATTACACAGGTTCCTAACTTAGTTACAATTTTTTCGCATTTAAACCATGGTGGTGGATTCTTACATGCTTGCATAAATCTTTAGTGAACTTGTGAACTGAACCGTTATATGTGTCCAGAGTGCAAAGGTGTTGTTTCCCTCTGCGGTAAAAGAATGGCAAGGAGTGTATTCTTGGTTGAGGAGAAATCTTTTGAACCTTTTAGCTGAACTTCTCCATGAAATGCTAACTGTCTGAGCCAGAATGATGGCTATAATGCTCACTTGGCTCTATGCTTTGTTTTGTTTGTGTGAGCATGGTGGCTCGCTCACTGGTAGCTATTTGTTGCTTGTTTTTCTTAAGTTTTTAACTTTTAAAAGCAGTGTTGGAAAACCCAAGCTGCAACTTTTAACTAATTTACATACTCAAGTACAAAATTAGCAGAGAGAAAGAAAAATAAGAAAAAAGAAAGCTATCAATTATCTAATCCTCTGATTGTGATTGGGGCCATTCTTTGAAGGATTATGCATCTTGCTTTTCCATTTGAGAGAGACCATCTTAAGTTCCTGCATGTAAACTCCCTTCAAATTTCAAAATTTGGCCTTTTGTTTCAAAGAACTTTGTTGTTTACGAATTATCCAAGAAGAAGTCCCTAGCTGCGGTGATTAATTTTTCCAACTGGCAAAATTTACATTTAACTTGGCTTCAATGTCCTCAAAAGCACATTTAGAATAGAGATTTCTTAATGCTTTAGCGAGGATAGATGTAATTCGGCACTTTTACGCAAATGGACAGGTTCAAAAAAAGCCTGCACCACGGTTTCTTCATGTGGGCAATCCAAAAGTAACACAATTATGAAACTGCGGTTGAAAGTTTTTTGCTTTAGCGATTTCTAGTATTTAGTTTGTCATGAAGGTAACCGGAAGAAAAATTTATCTTGTTATAACTTGTACTTTGGATTTATTAGGATGTTAAGCTGTTGCTCTGTTGTTCGGCAAAAGTACTTACGGTATACTTCAGCCTGAGCTTACTGACTGACAACTACATACAGTACTGTTACCAGCACATTGACAAGTACTTCGTTAAACTACTACTATCCAGATTAAACACATATCGTATATATATATACATGAGGGCTTTGATGTGATGATGGACTAGTATATCTGTTATACCTTATCTTGCCATGTGGAGTGATGGATATGATGGATCTTTGGGTCAATGCATGGGAGCTATCAATATGAGGGATAGGGGTTTGTTTTTGTCTTGCGAGGATTTCATTTGAGTTGCCCATTTCTCCCGAAGTGTCGATTCACTTCCGTTCGGTTGAAATAATGGGCGCTCCTAAGAATAAAAAATTAGCAAAGAGTCTCATGCCGAATTTTTTGATTGAGATATTTCAATGCTAACTTTTGCCTCTTTTTAATAAGTAGTGCAAACATGTCGTCAGACAACAAAGAATGCATGGCCCTTCTAAGCACATGATCTAGCGTCGAAGAACAAACTAAACGCAGGCCAACCAGTCATTACAGCGGGGGTCCCAACAGGGAGGAGGAGGCTATGAGATGACCTACCTGGGAAGAGGAGGCTAAGGGATATTTCCCTACGGAGGAGGAGGGCGATGAGGATGACACCACCCTGGGAGGAGGCAGTCCGTGCAATTCTTGACCAGGCCAATGAGTGGAGATCCTAGTCTGCGAGGGCGAATGACGGCCCCATGATGGAGACTAGTGAAAGGCTGGCGGCAAGAGGATGACACCTACCACCGATGCGCTGGCGGCGCCACGGATGGCGATGCAGCGGCAACCCTAAGCAGCTTCTCGAAGAAAGAAGAAGAAGGCTTTCAAGGAAGCCGGAAGAATTGCTGAGTGCTGCTTTACTAGCCACCATCTGCGATGAAGTTCGCCGAGGTCGCGCGAAAGTAGCCTACCCATTGCGCCCGGAAGGCGATTGCTAAAAAGATAGTGACGGCCTGCAACTCGGGTGCATCGTAAGGGAAAGCATGTCGATCGATGCAGTACATCGGAACATGATGACCAGTGATGCAGCTTTAATTCGATAACCTCCTTAGAAGCTTCCTGATGTCCTGATTCCCGAGCTGTTTAGAAACCTCGAGAGAAAGAACCGGAGGTGAACAAACTAGCCCTCACGAAGATGAGCAGCGCCCTTGAGCAGCTAGGAAAGAAACCGGGTGAAGAATAGCGTGACAAAGGTGAAAGCTAGGAGGTTATTAGTAAGAAAAAATCTGATGCTCGACGAAGAGGAGTTTAGAGATATTCAATGGGATATGCTTCATGGCTTCTATATAATATGGACTCAATAGGGGAAAGGAGGAGTATCAGGAGCAGAACATATGGTAACCACACCTTGACGGCTGATTCTGAGAAGCGAGCCATTTGGGACAAAGAGGAAGGGGCGCTGAGCTTGAGCCCATGCCTATAGTAAAGAACAACACTTGCCTTAAAATCATGGACTTGCAACATTAGGCAATTTGTTGAGACGCTACTACCTGGACAAGGAAGCAGGGGAGTTCATCACTGACGATCCGGAGAGTGAAGGCATTCGAGAAGAAGCTGGTAAGAATTTGCTCGGCTTTGATCCTACCGAAGTCTATTAGTTCTAATTAAGATAATGAAGTCAAGAATCTAAATGGATTTTCACCTTTCCTTGTCTATCTCAGGAGGATGAACTGAGCATTACTTTGTAAAATGAGTCGTCCCGAGATTCGGCGGATACAGTGAGACCACGGTTTTTCTATGACGGTGACCAATGCTTACAAGAGAGGACAAGGGGTTGCCGCCCGTCCTCGGTGGCCGTGATGTCCGGCCGCATTCTGACATGAGGTTCAAGGAGTACTACAAAGGGGGCGCCAATCAAAGAGAAGGAGAGGAAGAACCAGGATCGTAGATTTATTTGCAGAAATGAAGATGAAGGTGTGAACCGCTTCCCGAGAGGAGAAAGGCGGTGAATGAGCAAAGCGGTGGACAAGTTAGTGGAAAGAAAGCTCGGTCGATGATCCCCCTGAGTTTTTCGAGGGCTGCTGTGGAATCGGGGGGTGACGAAGCGATACATCTGCCCAGCTTAAGCGGCAGCAACTCGGGCATCAATATTTACCGTGTCGCGGACACATTGACCCCACCGGTCGTCAGCGTCCAGGGGCCATCACGCTTCGTTTTGGTCACCGCAAACACTCCCTCCTCGCCAAAAAGAAACCAATAAAGAAGGCGCGGCAGCCCGGTGAGTGGTGTAAGTGAAGGCGCGTGAGTGCACCGGGATGATGGGCGGCCGCCCGGCGGCGGACGATGTCTCATTAGCGAGATCCGCGCCATCACCAAGGTAACTAATTGGTTAGTGCGTCATCTTATTTATGCCTTTGATGTAGCTGGCTGCCATCTGGCGCCCAACAACATGTTTTTGCCTCAAGGAAACTTCTTGCCGTACTCACACGCTTAAAGATATGGTCGGTGAGTGGGGTGAAGAGATGTTGCCAAAGGCACTCTTATACTTCGTGGCCGCGCGAAGCACCACGATGCACAACAATCCAATGGATGATGGCGTGATGTTGAGAATGCGAGGAGTTGGCTCGGGTGTTGCCGGGAGTGCGGCGACGCCATGGACCCCCTTTTCATCCTCTCGAGGGCAGGCGAACACAAGACCCTTAGCAGAATGCTACAACAGCGGCCCTTGACGGCGAAGACCCAGATCCGTCTTTGAGAACACGGGAAAGCCACCTCTCTAGCCGATCGCCCGGCCACCACCTCGGAAGAGTAGTAGCATTGTGGTAAATCGCCACCACCAGCCGTAATCACCATCAACTCTTGGCGGCGTGTGCGGCGCCACATAGCAAAGAGCGTTGATACCGCAACCACGACCGTAAGCCCTGCGCTTTACCACCACCACATGATGGAACCGCATGAATATGATGATGAATTGGTGCGCGTTGATGACGCTTCATCAACGGCGCCATTGTAAAAGGATTGTACCATGCCTTCTATGGATAGAGAACCCCTTCGCGGCGAGCATTTCGCGGCGACCATTCATCAGCTGGTCGACCCCAAGCTATTTTAACGTGTTTTCTTTATCTTCCATGAATGTCTTTCTCAAAGGCGCCTCAATGACGCTGCGATCCACCACAAGAGAAAGCGGGATTGGTTTTCAGCGCCCAGTACCTTGCACTCGAAAGCGACTAATGAGCAGATGGCGAGATGGGCGAAACACTGTTGTGAAGAAGAAGCACTACGGGAAGAGGTAATAATAATAAGAAGGGTGCAGAATATTGACCTCTTCCAAGAGGATCTCTCTGAAGGGTCGGAATGACGTAAGTCAGTACCCATCCACAGGCAATTTGGCTTTCGCTTTCGAGTGCATGTAATTTGGTAACATTGAAATCCGATATTGAGCTCAGGATATGATCCACGACTGCGGTTGGAGCCATAGTAACTTTACTACCCACGAGGTGTCCAAGACACTAGAAGCCCTCGCTTCTTAAAAGCGAATCCAAATTACCGGTTTTCACGGCCAAGGTGCCATTGGGCGTGGGCTTCATCGATGAACCTCCGCGAATACTATTCTTCACTAGTATTTAGAGACCATATTTCAAAGCTCTTCTCTCACGAAAGCTTGGTTACAGACTATAACGCTTTAGTCCGCCTATCATTGCTCAATCTGGCCGCTCACGATCAAGAGAAAGTACCCGAAAATCGGTGATAGTGGATCCCTACTACATGCTTGGAGCCAGACCGGGTTGGGTTGAAGACAGATCGAAGCACGGACCAAGAAGCGATGGCGTACCTCAAGAAGTTCATGGTGGACAATAAGAGGAAGGGCACCACTTCTTTTGCCTTTCTTTTTTTGAGTAAGTACACTACTCGCTCATACGTGTGCGTAACTTATGCATTTCTTATAGAATTTCTTCCTTTTGCCCTTTTTCCAACATTCCGTTCCAGATTGTGTTGCCGCGAGACAAATCTTGCACACTCGCCGATCCTTGCCCGAGGTATTCATTCTAGCCCGTATTTCGACTCTGAGGAGTTTGGCGAAGAAGAAAAGGACTACACAGATAAAGGGGTGATTCTCGATGCGCAGGGCTCTCGAGGCTACACCGAAGAAGGATGCGCATGCTTAGAATAAGGGGAATGTATCAAGGATGGCAAACTGCGTGTTCGACGCGTGCTCCGACTTCTCCCCTAGATCAGCCCATTCGACTCTCTCTTGGTGCCAAAGGGAGGCCTTCTCGTCCTCCATCACCTGTAAAAGGCTATGTTAAGGATTGCCACCAACCCTAAGCATTGCCATCTAGTCTCCGAGGATGGGCGAAACTTTGGCGAAAATTGGCGATGCTGATCTTTGGGAAGACTTCCTCCGCATTCCAGATAGAAGTTATGCATAAATCATCATTGAAGATGTCAACACAGGGGCGGTGCCCTACAACAAGCCAGAGGTTGTGAGTAAAGAGGAGATCGAAGAAGCGCCTCAATAAAATGGCGAGGTGACACAAGGGCGTGGATGAAGAAAGAAGGGTTATCTACCCGTTCCCGAAGCCCGTGCGAAGAGGAAGTCTTCATCATGAGTCGATGTGTGCCTCTAGCATGATCCAGTGTGTGTATATTCTTGATGGGCATGCCTTTCTTAGTATTAGTGTGTGTGTATATAAACTTTGCTATCTCGTGGTGAAATGGTCATTGTTGTTAGACTTAAACTACCTTGTGAGTGAGTGTTGTGCGTTGAACATTATTGCTTCTATGATGATCTAACTTTTAGGTTTATGGATCCTTTGTTTTATATTTCTGTGAACATATATATATGGATGTGAACCACTTTATTCATTCTTTCATTGTATTTTTACTAACTATGCCATGCATAATCTATAGAGATGGCGTGAGGTGGTATGTGGTGTATTACATGGGTAGGGTTTGAGAGTCTCACGAGGTGGGAGGATTGCCTGAGCGAACAAGTGAACAAGTTCAGCTGGCAACATCTACAAGGGATGCCCCGACTAGAGAGGCGATAGCCAGAGTGGAAGAACCACTTGTGGAAGAAGAACAGGATGAAGATATTGGTCGGACTAATGCTCTTGCTCACCATTGCTTATCTGCAGTTGTATTCTGTTGATCTAGTGTGGCGGCCCGGTGGCCACTTCATATTTGTAATGTGAGATGATATGAACTTTGTATTATTTGACAGCTTGTGTAAAAATTTGGCACTTGACACTATATGTATATACTCTGATTGGCTCTAAGTGTTTGTATTATATATATATAGGTCAGTTTCATGCATCTACTTGGCAACATGCAATGTATTTTATACTCATCTAGATAAATCTTGTACTACATAAATCACTGTATAAATACCTAATTATACACGAGGAAGGAAAATATTTTACTTTTACAGAATATGTGTTCCACATAATCAGTGGCATATATAATTATATAGTCGATGGCGCATATGGCATTTACTGTAGCACATATACTGCGTAAATGCGCCACGAAGTTCTTCTGTGGCGCATATGAAGAAATGCATGCAGTAGAACTCCGTGGCGCTTGTATCCATATCATATTTTGAGGCGAATACCGATGCGGCCGAGATAATAGTGGCGACTGAGATTATGCGCCCACCGAAGATGTAACCTCATCGCCACAGAAAAGCTGTTTCAACCCTGACTGAAAAGCTGTTTCTAAGTAGTGATGGATCACGAATGGCATTGCATGTGCCATTTCTATCATAGAATACATATGGATCCACTAAAGTATTTCATTGCGCGTATTATGTGTGTTGTTTTTTCCACAAACCACTTATGGATCCACCAATGTCATTGCATGTGTGTTCGCTTTCCACAAACCACATGGATTAACCAATGGCATTGCATGTTAGTATTCTTTCCACAAACCACATGGATCCCACCAATGGCATTTGCATGTATGTTCTTTTCCACAAACCACATATGGATCCAACAAATGGCATTGCATGTACATTTCTTTTCACAAAGCGACACATGGATCAACCAATGGCATTGCATGTACCTGTTCTTTTCATAAACCACACATGGATCCAACAAATGTCATTGCATGTGTGTTCTTTCCACAAAACACACATGGATCAACCAATGTCATTGCATGTGTGTTCTTTCACTGAAACCATGGATCAACCAAATGGCATTGCATGTGTGTTCTTTTCACAAACCACACATGGATCAACCAATGGCATTGCATGTGTGCTCTTTCCACAAACCACACATGGATCCTTGCTGTTCCACACTACCATGTGTTCTTTCCACTAAACCACATGGATCAACCAATGGAACTGCATGTGTGTTCTTTTCACAAACCACACATGGATCCACCAATGTTCACTTCATGTGAAGGTTCTTTCCACAAACCACTTATGGATCAACCAGTGGCATTGCATGTGTATTTCTTTCTCTGAAACCACATGGATCAACCAATGGCATTGCATGTGTTCTTTTTCAAAACCACACATGGATCCACCAAAATGTCATTGCATATGTGTGTTCTTTTCCACAAACCATGGACCAACCAGTGGCATTGCATGTGTATTCTTTCATAAACCACATGGATCAACCAATGGCACTGCATGTGTGTTCTTTTCACAAACCACATGGATCCACTGTGTTCCACTTTGCATGTGTGTTCTGTCATAAACCACATATGGTTGCACCAATGTCATTGCATGTGTGTTCTTTTCCACAAACACACATGGATCAATAATGGCATTGCATGTGTGTTCTTTTCATAAACCACATGGATCCACTAGTGTTCCTTTGCATGTGTGTTCTTTCCACAAACCACTTATGGATCAACCGGTGTCATGCATGTGTGTTCCCGTCACAAACCACATGGATCAACCAATGGCATTGCATGTGTGTTCTTTTCACAAACCATGCATGGATCAACCAATGGCATTGCATGTGTGTTTCTTTCCACAAACCACACATGGATCTACTAGAGTCATTGCATATACATTCTTTCCACAAACCACACATGGATCGGCAGTGTCAATGCATGTGTGTTCTTTCCACAAACACATATGGATCAACCAATGTCATTGCATGTGTGTTCTTTCCACAAACCACTTATGGATCCACCAATGGCATTGCATGTGTGTTCTATCACTTGAACCACATATGGATCCACTGAGTGTTTATTGCATGTGTTCTTTCCACAAACCACTGATGGATCCACTAATGTCATTGCATGTGTGTTCCTTTCCACGGACCACATGGATCAACCAATGGCATTGCATGTGTGTTCTTTCCAAAAACCACACATGGATCCACCAATGGCATTTCATGTGTTTTATTTTCCACAAACCATATCGATCAACAAATGGCATTGCATGTGTGTTCTTTTCACAAATGACACATGGATCAACCATTGGCACTGCATCTGTGTTATTTTCATAAACCACACATGGATCAACAAATGTTGTGCATATGTGTTCTTTTCCGGAAAACACACATGGATCGACCAATGGCATTGCATGTGTGTTCTTTTCACAAACCACATGGATCAACCAATGGCATTGCATGTGTGTTATTTTCATAAACCACACATGGATCCACCAGTGTTCACTTTGCATGTATGTGTTCTTTCCACAAACCACATGGATCAACCAATGTCATTACATGTGTTATTTTCACAAACCACTTATGGATCAACCAATGTCATTGCATGTGTGTTCTTTCCAAAAATCACACATCGATCCACCAGTGTTCACTACATGTGCGTTTTTCCATAAACCACACATGGATCAACTAGTGTTCACTTCATGTGTGTTCTTTCCACAGACCACTTATGGATCAACCAATGGCATTGCATGTGTGTTCTTTTGACACACATGGATCAACCAATGGCATTGCATGGGTGTTCTTTTGAACCACACACGGTCCAACACGTGGCATTGCATGTGTTCTGTTACAAACCACACATGGATCAACCAATGGCATTGCATGTGTGTTCTTTCCAAAAACCACACATGGATCATCGGCCAATTGCATGTGTGTTATTTTCACAAACCACACTTGGATCCACAGTGTTCACTCTATGTGTGTTCTTTCCACAAACAACTTATGGATCGTGAGTGGCATTGCATATATGTTCTTTTCACAAACCACATGGATCAACCAATGGCATTGAATGTGTGTTCTTTTCACAAACCACATGGATCAACCAATGGCATTGCATGTGTGTTCTTTTCATAAACCACACATGGATCAACAAATGTCATTGCATGTGTGTTCTTTCCATAAAACACACATGGATCGACCAATGGCATTGCATGTGTTCTTTTCACAAACCACATGGATCTGACCAATGTCATTGCATGTGTGTTCTTTTCACAAACCACACATGGATCAACCAATGGCACTGCATGTGTGTTCTTTTCACAAACCACACATGGATCCACCAGTGTTCCTTTGCATGTGTGTTCTATCCACAAACCACATATGGTTGCAATGTCATTGCATGTGTGTTCTTTTCCCTGGCTTTACATGGATTAACCAATGGCATTGCATGTGTGTTCTTTTCATAAACCACACATGGATCCACTAGTGTTCACGCATGTGTGTTCTTTCCACAAACCACTTATGGATCAACAGTGTCATCGCATGTGTGTTCCGTCACAAACCACATGGATCAACAATGGCATTGCATGTGCGAACCATGCATGGATCAACCAATGGCATTGCATGTGTGTTTCTTTCCACAAACCACATGGATCCACTAAGTCATTGCATGTCTATTCTTTCCACAAACCACACATGGATCAACCAGTGTCGATGCATGTGTTCTTTCTAAAACACATATGGATCGACCAATGTCATTGCATGTGTGTTCTTTCCACAAACCACTTATGGATCCAATGGCATTGCATGTGTGTTCTGTCATGAACCACATATGGATCCACTAGTGTTCATTGCATGTGTTCTTTTTCCAAACCACGTATGGATCCACCAATGTCATTGCATGTGTGTTCCTTTCCACAAACCACATGGATCGACCAATGGCATTGCATGTGTGTTCTTTCACAAACTACATGGATCCACCAATGGCATTTCATGTGTGTTCTTTCCACAAACCACATGTCGATCAACAAATGGCATTGCATGTGTGTTCTTTTCAAATGACATGGATCAACCATTAGCACTGCATCTGTGTTATTTTCATAAACCACATGGATCAACAAATGTTATTGCATATATTCTTTTCCAGAAAACACATGGATCAACCAATGGCATTGCATGTGTGTTCTTTTCACAAACCACATGGATCAACCAATGGCATTGCATGTGTGTTATTTTCAGAAACCACACAGGGATCCACAGATATTCCTTTGCATGTGTGTTCTTTCCACAAGCCACTTATGGATCAACCAATGTCATTACATGTGTGTTCTATTCCACAAACCACTTATATGGATCAACCAATGTCATTGCATGTGTTCTTTCCAAAAATCATACATGGATCCACCATTCACTACATGTGTGTTTTTCCATAAACCACACATGGATCGACAGGTGTTCACTTCATGTGTGTTCTTTCCACAGACCACTTATGGATCAACCAATGGCATTGCATGTGTGTTCTTTTCACACACCCCACATGGATCAACCAATGGCATTGCATGGGTGTTCTTTTCAGAAACCACACACGGGTCAACACGTGGCATTGCATGTGTGTTCTATTCACAAACCACACATGGATCAACCAATGGCATTGCATGTGTGTTCTTTCCAAAACCACACATGAATCAGCCAATGGCATTGCATGTGTTCTTTTCACAAACCACACTTGGATCCACCAGTGTTCACTCTATGTGTGTTCTTTCCACAAACAACTTATGGATCAACCAGTGGCATTGCATATGTGTTCTTTACACAAACCACACATGGATCAACCAATGGCATTGCATGTGTGTTCTTTTTCAGAAACCACATGGATCAACCAATGGCATTGCATATGTGTTCTTTTCACAAACCACACATGGATCAACCAATGGCATTGCATGTGTGTTCTTTCCACAAACCACACATGGATCCACTAGTGTTCATTGCATGTTTGTTCTTTCAACAAACCACATGGATACACTGTTGTTCCTTTGCATGTGTGTTCTTTCCACAAACCATATGGATCAACCAATGGCATTTCATGTGTGTTCTTTCACAAACCACACATGGATCAACCAATGGCATTGCATGAGTGTTGTTTTCATAAACCACACATGGATCAACCAATGGCATTGCATGTGTTATTTCCTGGCACACATGGATCCACCAGTGTTCACTCCATGTGTGTTGTTTCCTAACCACACATGGATCAACCAGTGTTCATTGCATGTGTGTTCAAACCACATGGATCAACCAATGGAATTGCATGTGTGTTGTTTTCTGCCACACATGGATCCACCATTATTCACTTTGCATGTGTGTTCTTTCCACAAACGCATGGATCCACCAATGGCATTACATGTGTGTTCTTTCCACAAACCACATATGGATCAACAAATGGCATTGCATGTGTGTTCTTTTCCCAAACAACATGGATCAACCAATGTCATTGCATGGGTATTCTTTTTCATAAACCACATATGGATCAACAAATGTCATTGCATGTGCGTTCTTTCCACAAAACACATGGATCAACCAATGGCATTGCATGTGTGTTCTTTTCACAAACCACATGGATCAACCAATGGCATTGCATGTGTGTTCTTTTCACAAACCACACATTGATCAAACAATGGCATTGCATGTATGTTCTTTCACAAACCACACATGGATCCACCAGTGTTCACCATGTGTGTTCTTTCCTGAAACCACACATGGATCAACTAGTGTTCACTTCATGTGTGTTCTTTCCACAAACCATATGGATCAACCAATGGTATTGCATGTATGTTCTTTTCACGGACCACACATGGATCAACCAATGGCATTGCATGTGTTCTTTTCACAAACCACACATGGATCAACAAATGGCATTGCATGTGTGTTCTTTTTAACAAACCGCATGGATCAACCAATGGCATTGCATGTGTGTTCTTTCCTTAAATCACACATGGATCAACCAATGGCATTGCATGTGTGCTCTTTTCCTGACCACATGGATCAGCAATGGAATTGCATGTGTGTTCTTTTCACAAGCCACACATGGATCCACGTTCACCTTTGCATGTGTGTTCTTTCCACAAACCACTTATGGATCAACCCGGTGGCATTGCATGCGTTCTTTTCACAAACCACACATGGATCATCAATGGCATTGCATGTGTTCTTTCCACAAACCACATTAATCGACCAATGGCATTGCATGTGTGTTCTTTCTCTCCACATGGATCAACCAATGGAATTCCATGTGTGTTGTTTTCACAAACCACACATGGATCCACACGGTGTTCACTGCATGTGTGTTCTTTCCACAAAACACTTATGGATCAACCACTGGCATTGCATGTGTGTTCTTTTCACAAACCACATGGATCAACCAATGGCATTGCATGTGTGTTCTTTTCAAACCACATGGATCAACCAATGGCATTCCATGTGTGTTCTTTTCACAAACCACACATGGATCAACCAGTGTTCATTGCATGTGTGTTCTTTTCCACAAACCACTTATGGATACACCAGTGTTCATTGCATGTGTGTTCTTTTCACAAACCACATGGATCAACCAATGGCATTGCATGTGTGTTCTTTCCACAAACCACTTATGGATCAACCAATGGCATTGCATGTGTGTTCTTTTCACAAACCTCACATGGATCAACCAATGTCATTGCATGTGTGTTGTTTTCACAAACCACACATGGATCAACAAATGGCATTGCATGTGTGTTATTTTCATAAACCACAGATGGATCCACGGTGTTCCTTGCATGTGTTCTTTCCACAAACCACTTATGGATCAACTAATGCCATTGCATGTGTTCTTTTCCACAAACCACATGGGTAAACCAATGGCATTGCATGTGTGTTCTTTTACAAACCACATGGATCAACAAGTGTTCATTACATTTGTGTTCTTTTCCACAAACCACTTATGGATCCACCAATGGAATTTCATGTGATCTTTTCTGAAACAACACATGGATCAATCAATGGCATTGCATGTGTGTGTTGGGTCCACATATAAAACAAAAACTTTCTACGATGAGAACTATCGCAGATCTATCTACTAGATCTGAAAGCGGGTGGACATACATCCATGGAGAACTTACCCTCGAAGACAGCGAGTTACATTAGCGGTAGGAACTGCGTGGTTGATGTAGTCGTGCTTGCCGATCTCAAGATCGTGTGGAAGTCCGAGCACCATAAATCAGCGGCGCATCCGTCCTCGCACACGTTCAAGCCACGGACAACCTCCACCTCCTCGCTCCAGCGAATCAGCGGAAGCAACAACTCCTTCGGGGCAAGGCCACACAGGAACATGTATCTCGCTAATCCAAGACCATGGGAGAATATCTAGAGGAGAGAGATCCTTCACGAGGTGTGGTTTGTGAGAGGGAGAGGTCTTTATATGGGAGGAGGAGACCCTCCCTCCCATAGCCGGCGCATGAGGGGGGACTCCTCCTCCTTCATTCATGTAGTGAACCTCCACTCACATAAACATGGCCTCACCCAAAATCCCACTCACATGTATTTAATTTCCACCAAATTAAATGCAACTCTCAATTAATAAAACTCTTTTATTTATTTTATTCAGAATTTTTTTAATTACTATAATTAACAAACATTCATAAAACCCCTTGCAACATTTCAATATCACATGCGAACCACTTTGCAATTTCACCCAAACAATTACTGGTTTCTATCGAAACAATACGTTTCTATCGAAACATTTCTGCGCTTTGCAAACCTTTATGCGGAACATATGTGCTCCCTAAATGGTGTCGGCAACCCTTAAGTGTGTCACCCTACGGTTCGCGAATAATGCAGAACGATTGAGACTCCTCTCGGATCAATAATCAAGCGGGACACGGAGATCCATGCGACTCCGCATATTCAGCGATGACTTACATGATCGTGAGAACCTTTAACGTCAGCAATTTAATCCCTTTGTCTCATGATATAATACATGTAGAGATTGATCATCGGTATCCAAATACCTGGTTTGATCTTGTTACAAGCATGCACTCTTTTCTGTTCCGTGATATAACATTCTAGTGATCACATCACTTGCTTGCAAACTATCTTAATGTGATATCACCGAGAGGCCCATATATCTGTCTAGTCATCGGGATTGACAAATTCCACTCTTGATCCATGAGCCTCAACATAACACCTTCATTGTACTTGAACCACCTTTATGGTCACCACATTACGGTGTGATGTTTGATGTTATCAAGATACTCTTCCGGTGTTAACAATTAACATGATCTCATGGTCTAAGGACTAAGACAACTTTGTATGATGTTATAGCAATATAAACATAATGACTTGATCGTAATGCTATACTTGGATGAATGTTCATCACATCATTTCACAAATGTTGTGACCTTGTTATTAACAACATCAATGTCCATGATGGAAACCTTGATCATCTTGTTAATCAACAAGCTAGTCATAAAGAGGCATAACTAGGAACCCTTTTGTTTATTAAACACACATGTATTGATGTTTCCTATCAATACAACTATAGCATGCAAAATAAACATGTATCATATACAAGGAATACATAATAACAACTTTATTATTGCCTCTCAGAGCATATTTCCTTGAGTCTCCACTTGCACTAGAGACAATAATCTAGTTTATATATTGATAAATCTAACACCCATGGAGTTCTGGTGTTGATCATGTTTTGCCCTAGGGAGTACTTTAGTCAGCGGATCTGCTACATTTAGGTCGTGTGCACTTCCTAATCTTTATATCTCCATCCTTGACATGCTCATGGATGGAGTGAAACCGGCGCTTAATATGCTTGGAATTCTTGTGAGACTTTGGTTCCTTGGCGTTGGCTATGGCTCCATTATTGTCACAATAGATCACCATTGGGTCCAACGCACTAGGAACGACGCCTAGTTCCGTTATGAACTCCTTCATCAAACCGCTTCTGCTGTGCATACGAGCGACAACATATTACATCTCCGTCGTTGATCCAGCCACCAGGTTGTTTGGAGCTCCTCCAACTATTTGCTCCGTTCAAGAGAAATACGTGCTCCGGATTGAGACTTAGAGTCATCGGATCGGTGTCAAAGCTAACATCGACATAACACTTGGCGACTAGCTCTTCTTCACCTCCGTGTACAAGAAACATATCATAGTTCTTCTCAAGTACTTAAGGATATTCTTGACCGCTATCCAGTGTTCGAACCTAGATCAGATTGGTACCTACTAGTCAAACTAATAGCATGTGCCATCCGGTCTTGTACATAGCATGGCATACATTATAGAGCCTATGGTGAGGCATAGGGATCTTATCCATTATCTCTCTTTCTTCACGTGGCGGACTTTGAGTCTTACTCAATGCCTTGCCTTGCAACATAGGTAAGTACCCCTTCTTACTTCCGTCCATATTAAACTTCTTTAATACCTTATCAAGGTATGTACTCTGCGATATCCCAATTAGGCGTCTTGATCTATCTCTATAGATTTTAATGCCTAATATATATAGCTTCACCAGGTCCTTCATCAAAAATTTGTTGTTTAGATAACTTTTAACACTGTTTAAAAGATCTATATCATTTCAGTCGATAATATGTCATCCACATATAATATCAAATGCCACATTGCTCCTCACTTTCTTGTAAATACAAGCCTCTCCATAAGTTTGGACAAATCCAAACTCTTTGATCACCTCATCAAAGCGGAATTCCAACTACGGGATGCTTGCTTCAGTCAATAGATGGATCACTGAAGTTTGCACACCAAATAAGCATACTTAGGATAGACAAAACCCTTAGTTTGTATACTATACAAAACTTCTTCAATATTACCATTGAGGCAGTTTTGACATCCATCGCCATATTTCATAATCGAAATATGGCAATTCTAACATAATCCTAACCGACTTAAGCATCGCTACGGAGAGAATGTCTCGTCATAGTCGACTCCTTGAATTTGCCGAAACCCCTTTGCGACAAGTCGAGCCTTATAGATGGTTACATTACCATCGACATCAGTTTTCTTTTGAAAATCCATTTATTCTCAGCGACCTTTCGATCGTGAGTAAGTCCACCAAGGTCCAAACACGGTTTTCGTACATGGATTCCATCTCAGATTTCATGGCTTCCTAGCCATTTGTTGGAATCGGGGCTCATCATCGCTTCTTCATCGTCGCGGGGTCATCTATTTCATCAATCATGAAATTCATACAGATTGCCGTCTGATTAAAGGGAGTTATGCGTGTCTGCTTGACTGCGAGGATTGAGTGTCCTCTTTGAGTTTCATGATCAATATCATTAGCTCTCTCTTCATTAGAGTGAAGTCAACTCCGAAACAACTTCGGTGTTGTGCTACTCGCCATTTCATGAAAGAAGGTTCAATAACCTCTTGAGTTCTACCTTGAGCTACTCACACCTTCGCGAAACTCCTTCTCAAGAAAGGATCCATTCTTAACAACAAAGACCTTTCCCTAGGATCTGTGATAGAAGGTATACCCAATCGTTTCCTTAGGGTATCCTATGAAGGCCCATTTTCGCTTTGGGTTCGAGTTTATCCGGTTGAAGTTTCTTCACATAAACGCCGCATCCCCAAACTTTAGAAATGACAGCTTAGTTTGTTTCCAAACCATAATTCATCTGGTGTCTTTTCAGCAGTTTAGATGGTGCCCTATTTAAAGTGAATACAGCGGTTTCGGTGCATAACCCCAAAATAGCGGTGGCAAATCAATCGGAGACATCATAGATCGAACCATATCAATAAAGTACGATTCTGACGTTACACACACCATTACGTTGTGGTGTTACGGGCGTGAGTTGTGAAACTATTCCACGATCTTTCATATGTGTGCTAAACTTCGTAACTAAGATACTCTCCTCCATGGTGGGACCGCGAAATTTGATCTTTACATTATGATGATTTTCCACTTCATTCTAAAATTCTTTGAACTTTTCAAAGGTTTAGGACTTATGTTTCATCAAATAGATATACCCGTATCTACTCAAATCATCGTAAGTAACAAAATAATGATATCCACCTCGCGTCGACACACTCATTGGTCCACACACATTAGTATGTATGATTTCCAATAAATACATGCCCGTTCCATTGAACCGAAAACGGCATTCTGGTCATCTTGCCCATAAAGGCATGGTTCACATGTATCAAATGATTCAAAATCAAGTGATTCCAAAAGTCCATCGAATGGAGTTTCTTCATGCGTTTAACGCCAATATGACCTGAGCGGCGATTGCCACATATATGCGAGATATATCATTATCAAGTTTAATCCTTTTAGCATCAACATTATGAATATGCATAATACTACTATCGAGATCCATGAAATAAACCATTCAACAGTGCATGACCATAAAGATATTATTCATATAAATCGAACAACCATTGTTTTCAGACTTAAGCGAATAACCACTTTGCATCAAACGATCCGGATACAATGTTGATGCTCGGTCGGAACGCAAATAACAATTATTCAGGTTTATAACTAATCTCGGCGGCATATGGAAGGCGGCGTTAAGCGGCGATCATATCAACTCTTGATCCGTTCTTGACCGCGTCGTGACCTCATCCCTTGCTAGTTGTAAACGTTCGCAGCCCTGAACCGAGTTACATATATTAGCAACCGATCCGTATCAAATACCGGTGCTCTTCTGCGGTACTAGTCAAGTACACATCAATAACATGTATATCACATATACCTTTGTTTGCCTTGTTGGCCTTCTTGTCCGCCAAATACTTGGCGATTCGCTTCAATGGCGATCCCTTGCAATAGTAGCACTTTCGATGTCAGGACTTAGGGCCAGCTCGGTTTCTTTTCGGTGACAGCAGTTTGCCACCCTTCTTTCCCATACCTTGCCTTTCTTGTCCTTCTTGAAACCGGTGGTCTTATTGATCATCAACACTTGATGTTCTTTCCTAATCTCCACTGCGGTCTTAAGCATTGTGAAGCTGGGAAGAACTTCTTCATGCCACTGCATATTATAGTTCATCCACGAAGCTCTTGTAGCTAGGTGGCGAGATTGAAGAACACGATGTATGCCTAAGTCAATGGGAATCGTTATTCCCAAGGACACAAGCTTGTCGGCGTACCGGACATTTTGATGCGTGCTCACTAACGGAGTTGTTCTCTTCCATCATGCAGCTAAAGAACTTTTGAAGCATTATAACTCTCTATGGCGGCATGGGTATCGAAAATCATTTTCAATTCTCCCATGGTATCAAAGGCATTGCCATTTTAAAGCGTTTTGAAGTTACGGCTCTAACCCATACAATATGCCGCAATGAACTAAGTTGTGGTCCTCTGACGAGTTATATAGCGTTCTTTTCCTCGTCGGGGCATCGAGAGCTGGTGGGGGCCTAGTGGCACCTCTAGCACATATTGCTTTTGTGCGACAATGAGGAGAATCCTCAAATTCATAGCCCGATTGGTGAAGTTGCTACCATTGCAGCAAGCTTCTCTTTCTCCATGAACACACTGAAATTAAAAGCGGTGGTGCCATCTACAACAAAATTTGTAAAATATATTTAGACTAAGTTTATGATAGATTGAGTTCAACTAATCCAAATTACTAATGAACTCCCACTCAAAAGCGACATCCCTCGTGTCCTTTTGGTGATTACATGAACCAAATCCACTACACCAAGTCCGATCATCCGTGAGTTGTAGCTTCAAAGCGAGCATCTATATGGGCATCATATCAACTATATGACTCATGCTTAAACTTTGGTCCGTGTTGCAGGCCATGTCTGTACATGCTAGGCTCGTCAAGTAAGAACCTTAGTATTAGCGTGTGTAAACTGTCTTACACCCGTTGTATGAAAGCGTGAAGTCGAGAACACCCGATCATCACGTGATGCCTCAAAACCACGATCCACAAAGCGGTGCATACTTAAGGAAGAACACATTTTATCTTGATATCTAAATGAGGATCATCTTATAATGCTACCAAAAGCGCCAAACTAGCAATATAAGATGCTATCATCTAATGTGTGAAGTGAGGTGATATGGTCCATGCATTTGATCTCTATCATTTGCATCGTGGTATGATCTCTATCATTCCTTTGTGTGTGAGCCAAGGTACATGGAACTTACGTTAAGTGAGTTGTAAAGTATCTATCATACATCTACTTACAACAATACCATATCGAGATACTAACCGACAACGATCTAAACTAGGCGCCTCTAATTTATCAATTGCAAGTTTCGTGGCTTAGGGCTTTCGGAGATAGAACCGGTCTTACCTACGAACATGAACCACAGCGAGGATAACCAAGTTATTAGCAACTCGTTGTAAATCAGATATTGACTATAGTAGGAGAGAGGACACCCGCTAGCCACTTATGCAAAACTAGTTGCATGTCGATCGTGGAACGGTCTCATGTGCGATGACATGTAAGGTTGGTCCGGGCGCTTCATCCCACTATGCCACCAATATCCAAAGTACATAGAAGATGCAATAACATGATAATCATGCCCACATATAAACCTATGTGTACTACCCGCAAGCACCTACGCATAGATCAGGCTGCGATACCCTTTGTTGGATCCGCATAGAAAACAAAAAATTCCTATGATGAGAACTATCGCCAAGATCTATCTACTAGATATAGAACAGCGGTGGACATACATCCATGGAGAACTTACCCTTGAAGACAACGAGTTTTGTTAGCAGTAGGAAATGCGTGGTTGATGTGGTAAATAAACTTGCCGATCTCAAGATCGTGTGGAAGTCGAGCACCGCAAATCAGCGGCGCATCCGTCCTCGCACTGCGTTCAAGCCACGGACAACCTCCACCTCCTCTCTCCAGCGAATCAGCGGAAAGCAACTCCTTCGGGCCTTAAAGGCCACGGAACATGTATCTCGCTAATCCGAGACCATGGGAGAATATCTAGAGGGGGAGAGAGATCCTTCACGAGGAGGTGTGGTTTGTGAGAGGGGAGAGTGGAGCTTTATATAGGAGGGAGGGAGACCCCTCCCCTCCCATAGCCAGCGCATGAGGGGGACTCCTCCTCCTTCATTCATGTGGTGAACCTCCACTCACATAAACATGGCCTCCACCCAAAATCCCACTCACATGTATTTAGTTTCCACCAAATTAAATGCAACTCTCAATTAATAAAACTCTTTTATTTATTTTATTCAGAATTTTGTTAATTACTTTAATTAACAAACATTCACATAAAACCCCTTGCAACATTTCAATATCACATGCAGAACCACTTTCTGCAATTTCACCCGAAACAATTCTGGTTTCTATCGAAACAATTCCTGTTTCTATTGAAACATTTCCTGTGCTTTGCAAACCTTTTGTCTGGAACATATGTGCTCCTAAATGGTGTCCGGCAACCCTTAAGTGTGTCACCCTATGGTTCACGAATAATGCAGACATGATTGAGACTCCTCTCAGATCAATAATCAGAAGAGGACACGGAGATCCATCTTGACTCCTGCATATTCAGCGATGACTTACGTGATCGTGAGAACCTTTAACGTCGGCAATTTAATCCCTTTGTCTCATGATATAATACATGTCCGAGATTCGATCATCCGTATCCAAATACCTAGTTTGATCTAGTTACGAGCATGCACTCTTTTCGTTCGTGATATAACATTCTAGTGATCACATCACTTGCTTGCAAGCTATCTTAATGTGATATCACCGAGAGGGCCCAGAGTATATCTATCCGTCACCGGGATTGACAAATTCCACTCTTGATCCATGAGCCTCAATATAACACCTTCATAGCACTGAACTCACCTTTATGGTCACCCTATTACGGTGTGACGTTTGATGTTATCAAGATACTCTTCCGGTGTTAGCAATTAACATGATCGCATGGTCTAAGGACTAAGACTACTTTGTATGATGTTATAGCAATATAAACATAATGAATTGATCGTAATGCTATACTTCGAATGAATGTTCATCACATCATTTCACAAATGTTGTGACCTTGTTATTACCAACATCCAATGTCCATGATCAGGAAACCTTGATCATCTTGTTAATCAACAAGCTAGTCTATAAGAGAGGCATAACTAGGAACCCTTTTGTTTATTAAACACACATGTATTGATGTTTCCTATCAATACAATTATAGAATGCAAAATAAACATCTATCATATACAAGGAATACATAATAACAACTTTATTATTGCCTCTCAGGGCATATTTCCTTCAGTGTGTTCTTTTCACAAACCTCACATGGATTAACCAATGGCATTGCATGTGTGTTATTTTCACAAACCAGACATGGATCCACCAGAGTCATTGCATGCGTGTTCTTTTCACAAAACACACATGGATCCACCAGTGGAATTGTATGTGTGTTCTTTTCACAAACCACACATGGATCCACCAGAGTCATTGCATGTGTGTTATTTCCACAAGCCACACATGGATCAACCAGTGTCATTGCATGTGTGTTCTTTTCCACAAACCACACATGGATCAACCAATGTATTGCATGTGTGTTCTTTTCACAAACCACACATGGATCAACCAGAGTCATTGCATGTGTATTCTTTTCACAAACCACACATGGATCCACCAGTGTTCACTGCATGTGTGTTCTTTCCACAAACCACATATGTATCCACTAGAGTAATTGCATGTGTGTTCCTTTCCACAAACCGCATGGATCAACCAATGGCATTACATGTGTGTTCTTTCCACAAACCACACATGGATCCACCAATGGCATTGCATGTGTGTTCTTTCCACAAACCACATATGCATCAACCAATGGCATTGCATGTGTGTTCTTTTCACAAACCACACGTGGATCAACCAATGGCATTGCATGTGTGTTCTTTTCATAAACCACATATGGATCAACAAATGTTCATTGCATGTGTGTTCTTTTCCACAAAACACACATGGATCAACAAATGTCGTTGCATGTGTGTTCTTTTCACAAACCACACATGGATCAACCAATGGCATTGCATGTGTGTTCTTTTTAGAAACCACACATGGATCAGCCAATGGCATTGCATGTGTGTTCTTTCCACAAACCACACATGGATCCACCATTTTTCACTTCATTTGTGTTCTTTCCACAAACCACACATGGATCAACCAATGGCATTGCATGTGTGTTCTTTTCACAAACCACATGGATCAACCAATGGAATTGCATTACGTGTTCTTTTAGAAACCACATGGATCCACCAGTAATCACTAGATGTGTGTTCTTTCCACAAACCACTTATGGATCAACCAGTGTCATTGCATGTGTGTTCCTGTCACAAACCACATGGATCAACCAATGGCATTGCATGTGTGTTCTTTTCATAAACCACACATGGATCAACAAATGGCATTGCATTTGTGTTCCTTTCCACAAACCACACATGGATCCACCAGAGTCATTGCATGTGTGTCATTTGCACAAACCACACATGGATCAACCAGTGTCATTGCATGTGTGTTCTTTCCACAAACCACATATGGATCAACCAATGTCATTGCATGTGTGTTCTTTCCACAAACCACTTATGGATCCACCAATGGCATTGCATGTGTGTTCCAGTCATGAACCACATTTGGATCCACTAGTGTTCATTGCATGTGTGTTCTTTTCCACAAACCACTTATGGATCCACCAATGTCATTGCATGTTTGTTCCTTTCCACAAACCACATGGATCAACAAATGGCATTTCATGTGTGTTCTTTCCACAAACCACACAATGATCAACCAATGGCATTGCATGTGTGTTCTTTTCCACAAACCACAGATGGATCAACAAATGGCATTGCATGTGTGTTCTTTTCACAAAACACACATGGATCAACCAATGGCAATGCATGTGTGTTCTTTTCACAAACCACATGGATCAACAAATGTCATTGCATGTGTATTCTTTTCCACAAAACACACGGATCGACCAATGGCAATGCATGTGTGTTCTTTTCACAAACCACACATGGATCAACCAATGGAATATCATGTGTGTTCTTTTCACAAACCACACATCGATCAACCAATGGCATTGCATGTGTGTTCTTTCCACAAACCACACATGGATCCACCGGTGTTCACGCATGTGTGTTCTTTCCACAAACCACATGGATCAACCAATGGAATTGCATGTGTGTTCTTTTCCTAAACCACATGGATCAACCAATGGAATTGCATGTGTTCTTTTCACTAACCACACATGTATCCACTAGAGTCATTGCATGTGTGTTCCTTTCCACAAACCACTTATGGATCCACCAATGGCATTGCATGTGTGTTACGTGTCATGAACCATATATGGATCCACTAGTGTTCATTGCATGTGTGTTCTTTCCACAAACCACACATGGATCCACCAATATTCACTGCATGTGTGTTCTTTCCACAAAACACACATGGATCAACCAATGGCATTGCATGTGTGTTCTTTTTACAAACCAGATGGATCAACCAATGGAATTGCATGTGTGTTCTTTTCACAAACCATACATGTATCCACTAGAGTCATTGCATGCGTGTTCCTTTCCACAAACCACATGGATCAACCAATGGTGTTGCATATGTGTTCTTTCCACAAACCACACATGGATCCACCAATGTCATTGCATGTGTGTTCTTTTCCACAAACCACATATGGATCAACAAATGGCATTGCATGTGTGTTCTTTTCACAAACTACACATGGACCAACCAATGGCATTGCATGTGTGTTCTTTTCACAAACCACATGGATCAACCAATGGAATTGCATGTGTGTTTGTTTTCTAAGCAACACATGTATCCACTAGAGTTATTGCATGTGTGTTCATTTCCACAAACCACTTATGGATCCACCAATGGCATTGCATGTGTGTTCTTTCCACAAACCACACATGGATCCACCAATGTCATTGCATGTGTGTTCTTTTCACAAACCACACATGTATCCACTAGAGTCATTGCGTGTGTGTTCCTTTCCACAAACCACTTATGGATCCACCAATGGCATTGCATGTGTGTTCATGTCATGAACCACATATGGATCCACTAGTGTTCATTGCATGTGTGTTATTTCCAAAAAACACACATGTATCCACCAAAGTCATTGCATGATTGTTCTTTTCCACAAACCACATGGATCAACCAATGGCATTGCATGTGTGTTCTTTTCACAAACCACACATGGATCAACCAATGGCATTGCATGTGTGTTCTTTTCATAAACCACACATGGATCCACCAGTGTTCAATGCATGTGTGTTCTTTCCACAAACCACTTATAGATCAACTAATGTCATTGCATGTATGTTCTTTTCCACAAACCACATGGATCAACCAATGGCATTGCATGTGTGTTCTTTTCACAAACCACATGGATCAACTAGTGTTCATTGCATGTGAGTTCTTTTCCACAAACCACATATGGATCCACCAATGTCATTGCAATTGTGATAATTTCACAAACCACACATGAATCAACCAATGGCATTGCATGTGTGTTATTTCTACAAACCACATGGATCAACCAATGTCCTTGCATGTGTGTTCATTCTACAAACCACATAAGATCGCGTCTTCTAAAGCCCCCCAAGTAGTTGTCCGATCCGATTATCGCGGACCCGTTCGATTGGCGCGCATGATGAATAATATGGTTCTTCGTAAGGCGATCCGTGAGTAGGCTGTTCAGCGACATGATTGTACGCTTACATTTTCACTTATATTACTATTATTTCCACTCCCCTATAGCCTACTAGTAATATTATAGAGCTCGGAGTGAGCACGTCTACTCCGCAGCCCCCTCTCCCCTCATCCACCACACGTCCTTTGTGCGGGCGATGCCACGGCTTTGTGCGCCGTGCGGGCGACATCCGCCAATTCTCGGTCGCTTCGTTCATGCTGAAATCATTTTACAAGCTTTTGAACTTATCCTACACATTCATGCTATTAAGCCAATCTAACTCTTGATCTTTTTCCAATTTCTCGTGAACTTGGATGTGGCACATGCGGCCCAGAATCTGGAGATCCTCGCGCGCAACCTTGTGGCGTTCCCACGTGTGCTCCCACCGGATGCTTTCGCCGTTACTCCTACCACGAGCTCCCCTCCATGAGCTCGCATGCCCGCTGCGGTCGTGCTCCTGCATGTGGGCTGCAACTACCGGCCCGTGGCGAGCTCGTCGTCCACCTTGTAGAGGAGCACTTGATCGAAGTGATTAGGATCTCGTATGGGCAAGCCCAACTTCTCCAGAGCGGTGTCGTTCATTGACTCGGCATGCGCGGCTAATTTTCGAGGGCGGCTCTATTTTCGTCGACCATCACCGCGGTGTTAGAACGGTAGGGCCACCTTCGTGTATGCGTATCGTCGGTCGGTCTCGTCGCTGGCCCGTATACCGATGCGCATGTGGGCGACGCCCAGCCGCCATCGTCCGATAGCATTCTTGTGCTAAGCGGGCGCCCGGAAACTGCAGGACGCGCGCGGAGGTGGGTATGCGGACCTAAAATTCGATCCTATGTGTGCCATCTCGGTGCTTTAGCCGGTGCTAGATCGAGCAGTAGATGCATTTCTACATTTGTATCGAGAAGACCGGCGAGGAAATGTAGTACTTATGTTGTTGTTACTGTTAGACTTAAGCGATGCTTCTTAGGTGCGTAGAGCATACGTGTTGTGCGAATGTAAGTACACCTTCATAATTCGACGAGTTATTGGTCCAATCAGCTTCTTCTTTGTCACGTTACAAAGTACGCTTGCTTTGGGCCGGACTAGCAATACCGTGTGCTCCGCCCGCATATCGGTGTCACGTGTTAGGGCACGCCGTGTCATGCCCCTTCTCTTCCTTCCCTCGAAGCCCTTTGTCCCCTTCTCTTCCATCCACCACTCCGTCGATGGTTTGTAATCTGATTTTCGTTGGATTGTTTACATGTAATCTACGTTGATAATGCAACATGCAAATGGCACAGACACAATTTCTAAAGTGGAAGCACTCACACGCTGCTATTGCACATATTTCTCAATATAGCCCGACAAACCCATTACAATAATTGTACTCGCACTAAAGACAACCGAAATTGCAACCATCCTAAACAACATCTAAACCCACATCACAGCACTATCATTGGAGTCCACCTCGATTGGTGACACTACCGTGCCCTTCCCAGCGACATCCACTCCCACCCGTGGTTTGCCCTTCGCCAAGGCGGCAACAATGGCGTTCTGCATAGCTTCGTCCCCGTCGTCCTCCACATCGGAATCAACAATGACGAAGGTGACGGGGTTGGCATGGACCGAGCGCCGTCGGGCCTAGCGGCTCCTACTCGACCTCGACGCCGCATCAGTCCTTCTACAGGTAGGATGGGCTGAGCTCGGATACATAGCGTCTTCGCTCCTCTCAAGAAACCATGGCCATTTGATACTAGGACGGTAGGATCTTGGGGTGGATCCGCCGCGGCGAGCCCTACCGGAAGCGGTGGAGCGGATGGATCTGTCGGCACGAGCCATCACAAGTTCCTAAGAGGGAGTAAGATTGTGGGCCAGGTGTGTACGGTTCTGAGCAAAACCTCCCGGTGATATGTCTGTGAGCAAGGTGCCAAAAATTTTCGTCCAATGCTGCGCAAAGGGCCTTTGAACCACAGTAGCGAGGTTTGGTTGACAAGTCCACCATATTTAAGGTCCCCACCGGCCCGAATGTGGACGGTAGGATTCTTCTCGAGTTATTAAGTGGGGATAAATCACGCTTCACCACTACCCTGACATCCAAAGGATCCTCTTTCATCTACCCTCGCTCCTCTCGCTCATGGCTCGCAGCTCATGCAGTTCGTCTCGGGCGGAATCAGGGTCGGCTCAACACCGTCGGTGGTGCCCCATCGGTACCAGAGGCGCCCTCGATTACTACCCCGATATGTTGTGTTTGTGTGGTGAGAAGATGGCGAGATGGATTCGTGGACGATGAAAATCTGCGGGAAAATTCAGCAAGCTGCGGCATCGAGGCGGTAAGTTCGTATTGTGTACAATGGTAACCGGATCTGAAGCGTAATGTAATTCTTTTTTGTTTCCTTGATCTACTTCACGGGAAGGGAGGGATTTGTTGTGACAAGTTTACGTGGATCTAAAAGCCAGCGGGTTTTCACAAAGAGCTTGTTCGGGATCTACGTGATCTTGTGTGGGACAAGAAAGAGGAGATTAGATGCGATGGGCGAGAGATCAGAGAGCCGCTAAGTGCGGGGAGGCAGGCGAGGCAGGAGGTGGTGAGACGGGCGGGCTCAAGATTAGGCGGATAGTGGAAACAATTTCCTCATTATCTGGGCATTATCTGTTGCATTTGCAGTTTATGTTGCCATGTCGTTGTTCAGCAGCTAAAATAAGTTGCTACTTCATGGAGTGTAGCAGCCAGCTTAGAAATTGTTTTTCAGCCTAGAAACTTATCATAAGTGTAATGCCAATAGAGGGATTTATTAAGCGCCTATAAATAATTCATATACGTGCCACTAACACCCATCGATTTTGGAGACCCTTAACAGCTCAGCTATCGCGATTGTTGAGATAGTAGTGGCAGTCACAATTTTGGATTCAACTAGTGGCCTCGGCCGTATCCAATCCTAAAGTCGCGATACATTTTACTCCGTGCAGGAGGCAAATTGTTTTGCCCGAGCAAGTTCCACGCACATAGCTCGAGTTTAACGAACTACATATATAGGTTCAAGTTTAATACATCATTAGGCTTCTACCTGCTAGCCTTCTTTCTACGCTTGGGTGCCAACTTTCTTCCTCTTGCCTTCACATCCTTGGCTTCTTCATCTCCTGCCTTCTTCCTCTTCACAGGTGCCAATTTTCTTACCTTCACGTACCCATCTAAGGTCGAGGAAGTCAGGCCAATCAACATCAGAATCTTGTCCAGCATCATCACTCCACTCGTTTTGTTTTCTTCCTGCCTTAAAATCATTGAGTCATTTGTCTTGTTTCTTACCTTCGCTTCTGTAAAAAACAGTACATGGATTACTACCTTATATCTACGGACTATAAACAATTTTTGTGTGAATGTACCATCTCATACCTAGGTTTAGGAGCATTAAGGGACATCCATTTGCTCTATGGCCTATAAGATGGCAGTCTTGCATCTGTTTTGTCCTTCTTTGTAGCCTGAAAGCGAACCCTTCTTCTCGAGAAAATTCTTAAACCTATTCATGAGGTCTTCCTCGCCCCTTTTGTATGGCCAGTTGGCAAAGCTCGAAAGATAGTTGGACTTGAGGCCCTTTGAGATGGAGATGCATGCATGGCTCGTGGATCCGACGTCGTAGCTGAACTTTCCATGGAGTAAGTCGACAAATATTGATCCAAATGTGGTAGGGTTCTTTTCTTCACCAAGAAGGCCAAGGTGTGGTACTTAAAGGTTTCCCGGTATGTTGCCACTCTAAGCGGTGCATTCTCGTAGTTGGATGTTCACAACATCCCTTTTGCCACTCTTGGACATATCGACCACCTCACAGTGCTGCTGGTTGTGAGAACCTTAAAATGAGCAAGTCCTTGGCTTCTCTTGTGCGGTTCTTGTAGCCTGGCGGTAGCATAACATATGTCCTCTAAGTCTCCTACTGATCTCTCTCCTTATATTTAATAGCTTCATGATCATACCACGTATCTTTGTCCATCAAGATATGAATAGAGCACTTTTATGTCCTTCACCCGATTATTAGGGCATTACGCAGGTTGTTGTTTATGTAATCAACTTTGATGTCGAGTTGAATTCCTCTTCCATAGCTAGAATGATGGATGCCTTAGTACTCTGGAAGTTAGGGGCTTCGAAATCTTGCTCATGAAATATTACGGCGCTACTAGGTTTGTAAACTCTAGCGGCAGGAAACATGTAACGAAATATGCTGCATAGTGTGAGTACAAGTTGAGCATCATATGGGCATGGCATTCTCTACCTTCAGCTTCATGGAAAACCTCCTTCTTGCATTACGTCGACCCTTTGCATGCATCTATGGATATAGCCAATGGATCCATGTGGCCTATTGATCTCTGAGCTACCTCATAAACTAGACCAGTTTTCCCCGTTTTGTTTCAAACAGCCGAATGCCCGGGAACATCCGATTTGTGACCATCAAGTGTTGTGGCGGATAGCGACCTGACCTTTCCATTTGCAGTTAGGATAGTGCTGTCTACACTCGAATCTTGCCTAACTGATCCTTGAATCCCTGGATGCAAGGTTTGAGCGCCATGAAAAATCTTTTGAAATATATTTTACCACCTTCTGATTCAGTGTCAATCTCCACAACACTCCCGGACACCTAGCTTGTACCTCCGCCTTGAAGTTGTACAACATCCTGAAGCTATTGGTTCAATCCCCGTGCCTAGAGCTTTCTCTTTACCTTTCCAAACCGTGTAATACGGAAGGACAATGTTGTATTTAGAACCGAGGCTAGTCTGAATATTCTTCGCGGTCTCCTTAGGGTTATCCTTTAGTATGGACATAGATTGCATAGCCACCCACTCCGTGCTCGACCATTGAGGATTTCAGTTTCTTTGCTGTCGGACACATGTGTGGAGGGCCCATTTTGTTCACCTGCAACACAGATTCATTTAAAAGATAAGCGGAGTCGACTAGTTGCCAGAAAAATATCGCACATTAATTGTAGTTATAGAGTGAAAAGAGAGTGAGTTCTAATGGTTTGCTGCATTCATTGCCCCAGTACCCTAATTGCATTCGACGTAGGTAAGGCTCTTGATGTGATCCTCCATGGACAATGTACCTCGGCCCGTTCATTCATCCATGTTAACTTGCAAACGGCCTCATACCTCTCGGCAGTGTTCTTCAGTCGATAAACGTCGAACTCCCCCTTGAAACAAAAATGCCGGAACGACATCTTGAACTCATGCTGCTCTGAACTTCGGTATCGTCGAAATTATAGGATACCGTGGTCATGTTTCATTTCTTCTACTTCAACACTCAAATCATCGGCGGAATACCAGCCTTATCGTTAAGTTTCTCCATCTATTTCATCATCACTGATTCTTGATCCTCTCTGATTGCCTTCTTCTTCATCGATTAGGAATCCTGCGCCGCCGTCTCTAATGCCTAGTACTGCACACATCATATTGACTCCCATGGGTGGGGCTGCACCATCGTCTCCACCCGGATGGATCGGAACATTGCCCCAATCCACCTCACCGGCAACTCTGTTTTCTCCAAGACACTCGGTTGGTTCTGTTGCAACCACATGGGGTGGTCTTATGTTTGCATGCATCCTAGGTACTTCAGTGGACAAATAGTAGTCAGAATCAATTTCATCTTGACTGTACAGAACCCCCTTGCTCTTCCTGTGTACATCCTCTTTCCTGATCTGCGTTCCATTCCCCATCGAACTAGGCTTTTTGCTGCCGCTCTTGGGTGTGATATCCTTACTGCGTCCCCTCACGGGTGTTGGCTCCAGGGTGCTGGCATTATTGCCTGACCTCTGCGGCATGTTCTTCTTAGAATTAGCTCTTTTGCTGCTACTATTGGGCGTGTTCTCCTTCATGCTGGCATTATTGCCTGACAGCGGCGTGTTCCGCTCCAAATTAGTATTTTTTTCTGCTCCCACTAGGTGTGGTAGCCTCCGTGCTGGCCATCTTCGCCTCTTTGCTACCACTCCTGGGAGTGTTCACCACCATGCTAGCCCTCTTAGCGTTTTTTCTGCTACCGTTCGGTGTGGCATTTTGGTGGATCTCGGGGGTGTACTGCAGGCGTGGTGCCTTTTTAGTTAGACTCTTGGGCGTCCTCTTCTCTAGCATGGTCTCCTTGGTGACGTTCTTCTTGAGGTGCCCTTTGGGGATGCTCTTCTGCTCCTCTTTATGGCGGCTCCTCATGTAAGACTCCTGCATTGTTCGAGCTACCCTCAATACGCAGCCCCGGTGATGCCATGGATTAGGTCACGCATGCCTTCTAAAGTCCATCATCTCTGTAGAGTTCAATTCCTCTCAACCATTTGCACTATCAGAGTGGAAGTACACTTCACCCTATAATGTTTCCTTATAAGCGATGCGACTAAATCCCTAGTATCTTTCACTTGATAGCCTTTTTTCTCCTGTAACCAAAATATAACAAATGTGCTTCACAGGAGGACCCCACGGCACCTTCTGCACGTACGATGCCATCGGTGGATAACTCTACCACTTGGGATCGTGTCACTTGAGTTATGTCAAACTCGTCATAGAATTTTTACGTAGCCATCATCTAATTTTGTAGTATAATCCATGACAACGTCTGACGATTACTTTGCCATCATCGGGTTCTTGAGGATAGAAACCTCCCGGAGGTTGAGAGGTGGGCGGCACCGTAGACCCAGCCCCAATGCCACCGTCGCCATCACCAGCGTCATCATTAGCTAGATCAAACTTCGGTGTAAGTACGGGACCAAGAAAGCGAGGGCCCTTAGCGGGGAGCTACATTACATGGTGGACAGGCGGGGCCCCTTCTAACGGCAAGCCACAATAGGATGTTCTTTGCCATACCCACATCGGCGATCGAGGAGCAGTTCCCTAGCAATGGTGTTTGAGTGCTAGTAGAGTCCGGACCATGAGCTAGCTCCAAACCAGCGGCTCTGAACACGAAAGCAGGTTCGAGGAGGACACAAAGCATCGATCTTTGCAACAACAGTGGGGCAGCCTCCGAAGCCTTAGTTTGCTCAAGCGGCGATGATTGGGTTAACTTGGCCAGATCAACAACAACACGAGGGCGACAAGTACCCGGTGATTCTGAAACGCAGGTTACGCACAACGAGGCCGGTTTCAAGGAGGAAGCGACACAAGGAAGCGGTCTTGGCAACAATAGCGGTAGCCTCCGAAGCCTTAGTTTGCTCAACGGCGACATGGATTGGGTCGCGGCAGCAGGAACAACACCACCAAGGGGCGGCCGATGCAGCTGATTCCAGGCGATTTTCCATAGCAGCGTCACGGGGACTCCTACGAGGAGGTTGCCTGACAGAAGCATGTCGTGGACGAGGAACCATATTTTGCTCAACAATAGCAGGGGTTCGAGTTAGATCTCCCTGCCCAATAATAGCTGGGTGACTTCCAGTAGCAGGAGCTTCCTCATCCAGTATGTTACAAATCAGCATAACCGTTCGAAGCCCGGCATACTGTTTCATCAACCCAATTAGCTGACTGTTTCACGTTATAGGAACCGTGAAGCCTTGTACATCAATGAAGCTGAACCGTGCAGTCTGCTCCGACCTCATTTTAGCAAGTTCACGCACAACAACAACCAAACCAAGGATAGTGCATAACTTCTGAACTACTTTCATCTTTAGATTGTGACTTGATTCCGCGTGCTCTTCCCATCTGCTAATTTAATGTGGTAGCCATGAGATGGTGACGGAACCATGTATTTGGGTTCAGCGGAGATCCTACTTGACAAAAATTGGAGACAAAAGATAAAATTGTTTGTCGGTGATTAACCGTGCTAACAAACAATTCTATATTCGATATATCTACGTAATACCAATAGCCACTAGAAGTTATAAGTAGTCACGAATAGCAAAGAGAAAAGTAGCTCACTTGCAATTAGCGGGAGTACTTCTTCCTCGGCAAATGGATCTGTCATCCTTGTATTTGCTCGAAATCGTCGGTAGAAAGCCGGGCTAGATCATAGCGGCTGGCATGGCATTCAGCATTAGAGATCGGTGGCAGTGGTAGCGACAACTTGGCCTTAGGAAGTCAAATGTCCGAAGAGATCATTCTGGTTGGAGAGGGATTTCAGCGCCACCGGTGCTAGGGTTCATCTGAAAGGAAGGAGGAGTGGATTTGTGAATTTGGTCAGCGCACCATGCTCCTTTAGTCTTTTGTTTACGCCCTACGTGGTTGTCGGCGTTGGTGCTCGCGTCGAAATATTCTTGACATGAGGTCCCGTCCGGCACTTCACGAAGCGGTTCACCCGGAATGTTTGGATTTGGTAGGGGTGAGATGAGTTTACATCGAAATGGCCTCTCGATGGTTAGCGATCAACATTTGAAACACAACAATTTCAGCAACGGTATCTGCGGTGCACTTGCAGGAACTTTAATCTTATGACGATAGCCCGTGGAGCGGAGGATATGGCGGTGAAGGGTTGACGGCGGCGCCGGCCCGTAGCGCCGAAGGAAGGAGGAGGTGGGCGAGGGCAAGGCTGAGGGCTGGGAACCCGACTCCACAAAGGAGTCGGCAACAAATATGTTATGCGTAATTCAAAATATCTGATTACAACTTCATATAATAAAGATAAACTGGACTAAGCCCCTAATTAGGCCCACTAATGGGCTTCTTCCGGCTATAGGTTATACCAGTCATTAACACTAGCCTAGTTACCTAAACTTTTTTCTCTCCTCTTACTTAAACATTTTTTTTTTAGAGTTGTTCTAAGGATATAACTTTTTCATTTTGAGTGAAGAAGGTCAGGATCGCAGGTTGTTTTCCTGAAAACTGAAGGGGAAATGCAAAACTGCTTTGGAGCTAATTCTCGATGGATGTGAATCCAATCCAACGACGGAGATTTGGAGCTCCAATTGGACGATGTCTATCACGGTCCTTTGGTTAATGTTAGAGGAATACAGAGACAACCCAGGGGTGAGAGAAGAAAATACCAGCAATTCTTCTTCCTGGAATAAATTTCAGCGCTTCGGCCATCTTTAACGTTGATTCTCGTTCATCTGCTATTTGAGCAACAATGGACGGTCACGATATAACCTAACTTACCGTGGGTTGTAAGGACGAGTGACTAGAAACAGAGGGCAGATTGCGCGTAAGGCTAACCATCCCTGGCTTCCGGCGGCGGCGGTGACGGAGGGGCGGAGGCCATCGGCGGCCAAATGGCTAAAGAGGCGCAGGGGGAGGGGAACGAGGAGCCCGATAGGTCGCGAGAGGATGAAAAGGAGGAGGCATGGATGCTCTCTCATCTCACCTGGTTTCGCAACGAGTGGACAGCTATATGGTCGGACTCTTTCGGCGACGTCGAGAAGAGAAGTGCGTACACCTTATCCATGCTCTCTCATAGATAGTATTCGGGTTTTGGGCAATTGTCATATATGGGCTACATATTCCATCCGAATTCAGTTAGACAGCCTTCAGACTGTAGAACTACAGCTTCAAATGGCTGATGTGATCGATATTTTAGGGAGAAGATGCAAAAAAAAGAACATAAGCTGTATGGTAGTCCTGAATTTTACTAGATCGAACAGTTGTATTGATCGATTCATGGATGCAGCTGCTGTGCCCCCGATGCAGTTCAATAAGGAGCCGGTTCCAAGCCATGCCAAGCTCTTCCCTGCGCTGCAGATTTTTTCTGTCAGGGTCACAGAGCTCAAGGGTAAACTGTGCTGGCCAATAGATGTGTTCGGACTCATTGCTGTGCGTGATTCAGTGGACCAGAACCGCAACTATATCTTTGAGCGTCGTAGAGATAACTGTCAGACACTCACCGAGAAGGTACGGATGACCGTCGCCTCTAGATTTTTCTGCGGTGTGTCTTAATCGTGTGTTAATTTTCCGTGGAATTTTATTGTCTAGGAAATAATATTGAGAATTTCCAGTCAAATTTGAGAGTGTATGGAAGTTAGTCTAGAACTTTCAGATTTGATATTTTGATATAGCAGTATTTCACCGTTCTTTCCAAATTTGCATCTCATAGCCTGAACTTGTTGTATAACTGATGCACGAGAATTGAAAAAGAGAACAGTCCAAAAGTAGATGAATTCAGAGACGTGATAATACTATTTCTAGGGAATTAGAATAGCAGGCCAAAATAGTCAAATGTTATACTCCACTAGATCAAGATGGTTTAATCACAATCAGGTAGAGGCCGTTTGGTAATGACTTGGTCGTGCTAGATGAAAGAGGGCAGTTGTGGGAGGATCTATCTGGCATGGCCGCCCTAGAAGAAGATACAGGACCTAGGTGGATAATAAACCTAGCTCATGTTAGGAAAGAAGAGCAATCTAATGCAAACTAGTCTAGTTGTGCAAGATAAGTCTACTAAGGAGAATTAGAGGTAACAGAAATATTATAGTAGTTTGTATAAAAACATTCAGCTAGCAGCTCTTGCAGTGTTGATACCCAAATATTTGTCATGGTGACATATCTAATGCAAACTAGTCTAGTCGTGCAAGATAAGTCTTCAAAGGGTGCCATACTATGATTTTGTAATTCTCAGACTATACTTTCTGTTGCTAGTCACTGCAATATCAATAGTGGAGTAGTAGTTTTCTGTATATCCAGTTCAGACATGCCATTCATAATACTGTTATATAATTTAGTTTGTTTTTTTGAAGTAATGATTACATTATTTCGTTGCAGTGATACTTAGAAGGTGATCCATATGCATATTTGTTCATAATCAAGCGTGCTAGGTTCTCCATACCACAAAAAGACTAAAACTTTTTATGTGATCGCATTCACATCTGTGCCGATTTCTCTTTCAAATGTTTTTTGTGAACACGTAAGCGGTGGATGTCTATTCATATTGTTACCTCAAATCTGTGTCTATATGCAAGTTCATCTCTTGTCCTCACTGGTCCGAGGCAAATTTGCAGTCCTATTGTGTGACCTATTGATTTGAGGTTGAGCTAAGAGTCAAGGGGCAAAACCATCTGAAGATAAGGTCTGAGCGCTGCAGTCTTTGCCTATAACTGTATCACAATGGAAGGAAGAGCTGGCTCTCTCCAGAGGTACATGGAACAGGGCCTGCGTTGCACACTGGAGTTCAGGTATGCACACCTTCATATGGCATTGGAGGCCGAAATAAAAGTCTGGAGTCATGAAAGGTGGACTGAATTTTGTGGAAAGTTCATTGCTCGTACAGCCAGTATCGATGAGAATGTCACCTGCTGGACACACAAAGGCGGAACAGTGCCCATCTCTGGTGATGGGTTCATTATTTTCTCGCGCAGCGTTGTTGTGGTTGAAGGACTTGATGGTCATGAAAAACTGATTGTTGGTGTTCAGGCAAGGAGAAATGGTGAGGATGAGAACAGGGGTGTCTGCAAAGAGGTCACCTTTATCCCGGCAAGATCTGGTGAGAGCCATGACACGCTTGATGTTGGATTTTTCAAGATGAGCGCTGTGGTTTCCTGGTCGCTTGTGGTTTGAGTAACTGTATGCAAACAGTTGTTACCTGTTGTGTTTATAGAATCTTTAGTGTCTGGTATTAGATGTTGTAGTACATATAACTAGCTGTGACTTCGCATTATAGAACTTCAGCAAATCTAGTCGTTGCTGGTAGCCACTATGGCTTGGAATGATTTGTTCTCCATTGAATCTTTTAAATCTCCTGGCTAAAAAAAATTAAACTTCCTGGCATTATGTTTTGAAATCACTGCACTCCGTTAACTAGACCATCATGATAGTAGAGCTGTGTACACCTTTTTCAATTAAAGCAGAGACTTAGAATTTTTATTGTAAAGGAAGGATAGATCATTCTTACTGTTTGTTCACCGGTTACCACATCACTTCAGTCATTCGTGCTAAATTGACCTTTTCTTTCCATTTTGTCGTAATTCTTATTTCCAAACGCCTCACCTCGATGGTGCTGTATTCTCGCTGCAAGTGAGGAAGAAACCACCTGCCAGTATTTTCCGGCGCCACTGCCCTGTCCCGTGCCTAGATTCCTCGTCGACGGCAAGACCATCTCTCCACAGAATCCGTCTCATCAACTAGCTGATCTAGAGCATCTCCACGGCCCCCCAACCAGTGACGGCAAGCAGCGGCAGTTGCTAGGCGCTGCCTAATTGCTGGCAGTTGGGGAAGACGCTCCACCGGCCCCATGGTCATGATCAAACCAAAATTGAAACATAAGAAAATTTCGTTCAAATTTAGGGTAATTTTGTTTACAAGGTTCTAATCTTCTGATTCTAGAACCAAACTTCCTATGTTCACAGAGACCAGGTGTAATGTTTAAAACTCTTTAAGTCGCCTCTTATCGAAGAAAACAACACTCTTATGTTACGAACATCGATTCTAGCTGTCATTTCACTAGTTTCCTTTGCCCAGCGATTGCCAATCTAACTTCGACCGTCCATCACTGTAAGGCTTGGGAATATATCTCTCTATTACTTCTATCGGGTCTCCCTGGAATTCTGGTTCAGATACAAAGTGCGAAGAGCGCGCCGGAGGTTCTCCAACTAAAAAACTCATCTAGGGTCATGTCCCTCTACTGGCGGCGTCGGCAGTCCGCCACCTCCGGTGGCCCTAGAACCTTGGAGGTGTGGCGGATCTGACCTCTCGCCCGGCGGGAGGTTCTTATTTTGTTTAGTCTATTTTCGGTGTCTTCTTGAGATGTTGAGGCGTGGCTATGTCGTGAGTCGAATAAGTCCTCCCGCTCTATCCTCGCGCTTCTAAGGCTGACGGAGAACACGTGGAGTCGTTTGTCGGCGGATCTCACAGGATTGGTCCGTTTTAGATTCGTGTGTTTTCGTGTGTTTCAGGTTTCTTCGATCTATGGTTGTCATTATTGGCGATGGTTGCTGCTCTAGTCTGCTGGTCCTTTGTGGTCTTATACGGCGACTTCCCGTCTGCTACAACAAGCTCTACTCGACAAGCTTTGCCCGGCTCACGGTGATGGAGAGGCGAAGACGGCAGCCTTGGCTCGTGCTAGTGTTTGTAGTCGTCGTTAGATGGTCCAATGACCTATTTGTAATTTTGTTACTTTTGGTCCTCTACTGTACTCTTTGTTGATGATTATTAATGAAATCGGAATTTACATAAAAAAAAGATACAAGAAGTGCGAGAGGGGTAAAGTTCAGAGAAGTGGCGAGAGATACAAGTTCAGAGTATTTTTAGCCTCCCCTTCTACTCCCGGATCGCTGCTATTTAAAGACCCATTCCTTGGGGTCCAGCCTTTTTCTTGGTTGGCGTGCTCGCCGATCTTGACTGGCCGCTATGGTTGGTGCACTTGTAGTCGCCATGGCGGATGGCGTGGAAGATGATGCCTCGAGCTGGGGCGACATTCCCCCTTCTTGATGCGGCGTATCCCTAGGGGCTTGGAAGCAAACGCAGTTGAGCTTCATCCTCCCAAGTCGCCAAGGAAGAAAACTGGCAGCGACCCGATGGATCAGCACACGAGAGCGGACCGTGGACCCCGAAATGGCGTCGTTGGAGAACTTGACGCGGTTCGTCTTGGTGTGCCGCCGGTGGCGTCTCCTCTCGCCTTGGTGTGGGTGGCAGGCGAACTTGCTCCTCACTAGCGGGGGAATGAGCTCGGCATAAAAGCGGCGGATGCACCGGGTAAATCAACGCCCTATCCGGCGGCGGAGTTTGTAGGAGACCTACGCCTCGCGTGCTTCCACTGAAATGGTCAAAATAGCGAAGCCAACTTGTGACTAGCTCTATCAGCCAACGAGGTTTGCAAATACAGTTGGATCTTGAAAACCCAATGCATGCAAATTTACGGCTGGTCGGTGTTTATGCGCGATCCTTCATGATCTCTGCAGAAGCGCGGTCGAGATCTGCTTGAGCACCTCCTACATCGAGCCCGTTCCTCCGGTATATGCCAATTAGGGTGATTGGCATAGAAATCAATAATGCCAAAGATGTCGCGGTGGATGTGCATAAAAAGAGCTTCAAAGGGGAGGTTGAATAGCGGTGTGGTAAGAGGTATTGTACCCGATTACTTCCGTGAGAAAGCCAATGACGCCTTACCGCGGACACCGTGAATAAAGCATCTCAAGTATGTCTCAGGCACTAGATTGACCGCTTCGGTTTGGCCCGGTTTTGCCCGCGGATGGCGCAAGGAGCTCATCGCCAACTGTCCCGATGGTCCGAACAACTCTCTCCGCAGTGTACCTAGTGAAAATGGGGTCACGATCGACACCATGACCTCAGTAGGTTGTGCAGCTTGAACACATTGTTAATACGACAAATACCATGGCCATTCGCGCATTGAAAGTGAAAAGCATGTATGCCCCATGTGGTTTTGGTAATTAATAACAATCTCTATGGACTAATGTGCAAATTGAGTTTCACTTGTAGGTTTGTCCATTGGCATCTTTTCTGGACCATTTGTTGGTTTCAAGGATGAAAAAGAAGAAGCTTGTCGTCAGGGCTTTGTGCCTATTGGAATCAAGTAGTAGAAGAAAGAAGATCAAGTATGTCTTGAAGAAGAAGAAGATGGAGTTCCTCATGGCTATCTTCAAGACATCGTCAAGAATTCAAGTGCAAGCTCAAGATGCGTCCTCTCTAGAAGATATCATGCTTGAAGCTTGCCATCCTCGACAATCATGGAATGATGAAGACAAGTTCGAAGAAGAGGCTTCCCCATGGAGTATGGGGGAGCATTTCTCAAGACTTCATCAAGCAAGTACAAGCAAGTGCAATCAAGAAAGGTGTTCCATCTTGAAGGTGACAAGATGTCTACATCAAGCTCAATTGGGATGCTCAAGGCAAAGGTATGATCTTGATAGGGTTTCTATTTTGAGTCTCTTGTAGTGTTGGGAGACCGGGTTTAGGATAGATAGCCGTTACTATTAAGAGGGGCTCTCGACTGGGTGACTCGTTCATATCTTTTGGAGAGAGCTCAGACCGTTGCATACATAGCATCATCTTTCTTGGTTGTTGTTTGGTTCTTGTCCATGTGAGGATCTAGAGCTTGTGGTTATCTTCATAACAAGCTCTAGTTCATCAAAAGCAGTTTCCTTGCAAATCTTATTGTTTTGATCTTGTGGGTTTTTAGGCTCCACACCTTTGGAGGTATCTCACATATATATTCATGGTATTCTACACTGCGTCGTTATCTTTCCAAAAATTGGTTTCATCTCGTTTGGAGTTCGGATGCAAAGTTGTGGCAGTTCTAGTTCTGGTGTTTTTGCACAGAGCGGTAGTTCAGATCAAGCCACCCGGTAGTACCCTTATCTAAGGCGTTTTACGCCCAGTAGTACCGATGTTAATTCCAGCCCAAATTCATTGTAGCAGTAACCCGTTTTCGGTTCGATTACCCTCTCTAAATGTCTTGGTGTCCGTATTTGGTGAACTTGGATCGATGTTTAAAGGCGGTAATGCAAAATACGCCGAAATTCCGGTGTAGACGGAGAGAATTTACTACAAATGAAGCCAGATTCGTTTGTGTTAAGTTTACTTCGCATTTTTGGACCGTTGGCTGAGTGCCACTGGTAGTACCAGCCACCCACGGTACCTACCGGTATTTGGCTGAATCTGTAAATGCCGGCGGTCTGGGAGCCCTTTAAAAGGAGCTCCCTTTCCTCTTTGGACTCACTTGTTTCTTCTTAACGTTTTGGCCTTCTCTCTCTCCTCCATTGTTGACAGCTTGCAAAGCTTGCCCTCTCTCTTCCCCCTCCTATGATTCTTGCATCTTTTTGAGGATTTGAGAGGAGAGATCTAGATCTACAAGCCACGCAAACTCAAATCCTTCTTTGTGAAGGAGTCCTTGGGATCTAGATCTTGGAGAGTTTGTGTGTTCTCCTCTTGTGTTCTTCCTCCTTATTCCCCAATAGCTTTTGTAGCTTTGGTGTGGAATTTGGCTCAGATGGACTTGCCTCTTGCATTTGGTGCATAGGTTTGAGTTCTTTCCTCGGGGTCCGAGTTCAAGCCCTTGGGCTTGCTGACCTCTCCAGGTTCTTGGAACCCCTAGGCGATTTAATTATGTGGTTGGTTTGTTGACCTCTTGTGGTCTTGTAGCCTTTTATTAGCCTTGTTGTCTTTTTGGCTTCTGTAGCCTTTGTGGCATTGTTGTTGGGAGCCTCAATTGAGTTTGTAGGTTGCCCCAAAGCCTTGTATGGGTTAGGTGACCCAGCCCTCAGAGTGTCCCATAGTGGAGCATTGGTGAGGCCTTTATGGGCGAGCTCCACCCGGGAGAATGAGGTGGAAGCCTTTGTGGCGTCCCGGTGGGATTATGTGACTTTGCATCTTGGGGTGAGGCTGCTTGTGCATGGCATTGGGTGAGCATCGAGGCCACCACACCTGGTGTGAAGGCCACTTGTGGGCGTTCGGAGTACGTGCGCTTGCGCACCTCCTCAACATGAGGCGTAGCTTCTTTGGGCGAACTTGGCAGAAACGAAATCATCGTCTCCAGGTGTCTCCATGGTTATCTCTCAGCTTGAGGCCTTTACTTATGCAATTTGTTGTGATAGCCATCGTTAGCAGAGTATATTATCTTGCTATCACCTTGTTGCTTGTCTTAGCAACAGCATAGGTTGTGATTACACTTAGTGAACCTAGTGAATATAGGTTTTAACGATAAATTAAATGTTAAGTCTTATTCCACATTTATTTAGGCCTAAACGTAATAATTCTAAAGCGTTTATTCACCCCCTCTAGGAGATGTCCATTTACCTTCAGGAAAGGATGGAGACAAAGGCGTGAAATAGGCATACTTAGTGGAAGCATAAGCCACCACCATGATGAATTCTGATTCTGGTGAGGAAGCCCCTCGATGAGAGTCCAATGTCACCCCGGTATGCCGAGAACGTCGAAGTCTTTGTTGAGTAGTTATAAAGACACGGATGCGACCCTCTAGGTCTTAGCTGTTTGTAGATTAGCCTGCGGGTCCACATTTCCTCCTGACGTTTCATCCCTTGCCAAGCAAAATTGCGATGGGTCGATGATGGTGGCGTGCTGGCACGAATGCCCAGCCACCACAATTTTGTCATGCCTTTGATCGTGGGATCATGTTGAAAACCTTTGGATCCTTGGAAGTCAAACTTCGCCCATCCTTGCAAATCAAGCCATTACGCAACTCAAAACCTACCACAAATGCATCCCTGCTGCAATTTAGTAAGCGGGTTCTTGGGCCTCTGGATCGACTTGTAACTCTGGTCACTGCTCAAGCCAACTAGGCACACTAGTAGTGAAACGAAACAATTCCCCTCCGACCACAGTGATGAAACATCTATGACATTCTCCCCTTCACAGGCGGTACCGATCTTATACCAAAGTCTATGATTTGGTCAGTAGCTTTATGTTGCCACGGTGTGTCTGATTCTTTGCTCATCCAAGCATGGGGCTGATGACTCGATTGGATAGTGAATTCCCAAACCTACCCGGTAAGGCGCTAGTGATCAAACCAATGAGTGCAGGAACTCTTTTAAGTAGGCAGACAAGCCACGGTTCTTTACGAGCTCGCTCAAATAAAATGGGATGCCCACAGATAAAAAATGCACCCACTCCACCATCCGTCTAAATACATTTCCAACCACAAGGTTTGGAAAAAGTCCGGATATGGCCAACACTAAGCGGTCCTGGCGCTGTATGCTTGTCGGCGCTGATCCTCGTCGGTGAAACTCCATCCTTCTTCAACAATTGAATTGATGGCTTGCTAATCGTAAAGTTGCGCACAAACTTGCAGTAGTATCCCACCAATCGACCCGTACTTTTCCTTAATTTGAGCGGAAAGGCCATTTACCTTGCTGCAATGTTCTTAGGATCGGATTGCACCAGCTACTGCCCGATTCACATTAACCCAAGTAGACCCGGTTCTTCTTTGGTAGCTTACTGCTCCTTTTAACCTTGAGATGATGCTGATCCAACAATTCCCGAACCTTGCGAAGGATCTTGTGCTCCTCAATGTTAAGTATGGGTAAAATGTCATCAATGAACACTAAAACATTTGCACATGAGAATTGCCGACGGTGTTCATAGTGTTACTGAAAAGTGTTTGGCGCTCTGTCGAGACCAAAGGACATCCTACAGGCTAGGCGTGGCCCTATGAAGCCGATCTTCTCCTCATCCTCGGGTTTTCATCACATACATTAATTTGAACCCTCAAATCTGGTAGTGACCATTGCACATTGTGATTCATCTATCAGTTCCTCAATGATAGGCGATTAGGTCTGGGTTCTTGATTGGCGATGGAATTGAGGTTACTATGTCGATCACCGGAACCTCCAAGTCAAATCTTTTTAAGCACCAATACTTTTTTGATGATGCAAATGGACCTGTTGGGCTAAATAATCCTTGTTTTAGCATCGTAGCCGTCATTTCTCAATATCATCTCCTTCTATCTTTTGGACTATATCATTTGATACGGCACGAGGTTTTCTGGTTTTAGCTCACGAGCGGGGGTATGGCATGATCAAATGGGACAGGTGATTATTGATCATGGGGCTGCAAGGCGGTATCAAATTAGATTCGACCTTTGTGTCAATTCTTGTTGGCAAAGAAACCTTCTAGGTGATCTATTTCCTCCAAAGAGTTGGACCTCCCTGATTTTAGTCCATAGGGGCCCTCTGAGCATGTTCATCGATACTCTGGGATCCACCTCACAGTAGGCACTTAATTTTGGCGAGATGCGATAGAACCACCATCTTGCCCTCATTCGAGGTACAGTGTTGCCAGCCTAGTCAGCAATGCCCATGGGGTTTGTGAGATTCTGACAATCATGCCAATAATCACATCATAGCTGCCCAATGGTAAAACCTTGAGGTTGGAGGCGGAAAGTAGTCTGGCACCACCATTTCATATTGTAACTCCTTGTCACGATTAAGCGAGGCCACCACTCCTGCGATCTTGACCTGCAAAAGGTGAGATAGCACAATAGTACCCTTGAGCTAATCAACAATGTGGCTCATTGTTGACAAAGCAATCTCTGACTGAATCCACCAACATGGTGCCAGTGTTTTTGAATTTCCCAATCATCCTAATGTATAAGGGCTTCATTTCACAACGGCTACGAGAAATAGCTAGAGCTTGCCCTGGTTCCTCTTCAGTGGCGTCTCCTCCAGCAGCGTCGAACCCCATGGCGTCAGTATTTCTGAACAACAGGCGCACCATGGTGGCGCACTGATGCCGGTGTCACTTCTGCGCCACAGGAGTAGATGGGAACCCTTGAGGCGGCAGTGACTCTTGGCCTTGAATCTGTGATTGTCCCGGACTTCTGCAGGCGTCGCCACCGCGCTGCCTCGATCCAGCGTTTATCCTCCACAGGCGGTGCAGCAGACCATCTTACTCTGCCGGTGTCAGGATGACCCACAAGTATAGGGGATCATAGCAGTCTTGAGAGTAAAGCCAATTTATTGATTAGAGCACAAGGGGAGCCAAGAATGTTGTCGCCTTAACCATTTGAGTTGTCAGCAATTCGGATGCACACAGAGCAATCTTGCTCATATTGGTTTATCGGTGCTTAGCAGGTTTGTAGTAGCGATATAGAAATGTGATGATGGTAAAAGTAAAAATACGGTAGTAACAATAGCCTGCCAATGCAGTTAAAGCGTGAAGAATTACGGCGCAAAAGAAATTTACGGATGAATGGTAGGTGCATGGACAAGGCAATTCATATAGCAAATCAAGACACTTAAAATTCTTGAGATAAATAAGATAAATGCATCAAGTAATAAATAATCATAGGCATGTGTTCATATATAGTCCTTACATGCTACTTATTGAGAACTTACTGTATCTTTTATCACAATATTTTGTTTACTTGGCGGTAGACCTCGAAGAACTCTTGGTAGTTAGGTGCTCCTTTTAATAAAGCAAGACAAGCATTAACACTCAAGTGAACATATGATCCTCATCAAAGCCATTCCACTCGGTTGTCCCAATTATTATCACTTTGGGCCTTTGGTTCAGAAGACGACAGTAATATTGTATACAACTGTAGAGGTAAGATAAAAGCAATACTATCATAATGAATCAATAACATGTTCAGATCTAAATCCTTGGCACCGGACTAGTAATGACATTAAGCGCAACAATTGCAACAAAATTCGAAAAGCACTAATAATAGATACTAGGCACCCATGACCTAACAATAAGTGCATTACATGAAACTGATCTCATCCATTCACCATCCCACAGCCCCTCTTGTGCAGGATTACTCGCACTCATAGATGGGGAATCCATGGATGGTCCGATGGGCGATAATTGGTGATGATAATGATCTCCTCAATTTCCCCATCCGTGAGAATGTAAACGGAGTTTACGGGTCTTTGATTTGTGGAATGCATTGGCTGATGACAATGAACTCTTTACGAGCGTCAAACCCTCGGTTTTTAATTAGAAATCTTATGGCGAAGAGGAAAGTAGGGGGTAATGACCACCACCCACAGCGTAGAGGCTAGCGTGCGTGACCGGTGGTGTGGAGGCCCTCATCAGCCCTCCTAAAATCATATACGGCTCACGTGAGTCTTCTGGTGTGAAATAAGTTTTGGCATATTGCCAGGATTTTTCCTCATAGTTGATTTTACTTTTAGCTAGACACCAAGGTAATTCTCTGAAAAGCAGCGTCAATTGGGTGATAGTTGTAGCCAAATCATACAAGTTTTAGAGGAGGAGAAACAATAGCAAAGTGTTAGGAAAAATAGTCTTGTTTGGACGTATCAATTCCCCTGACTTAGCTTTATTTTGTCCTCGAGCAATTCGATTGGCCAGGTCTTGATCAAAAGAAACTTTCACGAACACATTTGCTTCATATGATGTACATAGTCTCGACATATGATAAAACAAGATAACTCATAATAAAGTATGCAAAATAAGGTCACTCAATAGCCATTTAAATATGAAGATTAAAACTCAAAACTAATAAGTAGCATGGAACATAACGCAAAAGCAACATTTGCAATGCTTATAAAAGGTATGATGAAATTGGTATCTCCTTGCACCTTTGATTGTGGGTAATCGTCCATTTTGCATCACTATTCTATGTCTTAATTCACTGTTATTCATTGATATATTTCGCATATTGAGAGGTGATACTTGTAGTATTTCATCTATTTTGCATAGTTGTTGTTTTGGAGCATGGAGTAGCTACAGTCGGGATACGATGGAGAAAATGTGTGTTGTTTGGAGGCAAAAATTAAAGGTCAGAAAATCCAGATATCACGGAAAATCCTATTTTTCTAGAAGACTAAGAATGCAGGAAGATGGAGTGGAGATGGGCTATGGGGGCCCACACCACCCCATAAGCGTGAGCGACCCTAGGCATGTCAGGGAGGTGGTGTGGCCACCACATTACACTCATTCTCTCCCTAAGCCGTATATCATCCTCCGAAACCTAAAGACTGGGGCGATCACGAAAGATTCCGCCCGCCTGTGAAGAAACACCAAGAGAAAAGATCTCTCCGTGAGACGATTCTGCAGAGAATTCCTTCCGAGGAAGGAGATCGTCTCCATCAACACCATCAAAATTTGGACTTCATGGGATCATCACATCATCTGTCAGCACCCTCATCACCATCTCCCTTATTCTTTTGTAACAATTCACGTTGAATCTTGCATAGTTCTTAGGGGAAACTTTCCGGTGTTGATTACTCTTTGTAGTTGATGCTATTGAGTAAGACCATTGAATTACATTGTTTATGTTGATTATTTATACATCATTATTCCATCTCCGTCATGATCCATATGATGTCTTGTGAGTAGTTCGTTTTTGTTCTTGAGGACATGGGAGAAGTCTTGTTGTTAGTAGTGGAGTTGTGTTGAGAAGATTCAATAGTTATTATTTAAGTTGGTGTACTTTAACCTGGTGGTGCCATGTGAGCGTCATTACATGACACTTCACTATATGGGCCTGGGGGAATGCATTGTGTATTTGGCGCTACTAATGTGAGGGTTGCGGGAGTGTGACACGAACCCCGTTAGGAAACCATTGCACAAGGGCGTAAGGGTCTTAGAGTTTAAAGCGTGTTAGGTTTCTACCTTAATTACTTTCTTGTACTTACGGATGTTTGCAAGGGGTATAATCACAAGTATGTATTAGTCTTGGATGGTACATTAGCACAGGTTCACCCACACAACATAGCAAGCTAAGAAGATTAATCAACTATATGAGCGAAAGCACTTGGCAGTCTTCCATGTGTCCTCGAGCGTTTGGTCATCTTAAGTAATACAACCGGCTTGTCCTTTTGCATAAAGAATTGGGCCACTTGCTGCATTTATTCCTCTTGTCTTTTATTTACTTGTACTTTGTTTACTTGGTTTATCAAAACCCTAAAAATCCGTTTGCTAAGTATTTGTAGAGAATTCTGATCCATACCACTAGCCCATATACGCTCCTCGTTGGGTTCGACACTCTTACTTATCGAAAATCTTTGCGATACACCCCTATACTTGTGGGTCATCAAGACTATTTTTGGCGCGTTGCGTGAAGCGCTATTGGAGAGTGGAAATGGTAAA